>JAIEZT010001368.1:34505747-34624207 GCA_019594935.1 Periophthalmus modestus
CCCAAGTTACATCGTGCACCTTTAACAATCACATCGACAGAGAGGATAAGGCAGAAAAATATTGTACTTTTCTTTTCCAGAGCTGTGGGAGTTTCTGCATCAAACATGAGCTGTGACCTGTTCTACTTTAAAGTCTCGAGTCTAAAAATGGAAAAAAAACCTCTCCACTTATGCATTATGTCTGCGATAAGTCCCGATTCTGTAGGACAAGACCAGGAGCGAGAAGGAGAGATACTCTGCACCACGCGCCGACGCCCGGGTTGCCAGACGAGAGAAGAAAATACCAGCCGTATTTGATATTTAATTGGGATCGATCCTGCGGAGCCAGTGAAAGTTTTAACAGTGGGCTGAATCCATACATACGACCACAGAGCCGTGTGCACGAAACACAAAGAACTGAAATAATAAACCAGATCGCACAAGAGTTAGGGAGACACGAAAATGAGAAAAAATGAAAGAAGGAACGAAACAGAGAGGGCACACGGGGAGAGAGAGCCGCCAGCTCGGAGCGAGAAAAAACGCCAGACAAGTTTAATATTTCTACAACAATGATTTATTTATCTACCTTATGGCAACACCACCCGCCCGGACCAAACAAACCGTAAAATGACCTAAAAAAAGGGAAACAGGGAGCACATGAGGTCTTTAGTTTGGGCGAAAGTCGGCTTTGAAAAATAAATGTGTGAAATCCAGTCAGGAAGCTGGTTAGGAGGGAATGACAAGCCTCCAGCAGAGACAGTAATGTGCACAGGGCCAGTAAATACACATTCTAGCATTAGCCTCATGACGGGTTTGACTCGAGGAAAAAGGTCCAAAAATTCTCCAAAAACCTACATAATTCCACTGCCCAATCAAACTTTGGATTTGGAGCTTTGAGATTCTTTTGGTGAGATATTTTTTGTCATATTGTGTTAGTTTTTGTGTGTTTAATGCAGCTTTTACACTTTTTACAGCGCACTCCTCTGATTGGTCGGTGTGAGGCTCGGAGTGAGTGACAGGTGGTTTTAACCAATCACAGTAAAGTGTGAGCTCTCAGAAGCAGCTAAAACTACAAGAATCGTGACAAAAATGTATTTCTGGTGTCACCGAACGCTGCTGATACTGAGACAAATATTTTCTGGGCTTTGATTTAAAAAAAAAGTCCAGTTTTCAGACACGAGACTCGATGTAAAAAATTATAAATGTGAAAAGTTTATGCACAAAACATTTATCACTGTGAGGTTAAGACAAATATGATTTGGCGTCGTTCTCACCTCAGCCTCGAGCTGTGAACGTGACGTCACACAGCCTCACTGTGGCTCAGCTGGTAGAGCAGTTACATCCACTGATCCAAAGGTTCGTGGTTCGAATCCTGCTCTCGACATAAATGTCACTGATAGAGCCTCAGATTCACTGACCTGGTTTAGTCCTGGTTTAGTCTCGATTTAGTTCTGGTTTAGACCTGGTTTAGTCCTGTTTTAGTCCTGATTTAGACCTGGTTTAGTCTCGGTTCAGTCCTGGTTCAGTCCTGGTTTAGTCCTGGTTTAGTCCTGGTTTAGACCTGGTTCAGTCCTGGTTTAGTCCTGGTTTAGACCTGGTTCAGTCCTGGTTTAGTCCTGGTTTAGCCCCGCTTTAGTCCTGGTTTAGTCCTGGATTAGACCTGGTTTAGTCCTGGTTTAGACCTGGTTCAGTCCTGGTTCAGTCCTGGTTTAGTCCTGGTTTAGTCCTGCTTTAGTCCTGCTTTAGTCCTGTTTAGTCCTGGTTTAGTTCTGGTTTAGTCCTGGTTCAGTCCTGGTTCAGTCCTGGTTTAGTCCTGGTCTAGTCCTGGTTTAGTCCTGGTTTAGACCTGGTTTCATCCTGGTTTAGTCCTGGTTCAGTCCTGGTTCAGTCCTGGTTTAGTCCTGGTTTAGTCCTGCTTTAGTCCTGCTTTAGTCCTGTTTCAGTCCTGGTTTAGTTCTGGTTTAGTCCTGGTTCAGTCCTGGTTCAGTCCTGGTTTAGTCCTGGTCTAGTCCTGGTTTAGTCCTGGTTTAGTCCTGGTTTAGACCTGGTTTCATCCTGGTTCAGTCCTGGTTCAGTCCTGGTTCAGTCCTGGTTTAGTCCTGGTTTAGTCCTGTTTCAGTCCTGGTTCAGTCCTGGTTTAGTCCTGGTTTAGTCCTGGTTTAGTCCTGTTTCAGTCCTGGTTCAGTCCTGGTTTAGTCCTGGTTTAGTCCTGGTTTAGTCCTGTTTCAGTCCTGGTTTAGTCCTGGTTTAGACCTGGTTCAGTCCTGGTTTAGTCCTGGTTTAGCCCTGGTTTAGTCCCGGTTTAGACCTGGTTCAGTTCTGGTTTAGTCCTGGTTTAGTCCTGCGTGAGTTGCTTGATGTTATGAGCTGTGAGTTGAATCTTGAAGTTGGAAAAGTTCTATAAAAGTTTTTTTTTTTTTCATGGCGTCGTCGTCTGACCCACAGATGAACAGTGTTGTTGTGTCCTTGGGCAAGACGATTAACCTCCGCTGCCGTGTGAAAGTCTGTGAATGGGCGAGTTCTTCCTTTCATGTAAAGCGCTTTTTGAGCCTTGAAGATGGAGAAGCGCTGTATAAAAACGTGACTATTACTTCACTATAAGTCTGTGTTTCCACTGTCGCTCTGTCCATCTTCATCTTCGCAAAGTTATTGTTTGATTCGCCTCCAAACAACAGTGAGACTGGGATATTTCCACAAATTTTCCAATGAAAGCACAATGAAAGCGGAGTAAATAAAGTGGTGTGTTAGTGCGATGGGGATGTTCCTGCGTTGGCTGCGTCTGTGGGCTGTAAAACTGCCCATTCTCTGCCCGCAAGTCTGAGCCTGGAAACAGCAGTAATGAGCCCAGATAAAAGCAGAATATGAAAGAGGTAGAGGACGCATTACCATGAGAAGAAACAAAAACGCAGCCAGTGTTGTGTTCAATCCAAACCACTATCTTTGTCTCTGTGCTCGCATGTAGCCGCCGCACATACCAGCACAAAACACCAACACACAAATAAACCACAAAACGCCAATGCCTAAAGACAAAAGCTGCGCCACGGAACAAAAGACAACCCAAAAAAGCCATCAAGACACCGCAGCGGGCCGCCTTTGTGATTAATGAAAACAAATATTGGGAGAGAGTGGGGCAGCGGCACACGGAAACAGCTCGAACAATGGAGCAGACAGCGTAATGCATTCAGGCTCCAGTGATGGCCCTCCAGAGCAAAGTGAGAATAATAGCAGCCAAAGAGGAAGAGGAGAGCGGGATCGAGGAGGAGGAGAAGGAGGAAGCAGGGCGCTAATGCAGGACTCACAGCAAAACCCCCCCGTCCCTCCCCAAATTCAGCAGAACGATCCAGGACCATCAGCGTGTGGGGCAGAACGATCCAGGGCCATCGGCGTGTGGGGCAGAACGATCCAGGACCATCGGCGTGTGGGGCAGAACGATCCAGGACCGTCGGCGGCGTGTGGGGCGGAACGATCCAGGACCATCGGCGTGTGGGGGCAGAAGAACGGATGTGGGGCAGAACGACCATCGGCGTGTGGGGCAGAACGATCCAGAACCATCGGCGTGTGGGCAGAACGATCCAGGACCATCGGCGTGTGTGGGGCAGAACGATCAGGACCAGCGTGTGGGGGAAGACCATCGGCGTGTGCGGGGCAGAACGATCCAGGACCATCGGCGTGCGGGGCAGAACGATCCAGGACCATCGGCGTGTGGGGCAGAACGATCCAGGACCATCGGCGTGTGGGGCAGAACGATCCAGGACCATCGGCGTGTGGGGCAGAACGATCCAGGACCATCGGCGTGTGGGGCAGAACGATCCAGGACCATCGGCGTGTGGGGCAGAACGATCCAGGACCATCGGCGTGTGGGGCAGAACGATCCAGGACCATCGGCGTGTGGGGCGGAACGATCCGTGTGGGGACCATCGGCGTGTGGGGCAGAACGATCCAGGACCATCGGCGTGTGGGGGAACGATCCAGGAGAACGATCCGGGACCATCGGCGTGTGGGGCAGAACGATCCAGGACCATCGGCGTGTGGGGCGGAACGATCCAGGACCATCGGCGTGTGGGGCAGAACGATCCAGGACCATCGGCGTGTGGGGCAGAACGAGCTCCGGGTGTGAACGTCGCCGTGGTCAGAGCTGCAGACGCACAAACACACAACGGTTTGTCTTCATGTTCGTTCTTCGGGGCCACAAACACGTTTAATAATCCGGTGATAAACTTTTATTCTCGCACCTGCTCCTCAAATATGGGCTTTGTTTGTTTTGTGTTTCGATTTTTTTCCGTAAGTGTTTTTATGTTAGTGCCATATGAACCATCTCCCACTCTGAGGACCTGAGGGACCGAGTCCTGCTGGAGCCGGAGTCAGGACTGAACCAGGACTGAACCGGGACTAAACCAGGACTGAACCAGGACTGAACCAGGACTGAACCAGGACTAAACCAGGACTAAACCAGGACTACACCGGGTCTAAACCGGGACTAAACCGGGACTAAACCGGGACTGAACCGGGACTAAACCGGGACTAAACCAGGACTAAACCAGGTCTAAACCAGGACTAAACCAGGACTAAACCGGGACTAAACCAGGACTAAACCAGGACTAAACCGGGACAAAACCGGGACTGAACCACGACTAAACCGGGACTAAACCGGGACTAAACCGGGTCTAAACCGGAACTAAACCGGGACTAAACCGGGACAAAACTGGGTCTAAACCGGGACTAAACCGGGACTGAACCAGGTCTAAACCAGGTCTAGACCAGGTCTAAACCAGGACTAAACCGGGACTAACTTAGGTCTAAACCAGGTCTAAACCAGGTCTAAACCGGGTCTAAACCGGGACTAAACCGGGACTAAACCGGGACTGAACCAGGTCTAAACCAGGACTAAACCGGAACTGAACCAGATCTAAACCAGGACTAAACCAGGTCTAAACCAGGACTAAACCGGGTCTAAACCGGGACTAAACCAGGACTGAACCAGGGCTAAACCAGGACTAAACCAGAACTAAACCAGGTCTAAACCAGGTCTAAACATGGACTAAACCAGAACTAAACCAGGTCTAAACCAGGTCTAAACATGGACTAAACCAGAACTAAACCAGGTCTAAACATGGACTAAACCAGAACTAAACCAGGACTAATCCTGGACTAGTTTAGTCCATGTTTAATCCTGGTTTAGACTTAGTTTAGACCTGGTTTAGACCTGGTTTAGTCCTGGTTCAGTCCTGGTTTAGCCCTGGTTTAGACCTTAAACGCTCACACTTTCACACACCGGTGCAGACAGACGCTGCTCAAAGACACAACAACATCACTATTTACACGTCGAGAGCAGGATTCGAACTGCCAACCCTCAGATCAGTGGGCGAACACTCCCCTGATCCACTGTCGCTGGAGTTTAAAGCTCACGCCTCATCAGACTCTAAACACCTCTACAGATAAAAGACGTTATCTGAGGTTGGACATAATAGAAGTGGAAATTAAAGAGGAAATAATCACACTCAAACTCACTAAACGGCGCTAAAACCCGGGGCAGATGGATGTGTCCGCTCTGTCCAGAAAAGGTCAGGAGCCGCCTCTAATGAAGTATAACTGATTTTTACAGTCAATAGAGTTAAAGGCCATAGATTTGTTCCCGCGTACGAGGCCGTGTCGACAGAGCTGCTTACAACACGCCGCGCATTAAGAAGATCTAGAATCACTCTGAAGGTTAGACGGCAAATTAAAGTAAGCAGGCGCTGGGAAGCCCGACGCGTTTAGTCAAATCAAAGGCAGACGCGGCTCGTGTTGTGACAGTCGCCATCGAGAAGCGAGAAGACGCCACCTCTCCTCATTAGGCTCCTGCTAATTAGCCCAGCGCTAGTCGTCCTTATGGTGTTTAAGAGTTTGAGTGGAGCGCAGAGATCTGGGGACGCGCTCCGGCTCCGTGTGACGCAGGGTCGTGATGACGTCATCGTCCCAGATGAAGAGTAACAGGAAAGAGACGGAGGAGACTGATGGACAATGGTCTACAGTCCCTCAGCCAATCAGGACGCAGGACACAATGGTCTACAGTCCCTTAGCCAATCAGGACGCAGAACACAATGGTCTACAGTCCTTCAGCCAATCAGGACGCAGAACACAATGGTCTACAGTCCCTCAGCCAATCAGGACGCAGAACACGATGGTCTACAGTCCCTCAGCCAATCAGGACACAGAACACAATGGTCTACAGTCCCTCAGCCAATCAGGACACAGAACACAATGGTCTACAGTCCCTCAGCCAATCAGGACGCAGAACACGATGGTCTACAGTCCCTCAGCCAATCAGGACGCAGAACACAATGGTCTACAGTCCCTCAGCCAATCAGGACGCAGAACACAATGGTCTACAGTCCCTCAGCCAATCAGGACGCAGAACACAATGATCTACAGTTCCTCAGCCAATCAGGACGCAGGACACAATGGTCTACAGTCCCTCAGCCAATCAGGACGCAGAACACAATGATCTACAGTCCCTCAGCCAATCAGGACGCAGGACACAATGGTCTACAGTCCCTCAGCCAATCAGGACGCAGAACACAATGGTCTACAGTCCCTCAGCCAATCAGGACGCAGAACACAATGGTCTACAGTCTCTATAAAATCCTCAAAACAGCGATACCGCTAAAGGTGAATGACGATATAGTGAGGCACAACTGTACAACAAATTAAAATAAAAATAATCATCAAAAAATTAACATTAAAAGAGAAGAGGCAGATTATGAACAGCTAAACAGAACCGTTTGGAACCTGGATGTAAACTATTAAAAGAAGCTCATCGAGGTTAGAGCAGTTATAGCGGCTAATTTGGAGCCGGGTTTTGACCACGAGTATCATAGCAACCAAAGAGCCAATCCAGAGCCAGGATATTGAAGGTAACGCCCTCTTCCTGCCTGCACCGCTGGTTTAGCAGGGAGCGGGTGCTTAGCAACACTGTCAATCAAACTTGTTGCTAATGTTGTTGCAAAAAAAAAAGTAAAAAAAATTCAAAATATAAAAAAAAAAAACCTACCTCAAATTAACTCAAAAAATAAAAATAATATATAAAATAAACTCAAAAAAATAAACAAACTCAAAATAACAAAAACAAATAAACTCAAGATAACAAAAATTTAATAAGTGAACTCAAAATAAATAAAAAACTCAAAAAATAAACTCAACATACAGTCAATACAGCAGCAGGTACAGAAAGAGGGGACACAGTTTTTCAATAGAAAGTGAATTGGAGCCAGAGTTGATGGAGCCGAAAGTGTGCCCATGATCACGTCGGCTAGCACATTAGCTTTGTCTATGTAAATGGTTTAAAATAAGATACAGGAAAATAATAAGCAGGCAACATAAATAACTGATTTATTTTAGGGTAAAAGTTCAACAAAATGTGTCGGTTTTATCCTCGTTTTGCTGCACAACATGAACTCGTCATTACTGCACAAAATATTCAGGTGTTAATATGGAAAACGTCTGATAATTCCACACAGCAAAGCCAGACGCTTCCTTCTTTACAAGATAAACGATGTTTGATGATGACACTGGGGGAAGTGTTTAGTCTCCACCCGCTCCAGGCTCAATGTGTGATAAAACAAACGCTTCCTCTGGCCTCGCCGCCTGCTGGGAGTCACTACAACTTACTTTCCTCCACTGACAGCGCTAAACAAACAGAGGCAGCGGGACAGGCATGAGGGAGCGAATTTATGTAGTGAGACAAAGGGACGGCGGCGGGAGGAGGAGGCGGAGACAGCCCCGCGGCGTCCTCTGGCGATCCGTTTCATTCCCGTATGGATTCATTACGGTGTTATCTGAGGGGCAGCGGGACAGGCCGGAGCACGAGGAGGTGGAGGCGCGCACCTGTCACCTCTGATAACACCGGGATTGAGACATAATGAGGATGCCAGTCTATTTTCTCTTTTTTTTTTTACTTTTCACGCAGCTCCTCGTGAAATAAATACATCAGAATGTCTCCCATCAGGCGGAAACGATAAATAATAATAGTCTGACTCACGAAAACGCCGCCGATGACTCGAGACGGACTTTGAATATGAGCAATACACATTTTTACAGCCTCAGAATGACATAAAAACATGATAATACTGGACATTACATTATTTTTATTGTAATTCTCCTCAGGGTCATGTGAGTAAGACTGAAGCTCCGCCTCCTCCCTGGTATTTAACACGTCACATGATGCAGGTGTTTTATTGTGTGTATTTGTCGTTTTAAATAAAGTTGAATTGTATTGAACAAAAGTCTGATTATAAATAAATAAAACTCTGAAGGATCTGCTGAAACTCACCGAGAAAAAGCATCTCACTCTGAGGATGTTTAGACACGCCCCTTTTCTACTCCTCCTCTCGTCGTTCTCCCCTTGTCCCTTCCTCCTGTCCTCTTCTCCTCCCTCCATCCTCACCTCCCTGCCTCCTAACCTCTCCTCCTCTTTTCCTCCCTCTTTCCTGTCCTCTCCTCCCTCTATCCTGTCCTCCTCTCCTCCTCTTCCTCTTCTCCCTTTCTACTCCTGTCCTCTCCTTCTCCTGTCCTCTTCCTCTCCCCTACCCCTAGGGACTCCCTCCCTCATCTCCTCCTCTCCTCCTCCCTCCATCCTCACCTCCCTCCTAACCTTTCCTCCTCTTTTCCTCCCTCTCTCCTTTCCTCCTCTTTTCCTCCCTCTATCCTGTCCTCCTCTCCTCCTCTTCTTCTTCTTCTTCTTCTCCCTTTCTCCTCCCTCCCCTCCTGTCCTCTCTTTCTCCTGTCCTCTTCCTCCCTCCCTCCTCTCCTCCTCCCTCCATCCTTCCTGTCCTCTCCTCCTCCCGTCTTTCTCTCTCACCTGTCCTCCCCTCATCCTCTTCCTCTCCCTCCTCTCCTCTCCCTCTCTCCATCCCTCCTCTCCTCCCTCTCTCCTGTCCTTGCCTCTTCTCCTCCCCCCTCTCTCCTTTCTCTCTCTTGTTCTCCCTCCTCTCTTGTCCTCCTTGTCAGGACAAACATAACGTGTTGTAATTTAGCACCTCCCCTCTTCCCTCTCTCCTGTCCTCGTCTCCTCCTGTCCCTCTTCTCCTCTCCTCCTCCCTTCCTCTTGTCCTCCCCTCTTTCTCCCCCTCTCCTGCCCCTCTCCGCTCCTCTCTTTTCCTCCCTGACGGGACAAACATGACGTGTTGGTAATTTAGCTCCTCCTGCTTCCCTTCGATCACTGTCTGAGCGGCGGACGTGACCTTTCACCTCTAAAGGTCAGAGGTTAATCGGTGTAAATCAGTCAGAGTCGAGGCCGCTGTAATCAATCATCAGCCCATCACCGGCACTTTAAGACCCACCGCCCACGAACGCACCACGAACACAGAACGAGCACACAGCGAACGCACCATGAACGCACCACGAACACACAACGAGCACACAACAAACGCACCACGAACGCACCACGAACACAGAACGAGCACACAGCGAACGCACCACGAACACACAACCAACACACCACGAACGCACCACGAATACACAACGAGCACACAACGAGCACACAGTGAACGCACCACGAACGCACCACGAACACACAACAAGCACACAACAAGCACACCACGAACGCACAACGAGCACACAGCGAACGCACCACGAACACACAACCAACACACCACGAACGCACCACGAGCACACAACGAGCACACCACGAACGCACCACCAACACAACACGAACGCACCACGAGCACACAAGAAACGCACCACAAACGCACCACGAACACACAAACAAGCACACAACAACACACCACGAACGCACACGAGCACACAGCGAACACACCACGAACGCACCACCAACACAACACGAACGCACCACGAGCACACAAGAAACGCACCACAAACGCACCACGAACACACAACGAGCACACAACGAGCACACAACGAGCACACAGCGAACGCACCACGAACGCACAACCAACACAACACGAACACGCAGCGAACGCACCACGAACACACAACCAACACAACACAAACGCACCACGAGCACACAAGAAACGCACCACAAACGCACCACGAACACACAACGAGCACACAACGAGCACACAGCGAACGCACCACGAACGCACAACCAACACAACACGAAACACGCAGCGAACGCACCACGAACACACAACCAACACAACACAAACGCACCACGAGCACACAAGAAACGCACCACAAACGCACCACGAACACACAACGAGCACACAACGAGCACACAGCGAACGCACCAGGAACACACAACGAGCACACAGCGAACGCACCACGAACACAGAACGAGCACACCACAAACGCACCACAAACGCACCACGAACACACCACGAACACACAACCAACACACCACAAACGCACCATGAACACACCACGAACGCACAGCGAACCCACCACGAACACAGAACGAGCACACAACAAACACACCATAAACTCACAACAAACGCACCATGAACTCACCTGCTGCTTGTGTCGATCGGACTGAGGACAGCGAGACGCCTGGACGAGAGATTTGAGTCTGGATGAAACGACACAGATTTATGATTTATCTGAAACACTTTTAGATGAGTCCGAGTATTTTTGTCTCTGTGTATTACCGGTTCCCTCTAACCCCGTCACTATAATCACTGTAGTTCACTCTGTATTTGAAGATTAAACTATATTTTTTGGGGGTTAATTTTTTTCTTTGCATTACTAAGAAATTGTTGGTTATTTTTCATCTATATGATCAGATTTAAGCTGTAAAAAGTTGAATAAATCACTTCTGTGCCTCGTTACAAACTCAAACTAACGACTAAAGTGTTTTGTTCTGCTGTTTATTTATTCCAGCTCATTATTTTTACATTATTGTGGATTTATAATAGTTTTTGTGGTTTAAATCTGCTCTTGTGGCTAAAAATGAGTTTAAATATCATCACTTATCGTCTATATTTACTTCAGGATGTGTTTTATCATGACAGGTCTAGTACAAACCATTAAACACACTTATTCTTTCATTTCCTGCAGTCACAGCTGCCCTGGGGCAGACTGACGCTGAGCGCAGGTTGAGTTCTGTGTTACATTTGTTGCGTAACATTCTTTTATATGTGCAGTTTTATCGAGTACTGGCTTCATTACTGACAGTTTGATAAATAAATGACAGGACTGTAAATATAAATGATCAGAGCTAAACTGTTAGCCGCCGCGTTTCAAACAGGAAGTGATCATGGGCGACTCTGGCTCCAGTTCACTTTCTATTGAAAAGCTGTGTCTCTCTCTCTGTACCTGCTGCTGTCGGACTCATTTTTTTTTTTTAGTTATTTTGAGTTTTTTGGGGTTGTATTTATTTTATTTTAGTTTTTTTTCTTGCTATTATTTGTTTATTTTTGTTATTTTTAGGGGTTTCTTTTTTTTTTTTTTTTTTTTGGTTGTTTTTTTTTAAGTTTTTTAATGTATTTTTTGTTGTTTTTTTGTTATTTAGATTTTTTTTTCCTTTTTGTTAATTTTATTTTATTTATTTATTCATTTATTTTGCTATTTTGAGGTTTTTGGGATTTTTTCTGTTATTTTGAGGTGTTCTTATTTTATTTTTTTGGTTATTTTGAATTTATTTTTTGTCTTTTGAAAAACATCCCCTCTCTCTGTCCCTGCTGCTGTCAGACTCATGTTGGTCTTAAATGTTCGTATTAACCCTCTACATGATCCTGGGGTTTTTATTTCACTTTTGTGTCTGTAAATCAACATATGAACATTAACAACAGACACATCAGGTCCTTCTTCCTCTGAGGTCGTTAGCGTTGATTGACAGTGTTGCTAAGCGCTCACTCCTTGCTAAACCAGCGGTGCGGTGCAGGAAGGGGCGTTACCTTCAACAACCTCGCTCCTGATTGGCTCGTTGGTTGCTATGATACTTCAAATAGTCCGATACACCTGCTCCAGCCTCGATGAGCTTCATTTGGAGCTGACTCTGAGGTGACGTCACTTCTTTGCACCGTCTGTGGTTAGATTTCGTTGCTCTGAACTTGTACAAGTGCAAACTCAAACTGAATCTGTCAAAATAATGTAATATCGATGAAACAATTTCTACGTTTGTTAAGAATGAACGAAGAACGGCTCTAATCGTCTGCGAAAATCATAATTACCATTGTGGTATTAAAATTGATAGTGAGCATCTTCTTTCCCAGTTTTAGTATCTTGTCAACACCACTTCTGCGCCAATTACCTGTGATGACTAACCCCGCTCCATTCGCTCGTGTTTTTAAAGCCTTTCACAACACGAAACAAATGTAATCGCTCTCGTAGGTTTCACTTAATCACCGGAGAGAGAGAGAAAGAAAAAAGCCCAACTCTCGAGTCGCTCTAATCCACTTTGCGGATACATATTGAAGAACACAGCTTTGAAAATCCAAAAGAGATTAGCGCTAAAAGGCAGAGACGGAGAGCGGAGCTATATTTACAGGTGGAGTGATCCCTTCTAAAATTATCAGCCCCTTTTATATTGCGCCTCTGAAGAATTCATGCTCATGTTTAATTCGCGAGGCCTGATAACGAATGTCTCCTCCGAGCTCCCGTAGATTAATAGACTTCCACCAGGTGCGCTCCGTCTTTTTATAACACACTCAGGCTATTTAAACGCCGCTGTCTGCTGTCAGTGAAGGCACCGCGAGGTCATTTACATCACGGCTTCACCCGCAGGTTTGAAGGTGGAGGTGGAGGTGGAGGGAGTGGAGGAGGTGAAGGATGGAGTGAAGAAGGAGTGAAGGAAGGAGTGAAGGGTGAGGTGGACCGACGTGTTCTACTGTCACAAGAATGCCAACAGAGACAAACAAAAGTGTGAGTTTTTAAAGTTTTAGAGTGAGATCTGAAGAGGAGGAGAGAGGGAGGAGAGGAGGAGAAAGGAGGAGAGAGGAGGAGAGACGGAGGAGAGAGGGGGAGGCAAGGAGAAGAGAGAAGACTTGGAGAAGAACTTTTGATGCACATTCTCATGATTGTCTCCATCTGACACTGAACAAAAGAGAAGAGAGAGAAAGAGGAGGAGGAGGAGAGAGAAAGAGGAATCGAGGAGATAAAGCGAGGAGAGAAGGAGAGGGGGAGGTGAAGATAAGAGAGATGGAGACAAAGAGGAGAGATGGAGGAGAGCAGAAAAGTTGGAGAAGAACTTTTAATACAAGATCTCATGATTGTCTCCATCTGAAAAGTGAACAATAGAGAGGAGGAGAGGAGGAGAGAGGAGGAGACAAACAGAGGAGAGGAGGAGAGAGGGGGAGGTGAAGAGAGGAAAGGATGAGGGATGGAGAGGAGAGGAGGAGGAACGAGGGAGGAGAAAATTTGGAGAAGAACGTTTAATACAAGATCTCATGATTGTCTCCATCTGAAAACTGAACACTAGAGAGGAGGAGAAATGGAGGGAGGAGGAAAGAGGGAGAGAGAGGAGGAGGCAAAGAGAGGAGAGATGGAGTGGAGGAGGTGAAGGAAGGAGTGACGTCGTGAAGGGTGAGGTGGACCGACGTGTTCTACTGTCACAAGAATGTCAACAGAGACAAACAAAAGTGTGAGTTTTTAAAGTTTTAGAGTGAGATCTGAAGAGGAGGAGAGAGGGAGGAGAGAGGAGGAGATACAAGGAGAGACGGAGGAGAGAAGGGGAGGTAAGGAGAAGAGAGGAGGAGAGGAGAAGACTTGGAGAAGAACTTTTGATGCAAGTTCTCATGATTGTCTCCATCTGAAAACTGAACAATAGAGAGGAGGAGAGAAGAGGAGGAGAGAGGAGGAGACAAACAGAGGAGAGGAGGAGAGAGGGGGAGGTGAAGAGAGGAAAGGATGAGGGATGGAGACGAGAGGAGGAGCGAGGGAGGAGAAAATTTGGAGAAGAACTTTTAATACAAGATCTCATGATTGTCTACGGCTAAAAAATGAACAATAGAAAGGAGGAGGAATGGAGGGAGGAGGAAAGAGGGAAAGAGAGGAGGAGGCAAAGAGAGGAGAGATGGAGTGGAGGAGGTGAAGGAAGGAGTGACGTCGTGAAGGGTGAGGTGGACCGACGTGTTCTACTGTCACAAGAATGTCGATAGAGACAAACAAAAGTGTGAGTTTTTAAAGTTTTAGAGTGGGATCTGAAGAGGAGGAGAGAGGGAGGAGAGGAGGAGAGACGGAGGAGAGAGGAGGAGAGACGGAGGAGAGGAGGATAGACGGAGGAGAGAGGGGGAGGTAAGGAGAAGAGAGGAGGTGAGGAGAAGACTTGGAGAAGAACTTTTGATGTAAGTTCTCATGATTGTCTCCATCTGACACTGAACAAAAGAGAGGAGAGAGAAAGAGGAGGAGGAGGAGAGAGAAAGAGGAATCGAGGAGACAAAGCGAGGAGAGAAGGAGAGGGGGAGGTGAAGAGAAGAGAGATGGAGACAAAAATCACAATTTTCATCTAAAACCACTTCATAAAATAAATAAATCCTCTGACTTTCACTTGAGAAAACTGCGGCGTCTCAGTTGAGGTGAAAACCGGGTTCGATGGACAAAATGGCGTCTTCAAAATAATCGATTAAAGATTAAAGTCAAACATGAATCACTCAAAAAAACTTTAAACAGTTAAATCTCTGAAAGTCCATTTGGCCGATTTAAATCTCAGTCCTGAAACTCGAGGCGATTCACAAAAATGATCCAGTTTTGACGATCACGTTCAGACGATTTTATGCAGATTCTTCAGAAACATGTTTAAACGTCTCTGTGGGAGTTTAAGTTCTGCATAAAACATCAAACTGCAAAATGAAGCATTATTAAAGTTACATCATCTTTGATTTAAAGGTTCAGGACGAGTTTCTGCTCGTTTGACGCCATTTTAATGTTTGTTTTTTTAATTGTTTAGCAGCTTCTGTGTCAGTCGCTCTGAGCCAGAAACATTTATGATGCCACTGAAGATGACACACGGGCAAAGGGGAAAGTGTGTTGCTCATGGGCACAGAGACCCAACACTGTAAGAACAAATATACTGTACGAACAAATATACTGTATGCACAAATGAGATCAGAAGTAACTGTATTTATCCAGAGTTTACAGTGTCTGTTTCCCCTGGATCCAAAACCAGCACAAACCCATAAAAAACACTTAGCACCAAGAACAGCACCTCCTCCTCCTCCTCCTCCTCCTCCTCCTTCTCTCCTCTACCTTTTACCTTTCTCGTTCCTTCGTTCTTTCTCTTTCTCAAACACACGAGCACTTTGCCTAATCGAGTCTCAGTCTCCGTCAGCGTTTCCTGTGATCGCACGACTGGAGCCGGTGATGGATCTGAGACCGAGAAAGAATCAGGACTGAAGAGAAAACACACACGAACACACACACCTGAACACACACCTGAACACACACACACACCTGAACACACACATGAACACACACACACACACACCTGAACACACACCTGAACACACACATGAACACACACACGAACACACACACACACCTGAACACACACCTGAACACACACCTGAACACACACATGAACACACACATGAACACACATGAACACACACCTGAACACACACACTGAACACACACTGAACACACACTGAACACACACACAACACACACACCTGAACACACACATGAACACACACATGAAACACACACATGAACACACACATGAACACACACCTGACACACACCTGAACACACACACACACACACACACACTGAACACACACACATGAACACACACATGAACACACACTGAACACACACACACACACACCTGAAACACACACACTGAACACACACATGAACACACACACACCTGAAACACACTGAACACACACCTGAACACACACACCTGAACACACACATGAACACACACATGAACACACACATGAACACACACACACACACCTGAACACACACACGAACACACACTGACACACACACACACACACACACACACACCTGAACACACACATGGACACACACATGAACACACACATGAACACACATGAACACACACACACACACACCTGAACACACACATGGACACACACCTGAACACACACATGAACACACACATGAACACACACATGAACACACACACACACACACACAACACACACACACACACACACACACACACACACACACCTGAACACACACATGAACACACACATGACACACACTGAACACACACCTGAACACACACCACACACCACACACACACACTGAACACACACCTGAACACACACACCTGAACACACACACCTGAACACACACCTGAACACACACCTGAACACACACCTGAACACACACACTGAACACACACATGAACACACACATGAACACACACATGAACACACACATGAACACACACACACACACACACACACACACCTGAACACACACACGAACACACACCTGAACACACACCTGAACACACACATGAACACACACCTGAACACACACATGAACACACACCTGAACACACACACACACCTGAACACACACCTGAACACACACATGAACACACACATGAACACACACATGAACACACACATGAACACACACATGAACACACACACGAACACACACCTGAACACACACATGAACACACACATGAACACACACACGAACACACATTTAAACCCAAAGTATCGACATCGGTATCGGATCGGTTCATCCCCAACAAAAACAACTAAGAACGACTTTATTTTTCTATAAAACTGAGGAGTTTTATTTGATTTTGAACCGGACGATTCCTTCATCTTCTTCATCTCCTTTTGTGTTTGGGACACTTCCTTCAGTTTATGATCAGCCACTTCTCCAAACACCATGAATACGACTTTACTCACGCAGACACACTACCCAGCATGCACTCTGCCCCTGTGCCCCTGAGCAACGCACATCCAGCCCAGAGCTGCTTTTATGTCACTGTAACAGCAGCACTTTGTAAATATACAAAGAGATAAACTCAGAGTGGAGCCGCTGACCCGCAGGTTGGTGGTTCGATTCCACGTGTCACTGATGAATGCTGCTGTTGTGCTTTTGGGCAAGACACTTAAACGACCTCAACCCTGAGTCTCCACACTGGGGTTTGAATGTGTGAGACTTGGTGAGTGTTTAAGAGCTTTAAATGACACTTTTTCAGCATTTTGATGAGGAACAGTAGAAGAAATTGGGTTTGTCACGGCCGATACCGATACAGATTATTTAAAATCCAGAGAAATCCACGGCTGAAAAGCTTTGACACAATATTTAAGGCCGGTTTTGAACTTTTTCCCCATAAATATTTGATTTGAAATTAGTACAAACATAAATATCGTCTATAGTTTTACTGCTCTGCTAAATGAAACTGTCCCTCTCTCTGTGTCTGTAAATCAACATGTGAACATTAGTTTTTCTTTCTTCGAGATCGCTGCCGTTAGCAACAGGTTTGATTGACAGCGTTGCTAAGCGCCTATTCCCTGCTAAACAAGTGGTGCAGATGGAAATGGGCGTTACCTTCAACAGCCTCGCTCCTGATTGGCTCTTTGGTTGCTATGATTCTCACGGTTCGAATTCCAAACATGGAAGTTGGCTCCAAATTCGCCGCTACACCTGCTCCAGCCTCGAGGAGCTTCATTTGGAGCTGATGCTGTGGTAACGTCAGACTCGCTTCTTTACACAGTTTATGGTGCAAATGAAATATCGACCTTCGCAGGAGAGTTAACGCCGATAACGCAGTCGCTAAAAAGTGCAAATATCGACCTAGAACCCACATATCGGTGTGTCTCTAATGAGGAGTTTACACTGTTCTGTTTCTGCAAAAATAAACCCTACAGACGTCATCCTCATTATTACAGTTAATTACATAAATGCATCTACGTCTCCGGTGCTCGCCGCTCCGCAGACGTATCCTCTGTTATACTATTCCTGTAATTGCGTTTGAAGAGCTTCTTAAGCGAATGTCTGCTCACTGACTTGTAAATGCAAAACATGGGAGCTGCAGACTCCAGACGTGAGTTAGTGCTTCTCGGCGAACGCTCGTGAACGGCGCTGAGGAGGAGGCACGTTCTTGTTGCTATCGGAGACACAGATTTACAGCACTATCCGGCTTCAGGTGCGCCGAGATAAGATGTGTTTGCTTAGAGACATCTATGACCGCAGACATCAAACAGACAGCTAAATTATTCACAAAGCACCACCGCAAAAATCCCCATCGCTCGAGCTCGGCGCAGACCTCGGATAAACGAACGCGCCAAAACAGCGGCGAACAGGTGTGAGCCGATTTAGAAACACGCACATGCAATATTGATAAAAGCTAACGCCAACGTGCTGCTGGAAAGTGTGTCAAATGTGAAAGTGAAACCAGGATGATGGATATAGATAATAAAAAATGTATATAAAAAATTAGAAATAAATAAATATTAAAGTGTTTTTCAAATCAAATTAAAAAAAAAAAAAAAAAAAAATTAATTAAAAAAAGATACAAAAAAAATCATGGTCACTAATCTTTGGAGATGATGATTGATAAAGATACAAAAAATAATAAAAAAATTAATAATAAATTAATAAATAATAATAATAATAATAATAATAATGACGACGGATATAGATAATAAAAAGTAATACATAAATAAATAACAAATAAAATAAATAAATAAAAATAAATAAATAAATAAATAAAATAAAATAATAATAAGTGCTTTTCAAATAAAAAAAAAAAAAAATAATAATAATAATAATTAAAAAAAAAAAACTCATGGCCACTAATCTTTGAAGGTCACATTCCAGCATTTTGAGTTTGAGCTTTACCAAACACTCCAGCCTCCTGTATTAAAGATCCGGGTAAAATCCTCCAGCGGAGATCGTGACAAACTCCAGATCTGGAGACGGTTCTGGAGCTGGACCTCGGTCACTGAACCTCACCCAGCGTCACTGAATAAAGGGTCAAATGCAGGAACATTAATGTCCCCACGAAGAGTTAATAAAGTTTAACCTAAATAGTGATGAGACTTTTGGCTCTTTTAGTGAGATCTGAATCATTTCAAAGAGCCGTTCAAAAGTGTGGCTCTTTTACTGTGTATTTATGTGACCGAAGCGTCGAGATAAAAGTCCACGTTTATGTTTGTCCTTTTGTTATATCTGCTCTATAATTAATCACATTTTAAACCAAATGATTCATTATTTGAAGTTGTTTTAAATGTGCTATAAACATAAACTTGGATTAAACTGAATCAAAGATCAGCTTCGGTCTAAATCAAGAGATCTACAATCTGCTGTGAGCAAAAGCATATTTTGAAATGAAGAAAAAATGTAGAAAATTTAAAATTATGGTCAGTTTCTCCCTTTTCTACTAAATAATGCAGCAGATAAAACCAAGAAAAACATTTTATTTCCAAGACATCAGAAGACACAATATGTTTCCTGTACAGAATCCATTCACGTAGACTGAAAACTCACCTCCTCCCTGGTATTTAACACTAGACCCGCCTCCTCCCTGGTATTTAACACTAGACCGCCTCCTCCCTGGTATTTAACACTAGCCCCGCCTCTTCTTCCTGGTATTTAACACTAGACCCGCCTCCTCCCTGGTATTTAACACTAGAACCGCCTCTTCTTCCTGGTATTTAACACTAGACCCGCCTTTTCTCCCTGGTATTTAACACTAGCCCCACCTCTTCCCTGGTATTTAACACTAGACCCGCCTCCTCCCTGGTATTTAACACTAGCCCCGCCTCTTCTTCCTGGTATTTAACACTAGCCCCGCCTCCTCCCTGGTATTTAACAGCATTTACACATGACATCTTGCTGTTTTCTTGCTGTTTTCTTGTTCTTTTCCCTGTATCGTGTCGTCTATTTGTTTCGTGTTGACTTTAATGTGAAGCTCTTTGTTCGGCTCAAGTCGTTTTAAATGAGCGAAAGAAACAGAATTAAAGTGACTCTCCATGGTTCTCACTCACACGTTTAAAAACCCAGGACTCACCCTTTCACCTGGACGCGGGGGGTGGTCCATAAACACAAAGCAGGCGAACGTGAACTCGCTCGTGACTAGAAAAAAGGTCATAAAAGCGCCAAATAGAAGCATCATTTCCATCTTCCTCACACTGACTTCCATTAGTCTGACAATTTCATTAAACAAACATAATGTACAAGATCATTTCCTCGACTTGGCTCCAAGAAATTAACGGCAACATGGAAGTCGTGCATAATGAATGTGAACATTTGCTATCTACAAGTCTCCCACAGTCAAACATTAATTCAGACCGGTGCTGGTGCGGAAGTGAGGAGGAGGAGAGGAGGAGGAGAGGAGGAGGAGAGGAGAGGATGGGGTAGAGGGGGGAGAGCTGAGACGGGAGTGGAGGAGGATGGATGGGGATGAGGAGGAGAAAGAGGGAGGCGGGAGGACCGGTGGGGTAGAAAGGAGAGGGGGAGGAAGGATGGGACAGAGAGAAGAGGGAGATAGGGGAGTGGAGGAGGACGGATTTGGCTGAGAGGAGAAGGAGGGAGGGGGAGGACGGATAGGGCTGAGGGGGAGGAGGGAGGGAGGGGACGGAGAGAGGGAGACAGGGAGGATGGATGGGGCACAGGGGGAGAGCTGAGAGGGGAGTGGTGGAGGAGAGGCAGAGAACAGATGGGGGCAGAGGGACAAGAAGAAGGGGGAGGACGATAGGGCTGAGGAGGAGAGGGGGAGACAGGGAGGGGGGTGGGGACGGATGGGGCAGAGGGGAAGAGAGGAGAGGGGATGATGGGGCTCAGGGGGAGAGCTGAGAGGGAGGTAGGAGAGGGGGAGGACGGATGGGACACAGGGGGAGAAGAGAGAGAGGGTCAGGACGATGGGGCTGAGGAGAAGAGGAGGAGAGTGGAGAGGGGGAGAACAAATGGGATAGAGGAGGACATGGGGAGAGGAGGAGAACTGGTGAGGCAGGAAGGGAGGACGCGTAGGGTAGTGGGGGAGAGGAGGAGAAAAGGAGAGGGGGAGGACGGATGGCGCACAGGGGGAGAGCTGAGAGGGGAGCGTAGGAGAGGCAGAGAACAGATGGGGCAGAGGTGAAGAAGAAGAGGGGGAGGACGGATGGGGCTGACAGGGAGAGAGGGAGGACAGATGGGGCAGAGGAGGAGGAGAGAGGGGGAGAGAAGGAGAGGGGGAGGACGAATGACGCGGGAAGGAAGGAAGCATGGGGCAGACGGGGAGAGGAGGAGAGAAGAAGAAGGGGAGGACTGAGGTAGCAAAGGAGGAGGACGGATGGGTCAGAGAGGAGAGGAGGAGAGGAAGAGGTCAGATGGGTCAGAGAGGAGAGGGGGAGGACAGATGGGTCAGAGGAGGAGAGAAGGAGGACAGATGGGTCAGAGGAGGAGAGAAGGAGGACAGATGGGTCAGAGGAGGAGAGAAGGAGGTCGGATGGGTCAGAGAGGAGAGGAGGAGAAAAGGAGGTCAGATGGGTCAGAGGAGGAGAGGAGGAGAGAAGGGGGTCAGATGGGTCAGAGGAGGAGAGGGGGAGAGAGGGAGGTCAGATGGGTCAGAGGAGGAGAGAAGGAAGACAGATGGGTCAGAGGAGGAGAGGAGGAGGTCAGCTGGGTCAGAGGAGAAGAGAAGCAGGTCAGATGGGTCAGAGGTGGAGAGAAGGAGGTCAGCTGGGTTAGAGGAGGAGAGAGGAAGGTCAGATGGGTCAGAGAGGAGAGGAGGAGGTCAGATAGGTCAGAGGAGGAGAGGAGGAGGTCAGATGGGTCAGAGGAGGAGAGGAGGAGGTCAGATGGATCAGAGGAGGAGAGAAGGAGGACAGATGGGTCAGAGGAGGAGAGGAGGAGGACAGATGGGTCAGAGGAGGAGAGGAGGAGGTCAGATGGGTCAGAGGAGGAGAGGAGGAGGTCAGATGGGTCAGAGGAGGAGAGGAGGAGGACAGATGGGTCAGAGGAGGTGCGTCAGGCCTTTGTAGAGGTGGAACCTGCTCTGAAATGACTCTCTCTTTGTGTAAAATAAATGTGTTTGGTGAAATATTGGCGCTGACGTTTGCACAAATGTAAAACAAGGAGATACATTAAGTTTGGAATAACTTAAGTCGACTGGAGATAATTATATGGAGCGAGACGAGCCTCAGAGCGAGTGGGCGGACAGAAGGTACAGCCTCCACTGTATCCACCTGACTTTTTTTTTTTTTTCTTACAGGTCAGTGAAGTGCACATTTACTTCTGCAGCTGTTACATAATAAAACTGTTAATAGTCGTGTCACATTCATTAAAAGACCACGGCTCCACGATGGTTCACGAAAAAACGATATTTACTGATGATGTGAGGATGTGGAGGCTCGGGACGGGACTCAGGGGGGCGCTGTTTCAGATGACTCGCCTGTAGATGGTGAAAGATGAGACACCGAGGCTTCTGGGTAACTCGAGGTGTGGCTGAGGTGAGCTGTGATTTGAGGAGCAGGAGGAGCAGGAGGAGCAGGAGGAGGTGTGGCCCTGCTCTTGATTCGCCGTCAGTCATATTAACTCAATTTATTTAAAAAAAATTTATAAAAAATACAAGATTTTGCCACTTTGTTACACAGTTTGCAATTATGGTGTTCACTTTTTTTTTTTTTTTTTTTTAACTTAGTATTTCCATGGATCCAAACAGGTAACGTGCCACCTCCAGAAACTTACACACTTTGCCTTTAAAGTAAACTGCCAGGACAAAAAAAAAAGGTCCAAGTCTAATATTTAGTTGTTCTTTTCTTTGATTACGGCTCATTCGCTGTTCCATAGTTTCGTCACAGATTTATTTCCATCCAGTGTTGCATCAATTTTCTTGCAGATGTTAGTTAAATCCAATTTCCATATTAGGAATTCTGACAGAGAGTATCATAGCAACCAAAAAGCCAATCAGGAGCGAGGCTGTTGAAGGTAACGCCCCTTTTCACCCACACCGCTGGTTTAGCAGGGAGCGGGAGTTTAGCAACGCTGTCAATCAAGCTAGTTGCTAACGTTGGCGGACTTTTCGGACACAATAGCAAAATAAAAACATGTAGAGCGGATTAATTCGAACATTTAAGACCAAAATGACGAGTCTGACAGCAGCAGGTATAGAGAGAGAGACATGCTTTTTCAATAGAAAGTGAATTGGAGCCAGAAGTGCGCTCATGATCACTTCCTGTTTGTAACGCGGCAGCTAGCAGGTTAGCTACATCCATTTATTATATAGACAGTCTATGGATATTTTTGTGTTTAAACTAAATCCAAACTAGACTCTTATCTAAAACACATTTTATTAAAAAGTTTTGTCTCTTTTGAAGTTCGGGATGCAAACATTTTAAGTCCGGCCTAAATGACAAACAGCGTGTAATTAAACGTCTCTTGACAGCGAGTTAAAAGCCCACGTCACGTCAGATGGAGTCAAGTCCCTGCTCTTTCCCCATTGATCAAAAACAGAGGGATTTGACACGACTCTTGACCGTGCCAGCTCCACTTGGCATCATCTCGCTCTCTTTGCATAAATCTCACCATCAGTTATCCCCACGTAACGCAACAAAATGCTAATGCTAACATTTTAGGGATGGGAGTTGAGCTCATCCTTCATAGAGAGTGATTTATTACCTCGTACAGCAGGGTCATACATTAATTTGAGTGTTATATAAAAGGCTCCAGACAGCACGAGCGTCTAGAGCGGCACATTCACGCCGTTCTCTTCATGTTTTAGTGAAATGTCAAATTGTCAGGAGGATGTTTATCTGCTGGGGACAGATTTGATGGTTTGACTGAGCCAGACGCAGCCTCGCTTTTTTTTTTTCCCATGATGCAATGTGGATGCGTGCGGTTGTGTGTGCGCTGTTTGAGTGACACGAGACCATGGGAGACGCTCACACAGACACTCGAGGAAATGACTTTAACGGCAAAATGCAAAGCAGAGTCTGAGCTTCTAAATGATTCATATCAGTGGGTGAACTTTAATATTCATTTAGCTTCGACGCGCTGTGGCCACGTCTGCCCCGGGACTGAGCTGTGGCTGCCAATCTGTGCCAGTCGCCACTCCTACCTCCAGTAATACATCATTCTAATCATAAACTGTATTCACCTTATTCGGCCTTGTGCAGTTTTGCCTCCAAACTGCTCTTTCTTTGTGGTTAAGGTGGAATTTCAGCTTTTTTCTGGTGAATTTGTTAAAGTTTCTCCACAAAAATATGATATAAAATAGTGAAAAAAATAAATAAATAAAAAAAGAATTATATAAAATAGTGAATAGTGAAAATAGTAAAATTACTAACAAATCAACCCCTCGCGATTCTCTGGAGACTTTAAAACGCCTCTGAAGTTCGTGTAGATCAGGAGTCGGCATCTCGCGGCTCTTTCCTCCTTTTATTGTGGCTCTGTGTGGTTTGGGAAAATAAATATCTAATAAAATATATTAATAAAAAATATGTAATTGAAGTGTATTTTATTTGTGTTTTTTTTTTTTTATTGTAGTTTAAATTGGAAATTATTGTGATCTTGAAATATTAAAATAAAATGATCGTTTATTGTTTTTCGTCGTTCAAAATAAGCGTCACACTCGCAGAACCCGCTACAACCACCAAAACACTGTGAATTTATCGAGATTTTCAACCAGATTATCCCCGACACCGACATAAACGTGAAGAAATGTGCGTTTGGAGTCGTGGATGTTCAGATTCAGGGACGTCTGAGCAGCTTTTCTCCACCATGAACTATGTTAAAAACAGCTTCATGCCTCAAAGACGACAGATACAGTCCTGCGGAAACATGAAAGTGACGTTGTACAGCCTCGATTTGGAGACGCTGCAGAGGGTCAGGAGGAGACGTCTCTGTAGAACTTAATGGATTTCAGAAGTAACACACTGTAGATGTTTATGCAAAGTGTAAAGGTAAAAAAAAACACAATATTCACAGTGTTATCTTCATTTTAGATGTCAAAAAGTATTCACGGCTCCCAGTGTTTCTTTTTTTCTGTGGAAATCAGGTCTAAATGGCTCTTTGGGGGTTAAAGGTCACCTGGTGTAGGACTTACTGTTCAAATCTCTGCAAAATAAAACCACCCAACGCAGCAACTTCGGGAATGAGGTGAATATCTAAATGGACATGGCTAAACTGTTCGCCCTCACGTTTTAAAAAGAAGAAGAGCATGGACACGCTTCTCCATCAACTGAGGTAAGTCTGGGAGTCTTTGCTCAGACCTTAGACCTTTGCCCTCTGCGACTCTGGAACATGGACGCACGACTTGGAAGAAATATAAAAGTACATCAGCGTCGTTTTGTTATAAACTCGCCTCGTCGCTGCACGTTTTGTCTGCCTCGTTGTACCTTCCTGTGTCTCTCTCTCCTTATTTTTCGTCTCGACTAATTCCCACTTGCCTAATGATGCGTACGTGTGGTCACCTTCCCCCTGAGCACTTCTTGACAAATACTTTCTGTTCTTTGGGTCCAGCGGTGTCAAAACATCAGACGACGGAGTGGCAGAGTACACGCCAACATCCCATTCTTCTCCGGGGATAATCACCGCTCTCCACTGCCCCTCTCCCCTTTGATTTGACGCTTGCATCTACGTGTGATTAATCGGAGGCGGCGCCGGGGGTAGGGTGCAATCAGGACTTCCATTTGCGAATAGTGACCGTGAAGGGGAGCGGCGGAGATGGGAGCGGCGGAGATGGGAGGCGGCGGGTCCGGTGTTTTGGCAGGGTAATGGGGCCTAAGAAGTCATTTAAGAACAGCTCTGGCCCTGTCACATGTCTGTCACGCTGCAGCCTCCGCGGTGTCAAATCTGATCCACGTCTGGCCGAGCGCTGGCGTCTCCCAGAGTCCGGTGTCACTCAAAGGGGACACACATCAGCGAGCAGCCACGCGCGTTGCATCATGGGAAAAAGGCTAAGGGCAAATTGCAAAGGGAGTAGTGTTAGTCGAGGTAATGGCGGTAGAAGTAATACAGCCAGAAGGAGATGTAAGTGGAGACTGTGGCTGTTCTGAAATCTCAGCGAATGCAAATACAAAAGTCACTGACAGTTGAAAAAAAAAACTCTTTTGTTTCTAAATATTTTTCTTTTATTTTTCCAGAGCATTTAGAACGACTCTTCCCACATTAATCTGAGCAAATCCAGCACCGAGGAACGAACCCTCATTGTACAGTGGGACTTTGAGTCACATGGGTCAAATTCACAAACCCAGTGGTGTTACCGTCCACATTTAATACCAGAGATGCCCCAAGTAAATGCCATTAAAGGAATAATAAGTGTTTTTCACAGACAGGGGGCAGTATGTGATCTCCACAGACCTGACTAGTCCTGATTTCTTCCTGTGGGTCTATCTTAAAGAAAAGGTGTTTGTGAATAAACCTCAGACAATAAACCACTTCAAACGAGGATCAAATAAGAGCCATTAGGTCATTTTTACTTCCTCTAGTTTAAGTCGTGATAAGTGTAAGCGAACAATTATAACTGTATATATTGACAAAAGTCTGTTAAAATTTGGTGAGTTTAACTTAAGAATTAAAGGAGCTACTGAAGATTTAAAAGTGTCAGTGACTTTTGGGCCTGACCCTGTAAAAGGGTTTGGTTGTTAGGTTGAGCCAAAATAAACCCAAAATAACTTAAAAAAAACAACAAAAAAACTCAATATAACTAAAAAAAACAAAAAACAAAAAACTAAACTAAAAATAAATATATATATAACCCAGAATCATGTAGAGGGTTAATACAAACATTTAAGACCAAAATGTCTGACAGCAGCAGGGACAGAGAGAGACACAGTTTTTCAAGAAAACAAAAAACAAAAAAACAAATAATAATAAAAAAAAAAAAAAAAAAAATTATATATATATATATATATATATATATATAAAACAAGAATAAAAAACTTGAAGTTGAAAAAAATGAACCCAGGATCAATGTTGAATAGGAGTCTGACAGCAGTAGTTACAGAGAGAGAGGACACAGTTTTTCAATAGAAAGTGAACTGGAGCCAGAGTCGATGGAGCCGGAAGTGCACACGATCACTTCCTGTTTGGAGCGCCGTGGCTAACACGTTAGCTATGTCCATTTATCCATAGAGTCTCCAGGTGGGACCCTAAAGCGGGTCTGGGGTCTCCTCCTGTCGGTGGGACACGAGGAGGAAAAATGTCATTGTTTAGTTTTTTTTAACGAGGGATACATCACATTTTATAAATATGTCAAACGATCATAATTAACTGAAATAAAATATAAGTTTTCAGTTTTTCAACCAATTAGACAAACAGCCGTGGAGCAGGGCGACACAAAAATGCCGTGTTAATTAATGGCGGGGCATCTGATGTTTTAAACTGAGAGTTGAAGTGAGACATTCACAGGAGCCACATGTGCCGTCGAGGATATTTTAACAAGCCAATTAACTTGTCCACTTTAAACACACTGCACAAAGCGTTTGTCAGCTCAGATAAATGTAAGCGATTGGATGGTTGACAAAATACCAACAGAGTTTTTGGATCAGCTCAACTCATTATAAATCGTCACTGAGGCAGACAAAACGAGCCTTCAGAACGTGGCAACATTTCCAAATAAAAATCAGATCCAGAGGCAGCGTTAGGTCAGAATAAATGTATTAAAAGTATGTAGAGTGGAGGATATTAGATTATCGAAAAATATGTGTAAAAAAATATAATAAAAATGATAAATTGTCACATTTTTATAGAGCGCTTTTCCACCTTCGAGACTTTAAGCCCATTAACTCACACATTCACTCACACATTCACTCACACATTCACTCACACATTCATACACCAGTGCACACAGACACTAGGGGGCGATGTGGGTAAGTGTCTTGCCCAAGGACACAACAACAGCATTCATCTGTGGGACTGATGGACAAACACTTTTCCACCTGAGCTAAGATTTATAATAAAAACTGCTGCAAAAAGACCCTATTAAAGCTGAAAATGGGGATAAAATTAAAATAATAATACGCTTTTGTGAGTAACTTTACAATAATATATAATAATTTGTTTTAGGTTTGGGTAAGTTATTTGTAATTTTTTTCCTGTATATTTTTGTTGGTTTAAGTTAGTAGTTAGTTAAGAATTCTTGCCTATTTTTTTGTAAGTATAAGACTGAAAGGTTTTTATTCTGCCTCTTCTGTTTTAATGTTCATTTTATGATTATTTGTGATTAATTATATTTTAATGTCTTTCTTCTTCTGTAAAGCACTTGGAGTTACTTTGTGGCTCAATTGTGCTGTACAAATAAACTTGCCTTGTCTATATTTTTCATTTTGTTCCTGGTCGTTCGTTTTGATCCTGGTCGTTTTGGTTTCGTGCTCGGAGTAACCTTCACGCTCTGGGTCCTGCACTGCCCCCTGCTGGTGTCTCCATGCCGGGTCCTTCGCT
Source organism: Periophthalmus modestus (assembly GCA_019594935.1). Taxonomy (NCBI): domain Eukaryota; kingdom Metazoa; phylum Chordata; class Actinopteri; order Gobiiformes; family Gobiidae; genus Periophthalmus; species Periophthalmus modestus. The sequence continues at coordinate 34,533,969 of JAIEZT010001368.1, forward strand.
TTTGTTAGCTTAGCTTCTGTCGTGTGGCCTGGTGAGTCCGGACGATCTATTTTCGTTTAGTTTATGGGTTGTTTTTTCGTTCTGGTGGCTCCGACAGACCTGTGTAGGGTCGTCCTGCCCAGCGCACCGTCCTTATTTTAAGTTTTCCAGCTCACCGTGGTCTTTTTCCTTTGTTACTTTGGTTTTTTGGGGGGCATGTGGTTTGATAAAGGGTCTTTCTTCCAACAGAACCAGAAGTTATGGAAATAATAAAGCTTTGAACTCCTAAAAGTTCCTCTGTGTCCTTCTTAAGTACTTCATGTTTTGATCCATCTTTGGGTCCCAACATCTCGTATGATCCTTAAACCTGAACTTTTAGCCTCCATTTAAAGACAATATCAGTCCAACATCAAGATATTTACTTTTGTCAATATCACCGACCCTGAACCCGGAGCCGAACAGAAAACGCAGCACATCATCTTAACAGTGAGTGCTTTTTTAAGTATCAATAAAAATGAAAGGACTTAAGATCTTTTATCTGTTGCCGTGAGCAGAAATACACGGCTGCCACGCGCTGGGCCTTTGATGTCAAAATAAAAAATGCGAATCTGTCACATTCTGTGGTCATGAGGGTTTATGATCTAACGCGGCGCTCTCTCAGCATATCCCATATCACACGGGCCTTTTATCTGCTGCCAATTTGCTGAGCTGAAGATCTGAATTATCTGCTCCTAATGAGGACGCAGAGGTGTGCTTTCTGTCACGCTGCTTGTCATCGTTTAGCCTGTTTAGCTTAGCCGCGTGTGGAGGCACTGCGGCGTTTTTGTACCTCTTCGCTCCTCGCTGGTAAAGTGTGGAAGCCTCCGGGAACGAGTGGACGCCGATGTGAGTGTGAGCGTGGAGCATTTATAGACGCTAAACGAGCAGATGTGAGGAGACGAGCTTTACATGAAACAGGTCGTCGATGTAAAGGTCGTGTCTTCTGCAGAGGAGGGACGTGGGAGTCGTGACTTGGACTTGAGTCGGACTTGAGTTGGTGTTTTGATGATTTCAGACTTTGGCCTCGACTTGGACTGCAAAGTCAAAAGTTTATTTAAAAAGCATATAAACTGGAAAAAAATATACTGTAAATCTCTATTGATTTATTTTTTTATTTCTTTTATTTTACTTTATTATTTATTTTATTATTTATTTTATTTTATTTTATTTTATTTTATTTTATTTTATTTTATTTTATTTTATTTTATTTTTTATTTTATTTTATTTTATTTTTAAGTCTATTTTTTATTATTTTAAGCTATTTATCTTTTTTTTTAATATATATATATATATATCTTGTTTTATTGCATGTACCATTTTCCTTCTGTTCTTTAACTGTGTGGTGCAATACTGGAATTTCCCCACTGTGGGACTAATAAAGGCTCATCTCATCTTATCTTATCTTATCTTATCTTGATCACACCTGAATATAAGCCGCACCAGCAAAATTTTAAAAGAAAATCAAATTTGTTCAAATATAAGCCGTTCCTGAATAAAAGCCGCAGGTTTTTATGTTGTAACATGAGATATTTACACAGAAAGACTTTTATTTTCACACTGTGCTTGAAAATCGGCGCCAACACGACATCAACACGACATCAACACGACATCAACACGGGATGAACATACAACACACCTGCAGGTTTAGAAAATGAAACAGCACCAACATCTGCCGTCTGCTTTTATTCCTTTTATTTCTTTTATTCTGCAAAATGACAGTTCAAAATCATAACTCGTGGATTCTTCAACATAATCTTTCCTCACGTCTGTCTTGCTTTTGTGTTTACTGGTAGAGAGCGCCCCCCGGTGGACATCAGCCAGTGAAAATCTATAAATGAGCCACACTGTTGTATAGGCCACAGCAGCGACGAGCGTCAGGTGAGGAAGAGTCTCACCTTCATCACAGAGAAAAATAAATGAAATAGTTATATTTATCCAATGATTTGTACTTTAAAGTTATTTTCTATTTAACTTTGCAATTCTATTCTTTTTTTTTTACTCAAAATCGCAGAATTTTGACATTTACCGTTGAAATCCTGAGAAGAGACGTGTGGTGAGGCACAGGGCGTTGGTGCCTCACTTGTTCTGACTGAGCTGTAGCAGTGACGCTGCTGCTTTAAGGCTGTGAAAAGGGGTGAGGCACGTAGTTACCCTGCCTCATGTTAGGGGGCGCTCGTGAGCCCAGGGATTCTTGTAACTCCCACAGAATAGGGGCAGCAAACTACAATTTAGAGTTAGCAAGTCAAGTTTAGCAATTCACTTTTTTCTTCTTGTCTCCTACTTTTTAAATGGAGGAAGATACATATTAAAGCTCAGTTTTCTAAACTGGACTTTGGGTCGAAGCAGGAGGTTAGAATTAAAGGACCAACGCTAAAGGAGCTAAAGGGTTTGCTCCAGACGACGGGACCAAAGACTCGCTCTTTTCAAACAGAGACGGACAAAATGGTAAGAAATTTAATGATTCAATCCATTGAAAATTGTGGAAAAAGAAAAGGATAAAAAACAATACAAAACCAGCTTTTTATTTCACACTATTAGAGCCATTTCATACAGACTTCGGAACTTTTATTTTGAAATTATTTTTTATTCTGGCCCCAAGTCACTGGGAGAGACACTGACCCGGGACAAATGTGAGACACTGGTTTATATGTTTGTAAATGTGACTGTGACGACATCAGAGCCTCATGAACCTCACACACGTCACCGCAGGGTTCAGCGTGAATAAAGTAGCAGGTTATAGTTTGAAATTTACGATATTGGGAACTTGGGTTTAAGGGACTTGGACTCGGGGGCCACTGACTCAGGACTCGACTTGCTTGTCTTGAAACTGACAAAACAACTGCTTGGTCCAGTCTGTGGTTTTCTCCAATAAAACCGAGAAGACGAGGCTCGAGTTTGGTGCGAACAAACAACTGTGATTTGTGCTTTTCGATGTCGTGGAGGACGCACATTTGTCCTCCCTCTGAGCCGTGGGAGGTTCGTGTAAACTCTTGGAGACGTCACTTATTTAGCTAAAAAATGTCAGATTTATGGAATACGATTGTTGCCTTTTTAGTGTGATCATGTTTTTTATATTTTTCTAACCACTGTCCATGTGTTTTTACTCATTTTTACTTCGAGAGCAGGATTCAAACCGGCAACCTTCAGGTCAGAGGGCAAACACTCCACATTTCTGTATTTCTGTATCACTAGTGTAGCTTTAATGTTGGAAGCTTATTTCATGACATAACTTTAAAGCTGCACTATGTCACCTGCCTGTCTCCATGGAGATGCTAGAGCTTCGTCTGTAATGTTCCGCAGTGGTAGAAGTTTAATGCTCCGCTGTGGAACCTGACCAAACACTACATCTCCATGGAGACGGACAAGTGGAGATAAAACCACACAGAGGAGACCTCAGTGTTTTTGGAGAATGTAACAGCGACGAGGCTGAAGTGTGTGGCCCAAGGACACAACAACAGGACTCAAACCAGCGACGTGATGATGTATGAAGAAAAGATGAGTAGACCGGGACTAAACCGGGACTAGACCAGGACTAAACCAGGACTAAACCGGGACTAAACCAGGACTAAACCACGACTAATCCAGGACAAAACCGGGACTAAACCAACACTAAACCAGGACTAGACCAGGACTAAACTGGGACTAAACTGGGACTAAACCAAGACTAAACCAGGACTTGAACAGGACTAAACCAGGACTAAACCAGGACTAAACCAGGACTAAAACAGGACTAAACTAGGACTAGAACAGGACTAAACCAGGACTAAACCAGGACTAAACCAGGACTAAACCAGAACTAAACCAGGACTAAACCAGGACTAAACCAAGACTAAACTAGGACTAGAACAGGAATAAACCTGGACTAAACCAGAACTAAACCAGGACTAAACCAGAACTAAACCAGGACTAAACCAGGACTAAACCAAGACTAAACTAGGACTAGAACAGGAATAAACCTGGACTAAACCAGGGCTAAACCAGGACTAGACCAGGACTAGACCAGGACGAAACCAGGACTAAACCTGGACTAAACCAGGTCTAAACCAGGACTAGACCAGGACTAAACCAGGACTAGACCAGGTCTAACTGATCCTCTGTCTTTATGTTTTGTCGTTAAAGTGAAATAAACTCGTCTGATTTGTAAAAATGCTGAAATCTCCGGTGAAAGACTCGAGTTTCGTCGCAGACACTCGAGGCTCCGGACTCGTCCGAGCAGTAATTCCTCCACCAGGTTGGGGAGTTCTTTTGTCGGTGAAAAGCTCCCGGCGCATGAATTGTGAATGGAAATGAGATTTTGAGAGTCCGACTCTGCTCTGTGTGAGTCTCATAAACTCTCCGGGCCTCGTCGTTTCATGTTCCCAAAGTGGAGCTGCACATTCAGACCAACACGACCCGCCGCCTCTTTTCTCAGCCTTGTTTAATTTGCCTCCTCCTGGGTCGGTGAAACGTGCCTCCGCCGAGCTCTCGTCTGAGGTTTGTGCGAAGAGCGTCGCTTCAAACTGAGACGGAGAGGAGGCCCGACGCTGAGCACACAAACACAGAACGCTAAATTAAATAAACTTCAGATTTCAGAGATTTGAGCTTTACACAGATGAAAGAAGAATCAGACTCGCACACGACGGACGTCAAAAACTGGACTAAAGCAGGACCAGACCTGGACTAAAGGAGGACTAGAACAGGACTAAACCAGGACCAGAGCAGGACTAGACCAGGACTAAACCAGGACTAAACCAGGACCAGACCAGGACGAGAACAGGACTAAACCAGGACTAAACCAGGACCAGACCAGGACTAGAACAGGACTAAATAAGGACTAGACTAGGACTAAACCAGGACTAAACCAGGACCAGACCAGGACTAGAACAGGACAAAACCAGGACTAAACCAGGACTAAACTCGGACTAGAACGGGACTAAACCAGGACTAAACCAGGACTAAACCAGGTCTAAACCAGGACTAAACTAGGACTAGAACGGGACTAAACCAGGACTAAACCAGGACTAAACCAGGTCTAAACCAGGACTAAACTAGGACTAGAACGGGACTAAACCAGGACTAAACCAGGACTAAACCAGGTCTAAACCAGGACTAAACTAGGACTAGAACGGGACTAAACCAGGACTAAACCAGGTCTAAACCAGGACTAAACTAGGACTAGAACGGGACTAAACCAGGTCTAAACCAGGACTAAACCAGGACTAGAACAGGACTAAACCAGGACTAAAACAGGACTAAACCAGGACTAAAACAGGACTAAATCAGGACTAAACCAGGACTAAACCAGGACTATTTATCTATTTCAGAACTAAACTGAGAATTAGTCCACATTTATGTATCAGACAAATGTAATTCCCAAACTACATTTTTATCTTGTATTTTGCCTTTTTTACAAATTTTTAAAGTAGCTTCATTTTCAAACAGACACTGATGTCGATTTTACGCTTTTAAACATCTACGATATCTGAAATCCACCGATACCGATCCCTGAAAGCGGCTCTTCCCTTTGAACAAAAATAAATCAGATCCAGACGTGTGATGGATCTGACGAACCTCGACTCGAGTCTGAAACGCTCAGCTTCACTTTTCTATTTTAAAATTCCAAACCAGAGGAGTCGAGCGGAGCGTCCAAACGGAGGACGACTAATTGAATAAACTGGGATTTTCACCTGGAGCGTTTGTGTTGAAGTCAGACCCACAGTGAGCTCTGATAATGCCTGAAGCTCTCCAGCCGTGCAGCCTCCTCTTCCTCAGGGAAAAGCAGCGATAACACAAACCGACTTCAGCCCGGCGTCCCTGCAGACCGCCGCACAAAGACCACACTGTACCTGCCTTTATCTCGTTAAACACTCTATAACTTGCCTAATTGTTTATGAAGGGATTTGCGAGAATAACCCAACAAAGGTTTATCAATCGGGCGGAGCTTAGAGCCGGTTCGTGTTCAGACGCGCCGCTGGAAGTCGATTGGCTGCAGCTGAGACTTAAGAAAGACGGTTTTAATTAAGAAGGTTCTGGTTAATCAGATATGGAAATGGATTAGGCAACAAAAGCAGGATTTAAATATTTAATTTTCATCCATCAATCCAGCCGCCTCCCTCTGCTCCCCAAGGCTCAGGCGTCACCGGGACGTCCACCGAACGGCTCCCCCTGCAGGAGGTGAGGTGCAGCGGTCCCTCGTTTACACGCTAAAAATAACCCGCAATAAATGAAATCCACTAAATAGTCAGCGTCTTACAATTATTATATATGTTTTAAGGCTATAGTAAAATGCAGTGAATATTTTTTGTATCGTTGGTTGTTGCAGAAGTTCAGTTTTCTTTGAGTTAAGAGCCAAAGTTCATGAAGGAAACGTCCAAGTTTTGTTCCAAAGTCCAAAAAAAATAAAAGACTTACAGTTGTCTGTCACTATATCATCGTGGTCTTGCTGTTCTGCGTCCTGATTGGCTGAGGGACTGTAGACCATTGTGTTCTGCGTCCTGATTGGCTGAGGGACTGTAGACCATTGTGTTCTGCGTCCTGATTGGCTGAGGGACTGTAGACCATCGTGTACTGCGTCCTGATTGGCTGAGGGACTGTAGACCATTGTGTTCTGCGTCCTGATTGGCTGAGGGACTGTAGACCATTGTCCATCAGTCTCCTCCGTGTCTCCTGTACAGTACAGAATGTGTCAGACAAATTTACATAAATGTTGGATCAGTGTGACTCTGAAGTGCTGTATGTTTGCAAGTTTTCTCCCCGACAAAAGCCACGATGTCGATGAAACGTTCTGCACCGACAAAGGCACCGACGAAGGTTTGAACTTTGTGTTTAAACAAGAGAGAAATGTGAGAAAATGTTAATGCCTGTGTGAGAAAAGTGTATAAAGTGTGTGGTGAGGGGTTTTACAGACAAGAAACAGAGAATAATGTAAAAAATAAAACTGATACTTCACAGATTTCGCCTATTACGGGTTATTTTTAGAACATAACCCCCGAGATAAACCAGGGACCAGTGTGAATAGGTTTCAAGGAAAAAGAAAATTGCAAACTATTGAAACTAAACCAGGTCTAAACCAGGACTAAATCAGGACTAAACCAGGACTAAACCAGGTCTAAACCAGGACTAAACCAGGACTAAACCAGGACTAGATGCGAAGGTTGTAGTCCACATTTCTTTTTTCAGTTCAGGAAAAAAACATTGACAGGTAGATGTTTCGGAAACAGAAAAAGATGTTGTAATCTGGAAATCCAGTTTTGTCCTGGACGCCGACCTGAACCACAGCCACAGCGAGGAGCGACGGGGAGGAGTGACGGGGAGGAGCGACGGGGAGGAGCAACTGGGAGGAGCGACGGGGTGGAGCGACGGGGAGGAGGAGCGATGGGGAGGAGGAGACGGGGAGGAGCAACTGGGAGGAGAGACGGGGAGGAGAGACGGGGAGGAGACGGGGAGGAGAAGATGGGGAGGAGTGACGGCGAGGAGCGACGGCGAGGAGCGACGGGGAGGAGGAGACGGGGAGGAGCGACGGGGAAGAGGAGACGGGGAGGAGCGACTGGGAGGAGCGACGGGGATGAGGAGACGGGGAGGAGCGCGACGGGGAAGAGGAGAAACAGGGAGGAGCGACGGGGAGGAGCGACGGGGAGGAGCGACTGGGCGGAGGAGACGGGGAGGAGGAGTGAAGGGAAGGAGCGACTGGGAGGAGTGACGGGGAGGAGCGACGGGGAGGAGGAGACATGGATGAGCGACTGGGAGGAGTAGACGGGGAGGAGGAGCGACGGGGTGGAGCGACGGGGAGGAGCGACGTGGAGGAGCGACGGTGAGGAGCGACGGGGAGGAGCGACGGGGAGGAGCGACGGGGAGGAGCGACGGGGAGGAGGAGACGGGGAGGAGAGACGGGGAGGAGCGACGGCGAGGAGGAGACGGGGAAGTGACCTCTGTGACCTCCCACTTAAGGCAGATGAGACCACACCAACAGGAAGTGCAGGTTACAATGAAAATCCCTGAGCTGAAATCTCCATGGAGACCAGCAGGTGGCGCACTCACTGTTCACGATACGAGTGATATTTATGTCAGTGTAATGTGCATTTCTGGTTCATAACTTTAGTTTTGTCCTGTGTTGGTGAAAATATGCTCCAGCCATGATGCCGTCCCGCTGCAAGTAAATACAAAAATCCCTTAAAAATCTGGCGCCGCGTTCTCCAAGTCTGAGCGAGGAAAAGGGAAGTGACCCAAGTCTCCAGCCGGCGCCGCGAGTCGGGCTGGTGACGGCAAACACGGTTAAATTTGCAAAGCCTCTGACACATCTGTCCGGAGATACAGAGCTCTGCAGGGTTTCACAATCCACAGATGAGATTTTCCCACTGCTCCATGTCCCTGCCCCTCTCCTGTTAGATATTTAGCCAGAGAAGCCCATGACTGCCTCCCCCTCCACACTGCAACGTTAAAACCAAACATGGAACTAAACCAGGACTAGAACAGGACTAAACCAGGAGAAAACCGGGACTAGACCAGGAGTAGACCAGGACTAGACCACGACGAAACCAGGACTAGACCAGGACTAGACCGGGATTAAACCAGGACTAGACCAGGACTAGACCAGGACTAAACCAGGAGAAAACCGGGACTAGACCAGGACTAAACCAGGACTAAACCAGGACTAAACCAGGAGAAAACCGAGACTAGACCAGGACTAAACCAGGACTAGACCAGGAATAGACCAGGACTAAACCAGGACTAGACCAGGACTAAACCAGGAGAAAACCGAGACTAGACCAGGACTAAACCAGGACTAGACCAGGACTAGACCAGGACTAAACATGGACTAGACCGGGATTAAACCAGGACTAGAACAGGACTGAACCAGGACTGAACCAGGACTAAACCAGGACTAAACCAGGACTAGACCAGGACTAAACCAGGACTAGACCAGGACTAGACCAGGACTAAACATGGACTAGACCGGGATTAAACCAGGACTAGAACAGGACTGAACCAGGACTGAACCAGGACTAAACCAGGACTAAACCAGGACTAGACCAGGACTAGAATAGAACAAAACCAGGACTAAACCAAGACTAAACCAGGACTAAACCAGGACAAGACCAGGACTAGAATAGAACAAAACCAGGACTAAACCAAGTCTAAACCAGGACTAAACCAGGACTAGACCAGGACTAGACCAGGACGAAACCAGGACGAAACCAGGGCTAAACCAGGACTAAACCAGGACTAAACCAGGACTAGACCAGGACTAAACCAGGACTAAACCAGGACTAAACCAGGACTAAACCAGGTCTAAACCAGGACTAAACCAGTACTACCATGTCGCCTCCCTCTTCTCTCCTGTCTCTCTCTCTCGTGTTAGATATTCATCCAGTGCAGCCCATGCCTGGCTCCCCCTCCACACGCCCCGTCCTAACCCCATGGTTTTCAATCTGCCCATCGTAACACCTGAGCTTTGATCCTCTCGCTCAGGTCTCGTCGTTCCAGCCCTGCAGTGCTCTTTGGCTCCGTCCATGTAACTCTACTCACGTTTAATACCTCCCATATCCATCTCCACGCTCTCACACCTCCGTCACTCCTCCACTCCTCCACTCCTCACCTCCTCATCTCCTCATCTCCTCATCTCCTCATCTCTTCAGCTTCTTTCCCCGTTTCATTTTTCCTCTGATCACCTTCGACCGATCGACCGTCGCTCCCGCAGAACTTACTACAGCGTTGCTTTTAATTACAGTTTGCGCATTGATCAGTCGTCGCATTACGAGTCGCTCCCCGTTGCCGTGTTTCCATGGTGATGGATTGGCCAATGGGGGCAGGAGGATTGGCTGTGGTCATCGGCGACGGTCGGTCCTCGGGATGCAGATTACTCAAGCCCCCGGCAGGTGCAGCTCGTCCGTGATGCCGCCCGTCTACGATGATGGAGAAAGGATTTTTTTTTTTACAGAAATGCTGCCATGGAAACGAAAAGACACAAACTTTTAAATGAAACCAGAATAGAAAAGATTTATGAAATTACTCCTTATTGGTGAGTATCAGAGCAACCAAAGAGCCAATCCGGAGCGAGGATGTTGAAGGTAACGCCCCTTCCCACTGGTTTAGCAGGGAGCGGGAGCTTAGTAACGCTGTCAATCAAACCTGTTGCTAACGCTAAGAGGAGCGACGTCGAGGAAAGAAGGACCTGATGTGTCTGTTATTAATGTTCATATGTTGATTTACAGACACAATAGTGAAATAAAAAGTTAAAAAAAAAGGATCATGTAGAGGGTTAATACGAACATTTAAGAACAAAATGAGTCTGACAGCAGCAGTTAAAGACTCAAAATAAACTCAAAATGACAAAACAAAAAAACTCAAAATAAAGTCAAAATTAAAAAAAAAAAAACAACAACTTCAAAATAACAAAAATAAAAATAAACATAAACTTATATAAACTTATATATAATAAAACATAAAATTAACTCAAAATAACTAAAAAAAAAAAAAAAATTTAAAAGTTCAAAATAACTCAAAAAATTTAAATATTAACTCAAAATAACAACAAAAAAAAACCCCTCAAAATAATAAAAATAAAAAATGAACTTAAAATAACAAAAAAACAACAACCTCAAAGTAACTAAAAAATCAAAACTTCAAAATTATTCAAAAGTTAAAACATAAACTCAAAATATCATCGCACATCGTCTTGTACATGAACAAACCAGAACTCTGCCCGTAAAGACAAAAAGTATCGCGAAAATTAGGTCAACGAGACGGATAATATTACATATGAACTTCAGGATTTAGTAAATAACAAGTCTGACAGCAGCAGGTACAGAGAGAGGGCACACCGTTTTTCAAAAGACAAAAAATTAACTAAAAATAACAAATAATTTTTTATTTTTTTTAAATCTCAAAATAAACTAAAAATAAATAAAAAAAAAAAAAAAAAAAAACAAAAAAACACAAAAACTCAATAAATATAAAATATCTCAAAATAACAAATAAAAAAAATAAAAAACAACCTCAAAATAAACAAAAAATAAATAAAAATAACTAAAACAAAACAAAAAAAAAAACAAAAACTCAATAAATATAAAATAACTCAAAATAAAAAAAAAATTAAAAAAAACCTTAAAAAACAAAACAAAAAAAAAACACCTCAAAATAACATGAACAAAACACGAACCCCAGGATCATGTAGAGCGGGTTGTTGTTGGAGCCAGAGTCGATGGAGCAGGAAGTGCACACATAATCACTTCCTGTTTGGAACGTAGCGGCTAGCAGGTTAGCTCAGTCCATTCATATACAGTCTATGGTCTGACACACTGTTTAACTGATGATGAACCGGAGTTTTTTGTCTTTCTCTTATTACATTATCATTTTATTACAGTTAAAATTGGCCAACATTGTTATGTCATTGTCTGTTATTAGATTATCAGTTGCAAGATACCTCAAATGTTCCACCATATTCAACTCAGAGTGATGTAAAAAAAAAAAACTCTATTTGCAACTCCGCCGCTCTCGCCGCTCTCTGCCGCTGCATCGACACATCTCATTTCAGACTCGCTGATCTGCATTAACGAAAGATGATCTGGACGCCTTTGAAGTTCTCGTCGCTCCCTCGGGAACAGCGGAGGAGCCTTCTCACATCGGATATTTCTGCTCTGAATGCAAAACACCAGCTCCCACACCTGGGTCTGTGCCCTCGTAATCCCGCCATAATCTGACCGTCCAAGAGATTATGATACAAACCTCCTCCATATTTTAGCACCACACGAGACGGTCCAACCTTTTCAACGGCAAACAGGACGCTCTGAAAGGTTTACAATAGAAATAATACTGTTTGTTCTGCAGCTCATGACTGGAAAGTGCACCATAGCAAATATAAAGTAACATTATGGAGCATTACACACGTACTTAAACCAAATTGGGTCAAAAAAAAACTAAAAATCTGAAGAGTTTTATTGTTAATCCAGGGAAAAGGTGTTTAGACATTTAGAAAGAAGCATTATTTCTGGAAAGGAATAAGCTGTGGTGGAAGCAGTACAGATACTAGAGGAAAAAAAAAAAAAAGTAAAAGTATCACCTGAAAAATCTACTTAAGTAAAAGTATTTAAAAATGGCTTAAAGAGGAAAAAGTAAAAGCATTTCACACAAATTTTGAGTCTTATGAAGCTTCAACTGTGGTGATTTTGATACAAACTTGAGCTGAATTTTGTTGAACAGAAACAACTGAATACTTTTTAGTATTTCTGTCTGTTTTTTTACCTAAAATGTACTAAAATGATACCTCAAATGTGTACTGTAGTGCTCTGGTGTGAGGAAACACGCTCAAGTCTTCTGGTTGTTTATTTTCTGAACACGAGGGCGACTGGCGGCGGTAACCCACGCCAAAACAAAACCAAAACAACAGCGGTCTCAACTCACTAGAGCCAAAAGTCTCCAAAACAAACCAGAAACTGAGGAATAGAACCTTCACATAGCAACCGGCATAGCAACCGAGTCACATACAAAAACATTAGCAACACATAAAACAGGTGATAACTCTGAACTAAATGCAAAATATCAGGTCATTACAATATTTAAGTACAGTACTTTACCACTGGGAAAATAAAAATTGATAATTGAAATAAAGCGTAAGATAGAAAAAGAAATGGCTGCAAACGACATAAACTGTACAGGCCTTTATACAGCGTGGCCCAAAAGTCACTGACACTTTTAAATCTTCAGTAGCTCCTTTAATTCTTAAGTTATACTCACCAACTTTTAGCAGTAGATAAACTTAACCTTCCCAGATTTTTGGTGATATATACGGTTATAATTGTTCACTGTTTCGGTTTCGTACTGATCCGACACACTTTACAGAACATTTAAAGCATTTCCAGGCTCATGGCTCTGATTTAATCCTCGTTTGAAGTGGTTTATTGTCTGAGGTTTATTCACAAACACCTTTTCTTTAAGATAGACCCACAGGAAGAAATCAGGACTAGTCAGGTCTGTGGAGATCACATACTGCCCCCTGTCTGTGAAAAACACTTATTATTCCTTTAATGGCATTTACTCTTGGGGCATCTCTGGTATTAAAATGTCGACGGTAACACCACTGGGTTTGTGAATTTGACCCATGTGACTCAAAGTACCACTGTACAATGAGGGTTCGTTCCTCGGTGCTGGATTTGCTCAGATTAATGTTAATCCTAAACTGAATTTGTCTCTGGGACCCCCGACAGCTGATTCACATTTGACGACCTTGACCAACTGTATTTGTATTTACCGTAATTTCTGGAGTATAAGTTGCACCGGAGTATAGGTCGCACCAGCCAAAAAATGCATAATAATGAAGAAAAAAACATATACTTAACATATAAATCGTGAGTATAAGTCGCACCCCCAGAGAAACTATGAAAAAAGGTGCGACTTATTGTCCGGAAATGGGAGGGTCAAGAATTTTAAAGTTCTAGACACTTTTTCTACAACAAATGTAATTGTTTTAGAGGGATATTTAGGCTGCTGTAAACACACAAGCCCCTGTGCCCAATAAAACTTTACATATTATATTATTTTCCATGTAAATGTACAGTATAGGCTCTTGGGGGCCCTCTGGTGGCCTCGGGGAACTAAGCAGCTGCGTAATCTGCTTATAGGCTGGGCCCTGGGTGCAAGACAAGTATCAGATTGGATACAAGAGTGAAGTTTTTACCAGAAAGTGATGCATTAAGTCTCAGAAATCCTTTGAGTAAATTTGATACATTTGGCAGAGTTAAACATCCTCACTCCGGATTAGCTCTTTGGTTGCTATGATACTCGTTGGAATTCCTAATATACAGCTCCAAATTCACCGCTATAACCGCTCCAGCCTCGATGAGCCTCATCCGACTGGAGCCGAGCGCTGTGGGTGACATTGCACTCACTTAGTCCACTCCTTTACACAGTCCGTGCATACGCCCCATACAAATGAGATCACACACTGTTCACTGCAGATAAATTATACAACACAATCCCACTGCGACACTGTATGTTTACGAAGGTCCATCGGCATCGGCTGTCTCCTCCGATGACTCCAGCAGACACTGATCTTCGGCAAAACTAATACACGGCTTTAATAAGAGTAATCGTTTTGGACAGAGAGCTTCTTTTGCACATCTAAATGAACCGTACCGGCTTTGTGTCTCGCTCACCACCCGCTGCGTCCTCCACATGCATAAATGTATACACTCGCAGACCCGCACTGATGAATAGGGAAGCTGTCTGCCCTGAGCCATGCCTTGCCAAGAAAACAACAACATAGATTTTTGCAAAGAATATCAACAAAGCAGCAACTATAATCCGGATATCGGATAAAGTCATCATAAAAAAACAGTTTTGAGCAATTTGGACAGAGAAATGACAACTCCCCAGAGAAAGACTTCTTGTTTGTGAGTAAGTTTGCAATTTGGGAGAGGAAACACTGACTAAAATGATTATCTCTTTATGTTTGGGGATTGTTTTAATTAATCCAGCTTTTTCCATTCTGTTCCCATAGCTAGTTTTCGATGTTATAGTATCTACAGCTCCAATACCAGCAGCGTTTATTCCCTTTAAACGAAAATAAAACAAGACAAAACTGATCCAAATGTGTTGTGTAGCTGTGACTTTTCCCTCAAGTAAATACTGAACAGCTTTAGCTAAATAAAAGTTTTATATACGGGACATTCTGGGCCAACTACCACCAGTAAATCGCCTCATTACATCAGTTTATATGTGAAACCAGGATATCAGCAGAATCGATATTTGGAAGCCGATATCCAAAACCAGATTGCTGCATTCGTACCATAGACTGTACAGTGGTTCCTGGTTTATCGTGGGGGTTATGTTCTAAAAATGACCTGCAATAGGCGGAATCGACGAAGTATCAGCTTTATTTTTTACACTATTCTCTCTGTTTCTTGTCTGTAAAACCCCTCACCACACACTTTATACACTTTTCTCACACAGGCATTAACATTTTCTCACATTTCTCTCTTGTTTAAACACAAAGTTCAAACCTTCGTCGGTGCCTTTGTCGGTTGCAGAACGTTTCATCGACATTGTGGGTTTTTCGGGGGGAGAAAACTTGCAAACATACAGCACTTCAGAGTCACACTGATCCAACATTTATGTAAATTTGTCTGACACATTCTGTACTGTACAGGAGACACGGAGGAGACTGATGGACAATGGTCTACAGTCCCTCAGCCAATCAGGACGCAGAACACAATGGTCTACAGTCCCTCAGCCAATCAGGACACAGAACACAATGGTCTACAGTCCCTCGGCCAATCAGGACGCAGAACACAATGGTCTACAGTCCCTCAGCCAATCAGGACGCAGAACACAATGGTCTACAGTCTCTCAGCCAATCAGGACGCAGAACACAATGGTCTACAGTCCTTTAGCCAATCAGGACGCAGAACACAATGGTCTACAGTCCCTCGGCCAATCAGGACGCAGAACACAGTGGTCTACAGTCCCTCAGCCAATCAGGACGCAGAACACAATGGTCTACAGTCCCTCGGCCAATCAGGACACAGAACACAATGCACGTTCAGACGCTGAAAAAAAAAACATGGAAAATTGCACTTTAAAAATCAGTGAAACAGCAAAACCGTGAAAGATGAACCGTGTTTTAGCGAGGAATCACTGTATATAAATGGACATAGCTAACGTGCTAGCTAGGAAGTGAGCATGGGCACGTTTCCAGCTCCATCGAGCGTTAGCAACAGGTTTGATTGACGGGCGGGAAGGGGCGTTATCTTCAACAGCCTCTCTCCTGATTGGCTCTTTGGTCGCTATTATACCGGTTCTTGCAATTACTGATATGTAACTCAGCTCCAAATTAGCCGCTAGCCTCGATGAGCTTAATTTGGAGCTGAACGTCGCACTCGCTTAGTCCACCTCTTTATACAGTCTATGCTCCCGTTTTAAACATGATAACCAGACAATATTATGGTAATCTTTAAGAACATTGCTATAATCTGGGGTTGGTGCAGATGTATTCTAATTTTCCATATCTCTAAGACAAATTTGTTATTAATTCACCTTCGCGCCCACCTCTATTTGCAAAGGTGAGAAGAACTTGTCAGGAATTCACAGTAGTAGCCCGTGTTTAAAGAAATGTATGCTTCGTTGGAAAAGTCGAACAATGCAGTGCAGGAGCAGACGATTATAGACAGGTCAAAATGAAAGCACCGTTTGGCAGATGGATGGATTTCATTTAAGCTTTTATTTACAGACGGATCTATTGAGAAAAGCCGTGAAACCGTCTTGGAAACTGGCAGAATCCATTAAAATTCACGAAAGATTCAAACAATTTTGGGGCTGAATCAGACAAAAACAACTTGAAAAGTGACTCGAGGAATTGAGTTGGACAAACTTACAACAACACATCAAAATTGGAAGCCGCCCTCGTCTTTTCTCGAGTGAGACAGGTCGAGAAACTGCCAGGTCGAGGTAACTACCATCCACATGTCCGCCAAGATCCTATTTGACAGCGCTCAAGCTATGTTTTGTGCCCGGCCAGCTCATTTGAATGCCCTTCCAAACACGGACAGGAGGAGGCGGCCATCTTAACGGGACGCGGCGTGGTTTGTGCATAATCTCATTACCTGTCCCGTTGTCTAACCTGGCCGATAGCGGCGTGATAGCGTGGCATTACTCTGATTAAAGCGAGCGGGGAGGGGGGTAAGAGGATATATGTGGACCGCCAACCGAAATGTGTGTGCGTATGGGCGCGCCAATGACATAACCACTTATTGGTATTAGAGGGTAAACTTTCAAAGACATCCATCAATCCAAGTGCGGGGGCAACTTTCCCATCAAAGCTACCGCCTTCGCTACATCAGTGTGATCAAGGAAAATGACAATGATCTATACATTTGAGCGGAAGAAAGAAAAAACGCCGCTTTGGATTGAACCCGAGGTCGTTAAGTCGCAAATAAATAAACAGAGAAAGTTTGCATATTGGCGAGCTGTCAGGTCGGAGCCAGCGCACGTTCACTTTCAGGCTGATGGAGAGCCTTCTTTTCTGGGCAAGGCTTCGGACTCGGGGGCCGATGAATCAGCGGGAGTGGACACATTGGCAGTTGTCATGTAATGATATTGCCTTGAGTGTCGGTCGCCCGTAGGAACAGTCTCGCACATATCTCGGAGAAATATGGAGGATACAGAGGGAAAGTCGAGTCCGCAGGTCGCAGGAGGTCTCGGACTTTCATTTTTTATGTTCCTCTGTCATTGTCAATGTCATTTTGGCCAAACTGATCGTCATAATGTTTAAAATGGTGAATAGGTCTGTGCTCTTCTTCCTTACATGTTTCAATCCATTATTTTCCAAAATGGAGACATGCCACGTGCAGATCTGCCATCTTTTATGTTGCTGTCACATTCAAATATCTGCCTGGCTAAAAAAAAAGTCGCCGCCTGGATCTAACTAAGTAAATATGTCCGAGTCTATAGGTACGAGTCAGGTCTATGTTCAACAGTCTGTGCTCAAAGACTGAGGTCAGACACCTGAATAAACTGAATCAGTGGATCTGTTCTTCCCTGATGCTCGGGCAGATTCCAACATGACAATCCCAGGATTCATGAGGCTCAAATAGTCCTTTATTCTTTATTTGACAGGGACCATGCACAAATTCATTAATCTTACAAAGAAAAGATGATTTGTACCAGATTCAGCTCCTGCTCCTTCCCCTCCTCAGTCCCTGGGCCTGAGGTGAACACACATTGAAAACACATTTAACAATTACGATAAACGACTAACAGTTTGTCATAAACTATAAGAGTTAAATAAATTTAAAATGTCCCATGTCCAGTTCAGTCTGTTCAGTCCAGACTAATATAAAAATCCTTCTGAGGTTTATATCGTGAGGACAGAGCAGCACCAACTCGACTCATGTGACACATTTGATTATTTAAAATGTACTTTATCAAATTTCTGGTAAAACTCTTCAGATCCACAGACAGTTTCAGAGTCTGGAGCTGATTCCTGCCTCATGGTTTGAAAAGAAAAAAACGACTGAGCAAAGGCCGAGGATCTTTATGGAACGACGCAATTTCGCTTCACGGAGGAACAAAGGATAGTACATTTTTTTAATGTAGGTTGAGCTGCATTATTAATAATTTTGAATCATTTTCTTAGATTTGAATCCAAAATGAAATGATTGAAACTGGACATTTTATATTCACTTGTTATGTTACAGTGGTGATAATGATGGTTTTTATCGAGGGCCTTTACTGCCTGATTTTTTGCAACACTGGATGGAAATAAATCTGTGACGTTGCAGAAGCGAAATCGAAACAATGGAACAGAGAATGTGCCGTAATCAAAGAAAAAGAACAATCAAATATTAGACTGTGTGACCTTTTTTTTAGTATTTCTTTTGTATTTTTGTAGATATGGACCATGTTTTGGATGATGCTCAGTTGGTCGCGATGATCCGAAGTTTGGAGATTCACATCCTGCTCTTGACGTTAACATCAATGGTTGAGCAACTCCCACAGATCAGTGCTGTCGTTGTGTCCTTGAGCAAGACACTTAACCCCCCTCGCCCCCAGTGTCTGTGTGCTCTGTGTGTGACTGTGTGTGTGAACAGGTGAGTGGTTCCTTGATGTAAAGCGAGTTTAGTGCCTTGAAGGTGCATAAAAATGTGACTATTCACCATTTTTTATGTAACTGAGGAACAAACCGAAGTATTTCTGACCCTCGGTGTAAATAATCCACAGACCACAGGTTTAGGCCTCGGAATAACAAAAATTTAAACTTATGTGTTGCTCTGGACAACGTTTAATCGTCAGTAAGTTGTCTACAAAATCATTGGCGTTCTCAGTTTAACAGTGACGTTGATTGAGGAGATGAGAGTTTAGTTTTTCAATTCTTACTTTGTAGAGAGCGACAGTGGCTCAGTTGGTTTGTCCACTGATCTGAAGGTTGGCAGTTCAAATCCTCAACATAATAATCAGTGGAAGAGCCGTCAGATCCCGTGGTCTGGTCTGGTCTGGTCTGGTTTTATTTGGACAGGGACAGTGCACGACATTAACCTTAAAAAACAGGAAAGATGTTCGGTCCCAGATTATAGCAAAGATCCTAATTTCCACCTGTCGTCCCTGGACAGGCTGATGTTAAGTAAGAACAGTTTGGTGCAGATCAGGGGTCTCAAACTCACGGCCCGGGGGCTAATTGCGGCCCGCGAGATGATATTTTGTGGCCCGCAGGACAGTATGAAAGTTTAATGTTAGTGTGGCATTACCATGTTGCGTGTAGAACAGGGGCGTCAAACATGTTTTCACCACACCACAGGGCCACATCAGCAAAATGGCAGCTCTCAAAGGGCCAGATGTAAAATAAATCAAAAAACAACTTTTTTTTAACTCATTAATTAACTGTTTCTATATTTATTACTTATTGAAATTACAAATGTTACATATGTATTTGCCTAGATGTAAAAATATGGCTCTGTAACTGTGTATCTCCTGATAAAATGACATTTTAAGAGCATCATATCATTTAATTTACCCTGTCGAGGGCCACATGAAATGATGTGGAGGGCCACATTTGGCCCGTGGGCCTTGAGTTTGACACATGTGGTGTGGAAGTTTCCGCCAAATCAGTCAAATACACGTGTCACTCGCGCCGTTTACTCCCGTCACAAAAGATTCAACAAATAACGATGTATATCCAGAAAATCCACAAGAATCGGCCTGTTTCCTCGTGTTTGTTGAAAACAGCGACGACTTTTGAGAAGATTTTAACAAAGGTTTTTATGTGGATGAACCTGAGCCTCACCCAGACTCCGCCTCCTGCCCCAGATCATCTGAGTTTGAGGCCCCGGTGTCGATGGATGAAGGACGTGTAACGTGTAATGTGTGAATGTGTTAGTGTGTGAGTGTGTGAATGTGATTGTGTGAGCGTGTGATTGTGTGATTGTGTGAATGTTTGAGTGCGTGAGTGTGTGAATGTCAATGTGTGAATGTGTGATTGTGTGAATGTGTGCGTGTGTGAATGTGTGAGTGTGTTAGTGTGTGTGAGTGTGTGAGTGTGTGAACGTGATTGTGTGAATGTGTGATTGTGTGAATGTGTGAGTGTGTGAATATGTGATTGTGTTAGTGTGTGAATATGTGATTGTGTGAGTGTGTGAATGTGTGAGTGTGTTAGTGTGTGAGTGTGTGAGTGTGCGAGTGTGCGATTGTGTGAATTTGTGATTGTGTGAATGTGTGACTGTGTGCATGTGTGAGTGTGTGATTGTGTGAATGTGTGATTGTGTGAATGTGACTGTGTGTGTGTGTGTGTGAGTGTGTGAGTGTGTGAGTGTGTGATTGTGTGAGTGTGTGAATGTGTGAATGTGTGCGTGTGTGCGTGTGTGAGAGTGTGAATGTGTGATTGTGTTAGTGTGTGAATGTGTGAATGTGTGAGTGCGTGCGTGTGTGAGTGTGTGATTGTGTGATTGTGTGAGTGTGTGAATGTGTGATTGTGTGCATGTGTGACTGTGTAATTGTGTGAATGTGTAATTGTGTGCATGTGTGAATATGTGCATGTGTGAGCGTTTCCTTTGAGCCTTGAAGGTGGAAAAGTTCTGTATAAAAATTTGACCATTTACCTTTTAGGTAAAATAACTGGGAGATTGGAAGAGAAAAGAATGGCCAAAAGCAGCAGCAAAAGCAATTTCAGAATTGTGCTCAAAAGCCAAAACTTTTAATTTCTCCTGTGACTTTAGTCTCTCTTCTACTTTCTTATGTAATAACATTATTTGTATAAGTCACACACCAAACCAAAACACAAAATGCTTTTCAAACAGGATCTACTTGCATTGTAGTAAATTACCTCGTCCCATGAACTCCTCCGGATTTAGATATATATTTATGTTTTTGTTTCTTCCTCCTCGTCTGCACAGTTCTGAAAAATATGAGCTGAAATTCTGCATTCTGCTCATTTGGATGAAAGGCTCAGACGGCAGACTGAATAAATGTCAATGCGCTTCGCTGGAATACAAAATAAAGAGGGATTTTGGGCTCGACATACCTATCAGCATTTAAATTTATGAGCCAGCCAATTTATATCTGACTAGACACTAAAATGAATGAAGTGAATGCAATTTCTGAGACTCCTGTAACATTCTGACAGCTCGCGGTGATCTCAATTCCATACAGCGCCTGTCCTCACCTCGCTGCATCCCATACAGTTATAAACCATCAATGACTTCCACCTGCTCTGCAATTTAGTTTCACAAAACAGAATCGTTTTTTTGCTTCAAAGTGTTGGCGTCGCCTGCATTGGAAACCTGGATGTATAGAGATAAAGGAGGAGACTGTCCCGTCCTGTTTCGTCTGCTCTTGAGTTGTGACGATAAGCATTTTCTGACATCGCTTCACATTCAATAATATGTCACAGCCTTGACTGGATGAGTTATAAATGAGTTTACAGAACGGCACATGTGCAGAACCAAGGCCGGCGTCTCATGTTTCTAAAGTGAGAGAAAAAAAACAGTTTGACGATAGAGTTTGTGAAGAAGTGACGTCACCTCAGCTCCAGCCAAATGAAGCTCATCGAGGCCAGAGCAGTTACAGCGGCTAATGTGGAGGACAGAGAGTATCATAGCAACCAAAGAGCCAATCAGGAGCGAGGATGTTAAAGGTAACGCCCCCTCCCGCCCGCAACAAACAGACGCATAGCAACACTGTCAATCAAACCTGTTGCTAACGCCACCGGGAGCAACTTCTGAATAAAGACGGTCTATTATTAATGTTTGTATCTAAATTTAGGGACAAAATAGTGAAAAAAAACAAAACAGGATCATGTAGAGGGTTAATAATCTTATAATATTTAAGACCAAAATGAGTCTGACAGCAGCAGGTTCAGAGAGAGGGGAGACAGTTTTTCAAAAGACAAAAGATTAATTCAAAATAACAAAAAAATAAATTAAATAAAATAAAAAAAATAACAACTCAGAATAACTCAAAAATAAAAATGAACTCAAAATACAAGAAAAAAAATAAAAATAAAATTTTAAATAATTATAAATAATTAAAAACAAACACACCAACCTCAAAATAACTTTAAAAAACAAACAAAACAAAAAACAAAACAAAAAAAAAAAAAACAACCTCAAAATAATTCAAAAAAATGAACCCCAGGATCATGTAGAGCGGGTTAATATGAACCTTTTAAACTAAAATGACAGCAGCAGTTACAAAGAGAGGGGACACAAAAGACAAAAGATGAATTCAAAATAACAAAAAACAAAAAAGAAAAAAAAAAAAAAAAAAAAAAAAACCTCAGAATAACTAAAAAAATAAATAAATCTCAAAATACTAAAAATAAAAATAAAAATTAAATGATAAAAAATAAACAAACCAACCTCAAAATAACTTTTTTTTTTTTTTTTTTTTTTTTTTTTTTTTTTTTAAATAACTCAAAATAACAAAAAAAAAATTAACCCCAGGATCATGTAGAGGGTTAATACGAACATTTAAGACCAAAATTATGAGTCTGACAGCAGCAGAGACAGAGAGAGGGAACACAGTTTTTCAATAGAAAGTGAATTGTAGCCATACAGTATATTTGTGTAACTTTCCAATTCAAAACCTTTAAAAAACCTTCTAAAATGTCAAAAGTTAGTAGAGTCATTACACTTATTAAGCAGTTTTACACAGTAATCCATCATTTGATTAACTTTTTTCAGTTTTGCTCTTTTTCCTTTTCCATAAACGAGTAAACGTCACACTTTTATACAGCACTTTTCTCCTTCAAAGGGCTTTATTTTAAGGAAACACTCACCAGTTCACACAGGGAGGAGTTACACCACAAACAAAGCTGCTGAGTGCGAGATTTGAACCGCCAACTTCAACATCGACGAACAAACGCTTTACAAACTGATGCATTCACTTATTCAGAGAAATGTAGCTTTCAACAAGTCATAATCTCCACAATTGCTCTTAACTATGTGTTTTATTCATATTCAAACAGCTTCATGATGAGTTCAGTCGCTTAAACGCACAGACACATTACAGCAGACGCCCCTTTATTCTGAACATTTACTTTTTCTCATCGATTTAGCAGAAGTTTATAATCTGCTTTTGTGTAACGCCGCGGTGCAAAGTGAGGGAGGATTAACCGAAGGGGCCACAGCAGACGCAGGTTTGATGGAGTGAAGCGAATTTCAAATGAGTCCAGAGTTTAATGCCTTTAAAAAGTGGGCACAGGGATGAACGGCCCTGGCGATCGATCATATGCATCTGAAGTGTGTGCCAGGCGCAGGGATTTATCACAGAGCGGGGACTAAGATCTATACACGCTCAGTTCACGGAGCCACGTGGAACTGAAATCTGCAACAACCTGAAGTGAGTCCTTTAATATTAGATCAACGACATGGTTTAACGTTCAGAGGTGGGTTTGAATGTGTGAAGAATAAGGTTTAGGTTAAGATTAGACGGGTAATAATGGTTAAGATCTCTGAGAAGTAAGGTCTCTGAGAAATAAATGTCAAACAAACATGTTCAAACCCAACGTGTCTTTACTTCTCTTGGTTTAGTCCTGGTTTGTCTTATGTTTAGTCATGAAGTAGTCCTGGTTTGGTTCTCTTGAAGTTCTGGTCAAATCCGGGTTTAGTCCCAGTTTAGTTCATATTTTTGCTTTTTGTTCTGTAGTCCTGGTCTAGTCCCAGCTTAGTCCCAGTTTAGTCCATGTTTTTGCTTTTTCTGAAGGTCTCTGACAAATAAATGTCAAACAAACATGTGCAAACCCAACATGTCTTTACTCCTCTTGGTTTAGTCCTGGTTTGTCTCGTGTTTAGTCGTGATGTAGTCCTGGTTTGGTTCTCTTAAGTCCTGGTCTAGCCCGAGTTTAGTCTTAGTTTAGTCCCAGTTTAATCCATGTTTTTGCTTTTTGTGAAGGTCTCTGAGAAATAAACATCAAACAAACAGGTGCAAATCCAAAATGTTCACTCCTCTTGGTTTAGTCCTGATTTGTCTCGTGTTCAGTCGTGAAGTAGTCCTAGTTTGGTTCTCTCGTAGTCCGGGTTTAGTCCCAGTTTAGTCCATGTTTTTGCTTTTTGTCCTGTAGTCCTGGTCCGCTCCGGGTTTAGTCCCAGTTTAGTCCTTGTTTTTGCTTTTCGTCCTGTAGTCCTGGTCTGCTCCGGGTTTAGTCCCCGTTCAGTCCTTGTTTTTTCTTTCCGTGGACACAGTTTGCACAATGGCAGACGCAGAGCGAGCTCAGAGGGATGTACAAACCTGCAGTCACACGTACACACTGCGTCCTCCTCACCGCACCCATACATCACGGAGCTCACACCACAAATGAGGCAATCGCTCAAAATTATTTGCATATAAACTAATGAAATATTGCTGGGTGAAACTCAATTGAATGTTAATTACAAAGGTAATGCACTATTTGCTGATTAATGGGTCGTCTCGTTTTGGGCAGGAGCGAGGGGGGGGGCTGAGGTAACTGTACCACCAGGTGCAGGTACAGGCTGATGTATGCAGGGTTTTCTTATTTTCTACAATAAAACTTTGAATTGTTTTTGTCTGTTTAGTTCATTTACATTTATAGAACATTACATCTGAGGAAAATAAATCACTTTCTTCCCCTTTGTCTGTGTAATCTCTCCATCGTCCATGGCAAAAGAACCTTTCATTCTGTGTCGACTGGATAAAAAGTTTGTCAAAGTTCACAGTTGGATTCTCTTAAGTCACTGCCTTAAAGCGTAACTATAATACAACACGTTTTTAAACATGTTCTGGTCGTTTCTTCTCGTTGAGTCTCTGAAGTTGTGTTTGGAGTGATTCATGTTTGAGTTTAATCTTTAATCCACTATTTTCAAGACGCCATTTTGTCGATTTGCCCCCGTTTAACCTCCACCTGTACATGCCCACTGTGACACACCCACTGTGACACACCCACTGTGACACGCCCACTGTGACACGCCCACTGAGACACGCCCACTGAGACACGCCCCCTGTGACACGCCCACTGTGACACGCCCACTGAGACACGCCCACTGTGACACGCCCACTGGGATGTACTTGCCCTCTCTCGTCTTCTCGTTCTTGTCTCCTCTTTCTTGCCTCCTCTCGTCTCCTCTCTCATCTTCTCTCGTCCTCTTGTTCTCGTCTCCTCTCTCGTCTCCTCTCTCGTCTCTTCTCTCGTCTCCTCTTTCGTCTCCTCTTTCGTCTCCTCTCTCTCGTCTCCTCTCTCGTCTCCTCTCTCGTCTCCTCTCTCGTCTCCTCTTTCGTCTCCTCTCTCGTCTCCTCTTTCGTCTCCTCTTTCGTCTCCTCTCTCATCTTCTCTCGTCCTCTTGTTCTCATCTCCTCTCTCGTCTCCTCTCTCGTCTCCTCTTTCGTCTCCTCTTTCGTCTCCTCTCTCATCTTCTCTCGTCCTCTTGTTCTCATCTCCTCTCTCGTCTCCTCTCTCGTCTCCTCTTTCGTCTCCTCTCTCGTCTCCTCTCTCTCGTCTCCTCTCTCGTCTCCTCTCTCGTCTCCTCTCTCCTCTCGTCTCTCGTCTCCTCTCTCGTCTCCTCTCTCGTCTCCTCTCTCGTCTCCTCTCTCGTCTCCTCTCTCGTCTCCTCTCTCGTCTCCTCTCTCCTCTCGTCTCCTCTCTCGTCTCCTCTCTCGTCTCCTCTCTCGTCTCTCCTCTCGTCTCCTCTCTCGTCTCTTCTCCAGTTTTATTCTCTTAATCGTTGATACTCGTTGGATTCTGCAGCGTCGCGTCGTCATTTTGGTCCAAATGTTTAAAAATGTGCTGCTGTAGTGACGTGCTCTGTCCATAGGGGGCGCTACAGCTACACGACTTTTTATTGTCATGACGTTTACGGCGACGTCAGCGCCTGTTGGACACTGCAGTTTTCGAGCTTGAAATCAGCCGTGTGCTTCTTTTATCAAGTCGTTTCAGATGAATACTGTGATTTAAAAAGTGTAAATTATAACAAAATGATCCACAGAGATGAGAACCATAGAGACACAAGCTCAGTAGGGCTGATTTAAAGGTCTGACTGAAGGAACAAAACCCAAACTAACACACCCCAGTTGTTTAACGTGAGGGATTTCTGTTATTAAAGTCCACGGAACAACCCCAAGGTGTGACCTGTTTTGCAGAATCGTTCATGCTCCTAATGAGTCGCCTTATTGCCCTGATTAGCCGTATTAGTTTGTTTGTTTGGTCTAATCTGACAGAATTCAGCTCTAATTTTCTGCCTCAAAGCCTCTGAAGATTCATAAATATACATGTCATCTAATGCACATGTGTCAAACCCGAGGCCCGTGGGCTAAATGTGGCCCGTCAGGTCATTTTAAGTGGCCCGCGAGAAGGTGAATTAAAAGGTCTGACTGTCTGTGAGCAGGTTTGAACCAGCCAGACTTTTAAAAATCAGGAAATACGCAGTTACACAGACGGGAGAGAGGCTTTTAGCAGTTTTGCTTCAGAAAAATGGAAAACACTCCAAGGAAAAGCAAAACTGGATACACTGGTGACTCGGGCGCAGTTTGATGATCTGATAACGGACTTTTATATTCACACCTGCTCTTTTTTTTATGTTTTTTTATATGGACTTTGATTGTTTTTCAGATTGTGTTGTATTTTGGATAAGATGCCCATGAAAAAGAGAGACCAAGTGCTGTCTCTATAAATAAAGCTAAATAAATTAATAAATAAAAAAACACAGACATATTTTTACGTCTGTGCAAATGCATATGTCAATTTTTTTTTACTTGAATTAGTAATAAATACAGAAATAGTTCATTAACAAGTCAAAAAGTCAAAAAATCCTGCCTTCCAGTTACATGTGGCCCCTTGAAGGTGACATGGCCGACAGTGAGAATGAGCTGGATGCCCCTGACCTGATGCTGAGCGGTCGCTGCTGTTGCTGGTCCATTGTTAACTTTACGTTTTACTTTATATCGTCGCTTTGAAGCATTTGACCCAGTCCTCCAGGAGCAGAGCCACTCAGACCTTGAACGAGGCTCGGTCAGGACTAACGTAGCTGCAGGATTTTACCGATCGTGTGTGTTTCGGGTTGATAGGAGGAAACATTTCAAGCCCTGCCTGAGGTTGTCTCGAAGTTTTGTCAGTTTTTCCTCCACTTTTGAGATTAGAAGCTTTGATAAAGTTGAGTTGTGGAGTTATAATGTTCCTCGAATATCGCTCAGCTTTTCTTGAACGAGTTATAAATGAATCAGTAGCGACAAGAGCTGTCCCCGTGATGAACTCGATCGTGGTATGTTCCATCATGGCTCCCGTAGAGAACCACATTTTAAGCTCCGCTACCTCCAGATCTGCCTCCAACTGTCTCCAAACCGCACGAACCGGCGAAGAAACACACTTAACAGCCAACGCCAGCACTCTGCAGACTCGTCTTTTAATTAGTCTTGCAACTTTCCAACTTTGCTGAAAATTCCCAAAGACGAACAAAGCCTCGACTACCACCGCCGCCACCGCCGCCGCCGCCACCGCCGCCGCCACCGCGCCGCCGCGCCGCCACCGCCGCCGCCACCGCCGCCCTTCCTCAGGAGACACAGCGAGAGACGAGGAAGGAGAACTGAAATTAATAGCAAACAATGGTCGGAGTTTGAGCGGACACGGTCACACTCCACAGGTTCATGTTTCAGCTCTGCACAAGATACATTTTTCATTTATAGATCATTAATTATGAATCTGGCGGACGCAGCGGGGAGGAAGAGGAGGAAGAGGAGGAAGAGGAGGAAGAGGAGGAAGACGAGGCCGAGGTGTGAAGAGCCAGAGTTAGAGTCGGGCTTTTTAAAGGGAGACGTCTTACATATTTCATCGGCCCGTCTGACCTCAGAGTTTGGAGAAGCGTTTGTGATTCCAGGGAGTCGAATCGCTCCGAACAAAGAACATGATCAGATAAATAAAATATGTGGCATGTCCGGGGGTTAAAAAAGTAAAAAAAACTGACAATAACAGACAGAACAGACGGGAGAATGCGGAGGCGGCGGTAATACAGGGAAATATACAGGTAAAAACAGGTAAAAATACAGGAAAATACAATTAAATACAGGTAAATACACTTTAATACAGGTAAATACAGGTAAAAACAGTTTAATACAGGTAAAAATACAGGTAGATACAATTAAATACAGGTAAATACAGGTAAATACAGTTTAATACAGGTAAATATAGGTAAATACAGGTAAATACAGGTAAATAGAAGTAAATACAGGTAAATACAAGTAAATACAGGAAAATACATGAAAATACAGGTAAATACAGAGAATTACAGTTTAATACAGGTAAATACAGGTAAATACAGTTAAATCCAGGCAAATACAATGAAATACGGTTAAATATAGTTAAATATAGTTAAATACAGGTAAATATAGTTAAATACAGTTAAATATTGTTAAATACTGTTAAATACTGTGAAGGAGAGGAAGAAGGTGGAAAAGGTGGAAGAAGAGGAGGAAAAGGAAGAACAGGAAGAGGAAGAAGAGAGAGAAGAGGAAGAAGAGGAGGGAGAAAATGATAAAGAAAAGGAAGAAGAGAAATACAAAAACACATTGTGCATAAAGTGTGTCATAAAAAACTGTGGGATGTTGAGATTTAAACATCGACTTATTTCCATTTTACATTTATAAATATTTATTTCGTTCATTTTTACAATCGTCGGATTTACTGACGTGAGCTGAACTTTTGATTTGCATAATTTCATTTACCCAAGTCCAACATCGAGACTCGGGTTTGTTCAGACTTAATGAAGCGTCGGCCGAGTCGTTATAGGTCAAGGTCGCCGCCGTTTCCGCCGTTTTCTCGCCGCAGCTGCGTCTCCGTCTCGGGTGGAGCTGCGGACGTTCACAAAAGGCGGTTTGGCGGCGGCGGAGAAAAGACGGTTTGTCTCGTTCGGACTCAGACTCATAATAAATGTCCCGGGCGGCGCCGCGGGGCTGACGCGTGATTGACAGGTTGATTGATTGATGATGACAGTTATGACTAATTCATTAAAAGCCCGAGTCGGCCGCGTGTGTCACTCATCTGACTGAAGTCCACGGCGGGGCGCTGCACTCGGGCCGGACGCCGCCGCGAGCGACGAGCTTCAGATAAGACGCTTTTCAGAACGTCTCATTCCAAATAACAAAAGAAATGATCGTTTTTAAATGGACTCGTGTGAAGTTGGTGAAGACGCTGTTTCCTCCTCAAAAACTCACCTGGAGTTTGAGTTTTCGTGTGTCCACATCTGCAGAGCTCAAAATGTGTCGTTCCACCTCGTGATGTCATCAAGTGGTAGGTTTTTTTCAAGTTAACAGCTCGATTTACCTTTAGTTCTGTAGAAGATCAGTGACTCCTGAAATGATTCAAATGATTCTAGTGAAGGAAGAAGAGGAAGAGGAAGAAGAGGAAAGAAGGAAGAAGAGGAGGAAGAGGAAGAAGAGGAAAGAAGGAAGAAGAGGAGGAAGAGGAAAATGAGGAAGAAGAGGAAAAGGAGGAAGAAGAGGAAAAGAAGGAAGAAGAGGAGGAAGAGGAAGAAGAAGAGAAAAATGAGGAAGAAGAGGAGAAAGAAGAGGAGGAGGAAGAGGTAGAAGAGGCAGAAGAGGAAGAAGAGAACGAGGAAGAAGAGGAAAAGGAGGAAGAGAAGGAATAGGAAGAGAAAGAAGAGGAGGAAGAGGGAGATGGAGAAGAGAAAGAGGAAGAAGAGAAAGATGAAGAAGAGGAAAATAATGAAGAGGAGAAGGAAGAGGAGGAGGAAGAGGTAGAAGAGGAAGAAGAGAATGAGGAAGAAGAGGAAAAGGAGGAAGAGAAGGAATAGGAAGAGAAAGAAGAGGAGGAAGAGGTAGAAGAGGAAGAGGGAGATGGAGAAGAGGAAGAAGAGGAAAAGGATGAAGAAGAGGAGAAGGAACCTCTTCCTTCTCCTCTTCTTCATCCTAAAAAGAGGAAGAGGGAGAAGAGGCAGAAGAGAAAGAGGAAAAGGAGGAAGAGAAGGAATAGGAAGAGGAAGAAGAGGAGAAAGAAGAGGGAGAAAAGGAGGACAAAGAGGAGAAAGAAGTGAAGGAGGAAGAGGGAGAAAAGGCAGAAGAGGAAGAGGGAATAGGGAGAAGAGGAAGAAGAGGCAGAAGAGGGAAAAGATGATGAGGAAGAAGAGGGAGAAGAGGAGGAAGGAAAAGAGGTAGAGGAAGAAAAAGGGAGAAGAGGAAGAGGAGTTTAAAAACACAATGGAGCAGTTCCTGTATTACCACACGATGACATCACAAGGTGGAACAGAGTGTTTTGTGTTGAGAGAAAAACTCAGCCTGAATCTGCAGGTTTTTTACTTTGTTAAACATGAGAATGAAACAAAACAACATGAGACCAGAGAAAAGTGCCACAGTGGCTCTTTAAAATAATGATTCTTTATGAATTTAAATGAACTTTAAACCATTAAAAACGATA
Source organism: Periophthalmus modestus (assembly GCA_019594935.1). NCBI lineage: Eukaryota > Metazoa > Chordata > Actinopteri > Gobiiformes > Gobiidae > Periophthalmus > Periophthalmus modestus. The sequence goes on from JAIEZT010001368.1 coordinate 34,564,321, forward strand.
ATTTGACTGAATCTCGCATTTCTGTGGTTAATCTTCTCGTCAGTTATGTCCATCAAACCTGTAGAACGATAAAACAAGGTCCCAGGTTTTACATCTGTATAAAACGCAGAAGTTAAACTGATAAAAGTCGTATTGATCGATCGACGCCTGTTGTCGGTTTATTATTAAGTTTATGGTTCACTTTATTTTTCTAGTAAATTCCGCGTCTGTGTTTGACCCTCCTCCAGGATCAGCGCCGTCACTCAGACGTTGAGGCTCGGTCGGGACTAACGTCGCTGCAGGATTTTCCCGATCGTGTGTGTTGAGCTCGCGCTGGTCACACTTCCTGCTTTGGTGATGGGCGGAGCCTCGTGAAGCGCTGACGCCTCAGTCTCAATATCGTGTCTGAGGCGTCGGAGAAACACTGACCTCTAGTGGACAAAGTTAACCATTGCAAACCAGCACACGACCCATGATTTGGGAACAAAAAACTCTATTTTCTTTTTTATTAGAGTCATAAATAGTGTATATTCTATTTTGAACATAAATAAAAATACAACAATTTATATATATTTTTTATTATTATAATTTTTTTTTTTTCATTCTTTCTTTCGAGCACATGTATCGGTTACACTTAAGGTACATTTCACAAATCGAACCTTATATAAGCTCAAAAAAGAAAGGGAAGAAGAAAACTTATTGTGTCCCACCCCTGTATATCACATGTTTTTATTAAGAAATAGAAGTTTTGTGTGATTCCAAACCGTGGATCAATTTTTTTTTTGCATTTGTAGTCGCCAAAAGTCGCCAAAAGTCGCCAAAATCACCACTAACGTCACAATACTCCTCACTACCCAACATTTTTCAGAAATATTGGTGCATCTTTTATCCTGTAGCAGTTTAGCTCTTGTCAAACCACAGAAGTCACTGAACACTCTGAAGCTCTGAACCAATCACAGAGCGGAACATTCACTGAGCCAATGAAACGCTTCGATTCACAGAAGCGACTGACGCAGAGCGAAGCAGGAGGGGGAGGGGCCGACACCTCGACACTTTGGTCACGTGACGAGAGGCAGAAAGAACGAGACGAGATCCGGAGCCCCGCCTCATTTGCCCGTCACTTGTTTCCACGGTAACACTCCTGACGAGCAGATCTCTTAAACCGCCACAGTCGTAACGGGAATGTGGTTTCAGTTTTGGACCGAGCACGAGTCAAAAGTACGAAGAGTTACTCCGTCCTGACGTCTGCTTCAGCGACTTTCTTTTGCATAATGTACAAAAGGTAAATGACAGTTTGTGGTTTGTTAAAACGTCAAACCGAAACAACTGTTGTGCATTTTCTCCACCTGTAAACAACATATTTCCAAGCCCCGTCTCCACCTTCCTCAAAGTAATTCAACAACTCCAGCCTCTTCAAAACATACAAATAAAACGTTGTACCGAAGTATCGCCCAGTCGAGCCGATTCAAAGGAAGGAAATAGCTCCACGTGTCACATTTTCTCGGAATAAATCCAAAATATATTTCTCAAACCTGGGGATGACAGCTCAGGTATCACGAAGATGACATGACCACTTCTGAAACGAGGAGATTCCAGTGACAAGTCAACACTCAACAAGTTTAAATGTCACCGTGCTCCATGTTGGATCCGCAGATTCAGGGAGATTGAAGGAAACGGCTCGATGTTAAAGTGAGACACACTTTAAACTCTACAGAACTGCGTCGGTGTGAAGTAAAGGCAGAAAAAGCAGAACCCAACAGCAGTTTTAATCGTTCAAAGGGGATTTAGAGGCTCGATATTTACAGTGAGCACTTATTTTTCTGTTTAAAATGGTTCACTGGGATTATCCTGCAGTATTTTAATCTTAATTAGTGGCATAAAGTAGTTTATCGTGATATTTCTCCATATAAAGTGTTTCAAAATGTGGTACCGTGACTGTGATGTTTCAGTTGTTCTCCTCAAGGTTTGTTGGTTTGAGGTTTTCGTTGCTGAGAAGGAAGGTTTAAAGATAGAAGACAGGGGGCGCTGTGGGACGGTGCAGGAGGAGGGTCTGAGGACAGGGGGCGCTGTGGGACAGTGCAGGAGGAGGGTCTGAGGACAGGGGGCGCTGTGGGACGGTGCAGGAGGAGGGTCTGAGGACAGGGGGCGCTGTGGGACAGTGCAGGAGGAGGGTCTGAGGACAGGGGGCGCTGTGGGACAGTGTAGGAGGAGGGTCTGAGGACAGGGGGCGCTGTGGGACAGTGGTTGTGTGAAATACTCTGAAAGCACATTTTTAGACAGGTACTAATTTTTACATGTGATACTTTTACTTAAGTAACTTTTTACTTCTGTGCTTGTACTTTTACTTAAGTAGCTAACAAAACTGAGTACTTCTACCAGTGATTAAATATAATATTAAAACTACATAACACATTGAATTAACTGCCACTTAAACCATCTTAATGCCCCATGATTGATTTTTTATTTTATTTTTTTTTTTGCAGGTGTCGGTTTCTGTTCTGTCGCGTGAAGAAGTCGCAGAGGCTCCGGGATCGTTCTGTGGATCTTTAATGTCGGTCACAGCGATACAGTCGGGTTAAAGGCAGGACCGGGTGAGACTGTACCAGGATCGAACAGAGTCAAACAGAGTCAGTCTCACAAAGTCTCACAGAGTCTATAAAACCAGTGTTTTATACAACTCGAGCAGTGGGAGTTAACGTTCTATAGATAAGAAATTTACACAATCGAACAATGTGACTGAATCAGTGTCTAATACTCAGAGCGGGTCATATATGTCCACTTCTGCCTGGAAATACAACATTTTACACCATTATAAGAAAGTCAACACTATTACATTTATATATTGTCCACACAGGTCACAGTCACTATTGGGAATCACTAATTTATGAGTTTCTGTCAAATCTACAACCTCCCTGTTCATAAAGTGAAGCTAAAATCTCCGAATATCCTCAAAACTCTCCTAATATTTGAGAAAATAAATACAGTTTATAGAGAAAAAGCTGACAGACGTGTGTTTGAAATAAAACATCTAAACTACTAGGCAAAGGTTTGGACACACACAGTTTTTTTTTTTTTTTTTACTGTGTTCTTCATTTTTATACATTTATTTACATCAAATATATGAGAAAAATGTAAATAATTCTAACATTTTTAATGTTTTAAATTTTTTTTTAATGTATTTTATCTTCATATCCTCAAAATGTCCACCCTAGAGTTATATAGCTTTTTTTTTTTTTTTTTTACTATATTTTTCATTTTTATACATTTATTTACATCAATTATATGAGAAAAATGTAAATAATTCTAACATTTTTTATTTTTTTAAAAATGTATTTTATCTTCATATCCTCAAAATGTCCACCCTAGAGTCATATAGCTTTTTTAAATTTATTTTTTAACTACATAATTCCACATATCTTACTTCATATATCTTATGTTTTCTGTGTTTATATAAAATGCAGAAAGTCGTATAAAAGAAAAAATAACCCTGAATGAGAGGGAGTGTCCAAACTTTTGACTGGTCGTGTGACTCCACGGGGAAAAATCAGACAGTCAGATCTTGTGTTGTGAGTAAATATTACATCAGATGCCCCGTCGTGTTTTATTCTTTTGCCCTCGGCTCTTAAACACACAGACAAAATGTACAGAGCCGCGTGAATCGGCCTCGAACAATGTCCAACTCCATAATTCATGTGTCGACGGGACGCTCCGAAGCCGAACAGAGCCCGGGATTTTTTCTACAAATTATGCAATAAAAGCAACGAGGGTAAAGGCGTGAAAACTGAAAGGGAAAAAAGCAGAAATGAGAAGACGGCGGAGGATGTTTGAAATCTAATGTCTGTGAATCCTGAGCAAAACCAACAAGAAAAAACATTTAGACACAAGTGGGAAAAATGCAGCAGTTTCCAGGCGGATCTTTCTTCAAGGCCTATACAAGTTTCTGTTTAGAAGTTGAATTCAAAATGAAACGCTTTTTTTTTTTTTCCCTTCAGGAGGCGCCATAGAAAATCACCTCTCTCAAAGTGTGTTCAAATGATTTCTTTGGCTTTTTTTTTACCTTTACGATGTGACCGAACCTATTTGTGAGAGCTTGAAATCGGTCTAAGAGAAGCAGACTTTGTTTCAGTTTCGAGTTGTTTTTTCCTTCTTTTATAGTTATTTGTAGTATCATTTTTATTTGCCCATACCTAATTTTACTCAGGAAACACAAATGTACAAAAAAAACACTAAAACTTCATTTGGAGCAGGGCCGTTGACAGAAATTTCGGGGCCCAGGGTAAGAAGCTTCACACGGGCCCCCGTCTAATATAAATTAACAGGATGTAGGTTTAATTCTGGGCTCTTAAATCCCTTTGTCCCCCCCTGTCTACGCCACTAATTCTAAGTATCAATACTAAAAAATGTTAGAATAAAGTTTTAAAATAATTTCGATTTACATCATATCCGCTATAATTTAATTAATTAATTTTGAGTTGAAAGTTACATTCTATTCTCATGAAAAAGTGTGTGTTTCATTACTGCAGTATTAAAATTGTTAATGGGGTTTATATAAATGGACATAGCTAACCTGCTAGCCGCCGCGTTACAAACAGGAAGTGACCATGAGTGCACTTCCCCCTATGCACATTGTACCTAGAGTTAGGTTTTTACAGCCTTTCTTATAAAAAAAAAAAAAAAGTCAGGCGTTTATGCAGCTAATACATTAATTTTGTGATGTCTATTAAAAGGCCTGAGCTGCAACAAAACAGCAGAACGCGCCAATAATTCGCCATAAAAGAGACTCATTCACCCCCTACAGCTCAAATCTTACATTACAACCAAAAGGCCGTCCCTGCTAGCGTTAGCAACAGGTTTGATTGACAGCGTTGCTAAGCGCCTGCTCCCTGCTAAACCAGTGGTGTGGGCGGGAAGGGGCGTTACCTTCAACATCCTCGCTCCTGATTGGCTCTTTGGTTGCTACGATACTCGCAAATTAGCCGCTATAACTGCTAGCGTCGATTAGCTTCATTTGACTGAACGCTGTGGGTGACGTCCACTTCTTTACACCGTCTATAATTGAAATAAAGTTTGAAATTGTTGCAGCGTGACACCTCGGGCTCCTTGGACCTCGCCTCTGTTGTATTGTAGAGAAATGAAAGCTTTACATAATTCATTCAAAATCAAATTCGTCTAGAATTAATCAACTGCTGGTTTGGCCCTTAATAGGTCAAGGTTCCTGCCAATTTCCTTCTATTCCCTGTTGCAGCTGCTCCACCAATTTGAGTCTGAAGAAAACCAACAAAGAAAACAATTTGGACAGAAGCTCCATAACCGGTTGAATCTTCTTACACATTTTCCTCGCAGGCAAATGCAAACATAAAAAACCCTCTTTGTCCGTAGCAGCAGACCGCTAATAGCCGAACTGTTTGCTAATAAATCAAAAGCGTTTGTATGTCAGCTGGATGGTTAGACACTAAACATACACACCGTGAAAACACAGTTGGCAGCTTCACACACAATTAGGGAGACTGCACACGAACGCCTCTGGGTTAAAAGCTTCAACTGGCCCGTGTGTAAACTGTGGCTGGAAATTCCCTTCACTCAAAACATCTGCGGCGGCGCGAGTTGTTCTGTTCAGAGTCGTGCGGGGGTTTCTTCAAAGTAAAGCCGTGCACCTAAAGGAAGGCCTCCGAGGACGATGGCGGCGCATGTACGGCGTCGCGGTGTTTGCCGTTAAAAGCACAAAAAAAACAGAATATGTGAACGCAACGAGTCGACCTGGTTAGAGCAGAGTGAAAAATAGAGCAGGGATTTTGCGTCTGATTGGTGAAACTCACAAAGAAACGCAGCGTAGATGAAGACAAATGCATAAACGGCTCAGTTGGTCGAGCATTTAGCCACTGAGCTAAAGGTTGGCAGTTCGAATCCGGTTCTCGACTTGATCGTCATTGGTTGAGCAATTAAATCCACTGAACGCTGTCGTTGTGTCCTTGGGCAAAACACTTAAGTGAACTTTCATATAAGGCAGTAGTGTCAAACTCGTTTTCACCGAGGGCCAGATGTAAAATAAATCTAACTACTTTTTAAACTTCTTAATTAACTGTTTCTGTATTTATTCAACTTACATATTTCATATCCATTTGCCTAGATGTAAAAATCTGGCTGTGTAACTGCGTATCTCCTGATAAAATTACATTTTAACACCATCATATCTTTAAATTTACCCTGTCGTGGCCACATAAAATGAAGTGGAGGGCCACATTTGGCCCACGGGCCTTGAGTTTGACACGTGTGATATAAGGGTTTTCTGTCGTCTCCGACCGATAAAGTTAAATCTTGCCAAAAAAATAAATCTTGGATGACGAATGACGACCGCGTTCATACAGTATTTCTTGGGTTTCTTGAGTTGGGTTTATTTAAAATGTAAGAAAAAGTTTGTCAAACACTTTTTTAAATCTGTCTTTAAGTTATTTTATTAAGTTGAGGCAGAGTTATGCAAGACGCCATTTTGTAATTTGAAGAAATCCAGTCAAACTAATTATTTCTGGACATCATAATGTTTTAAACTTTCAAAGACTTAAATGTACTCGAGCAAAAGTTTCTTAATGTGGACGTTTTATAGACACATGAAATAACATATATGTAATTATGTAGTAAATTATGTAGTAAAGAAAAAAAGTGCAACATGGGCGACAGTGGCTCAGTTTGTCGAGTGTCAGATCCATGGATTCAAAGGTTGGTGGTTCGAACCCCGCTCTCGACAAACAAAACATCGGTTGACGCTCAGATCCACTGACCCACAGGTCGGAGGTGCGATTCCAGCTCCCACAGATGAATGCTGTTGTTGTGTCCTTGGGCAAGACACTTAACCCACCTCACCCCCAGTGACCATTTAAAACACAGTACGATGGTCACGTAAAATAATTTCAAATGTTTGTTTTTTTCTTAACTAGCTAAAAAAAACAACTACTGGGGGCAAAATTAGGAATTAAATTAATTAAATTTTTTTTGGGAAGTGATGCAAATAAGATAAAAATAAAATTTCAAAATGGAAAATAAATACTACTTAAGTGTTGTCACAATACTAAAATTTAAACTTTATACTCAAAAAAACTCCAGCTCAATACTTTACCCGTCTCTTTACTAAAAATGTACCATCCAATAACCTGTGACTAACCCCTCATGCAGTAAAAGTACTTTTGTATTCCCTGTGATCTTGTACTCGTTGTGATCGAGGTCAGAACTGTTCGAAAACAACGATTTGTCCAATTTTAACCGAGAACCATCACAACCACGAGGACAAAAAGTCTTTACAGAACATAACGTGACTCAGTGGATTTAATGAGCTGTGATCAAAGACCTCGGGTCAGTTTTACCTCAGCTGATCCTTTTGTAAAGGTCAGGAAGGAAACCATGACGACGAAGGGACGGAGGGGCGGAGGGACGGAGGGGCGAAGGGGCGGAGGGACGAAGGGGCGAAGGGACGAAGGGGCGAAGGGACGTAGGGGCGAAGGGACAGAGGGACGAAGAGACAGAGGGACGAAGGGGCGAAGGGGCATAGAGACGAAGGGGCGAAGGGACGTAGGGGCGAAGGGACGTAGGGGGCGAAGGGACAGAGGGGCGAAGGGGCATAGGGACGGAGGGACGAAGGGACAGAGGGACGAAGGGGCGAAGGGATGGAGGGACGAAGGGGCGGAGGGACGGAGGGACGAAGGGGCGAAGGGACGAAGGGACGAAGGGGCGAAGGGACGAAGGGGCGAAGGGGCGGAGGGACGGAGGGACGAAGGGGCGGAGGGACGGAGGGACGAAGGGGCGAAGGACGGAGGGGCGAAGGGACGAAGGGGCGAAGGGGCATAGGGACGAAGGGACGTAGGGGCGAAGGGACAGAGGGACGAAGAGACAGAGGGACGAAGGGGCGAAGGGGCATAGGGACGTAGGGGCGAAGGGACAGAGGGACGAAGGGGCGAAGGGATGGAGGGACGAAGGGGCGGAGGGACGAAGGGGCGAAGGGACGAAGGGACGAAGGGGCGAAGGGACGAAGGGGCGAAGGGGCGGAGGGACGGAGGGACGAAGGGGCGGAGGGACGGAGGGACGAAGGGGCGAAGGGACGGAGGGGCAAAGGGACGAAGGGACGAAGGGGCAAAGGGGCGGAGGGACGGAGGGACGAAGGGGCGAAGGGACGAAGGGACGGAGGGACGAAGGGGCGGAGGGACGAAGGGACGGAGGGACGAAGGGGCGGAGGGACGAAGGAACGAAGGGACGAAGGAATGAAGGGACAAAGGAAGAAAGGGATGAAGGGGCGGAGGGACGGAGGGATGAAGGGACGAAGGGACGAAGGAATGAAGGGACAAAGGAAGAAAGGGATGAAGGAATGAAGGGACAAAGGAAGAAAGGGATGAAGGAATGAAGGGGCGACGGAACGAAGGGGCGACGGAACGAAGGGGCGAGGGAACGAAAATCCTGAAATCCCCAAAGTGCCCACCTTTGCTTTGTAAAATATTTAGTATATATTGACTTATTTAACTTTTGTTTTCACTACATAATTCCATGCATGTTGCTTCATATATTTGACGTTTTCTGTTTGTTTATAAATGTGGAAATAAGATACATGGAATTATTAAGTAAAGAAAAAACTTGAATTAACAAAGCAAAAGGAGGTTACTTTGAGGATTTAAATATAAAGTATTGTGTCTCTAAAGAGTGAACGAGAGGGTGTGTCCAGACTCTTTCCTGGTCGTGTAAGTCCCGGTGTTTTCTCTCCGTGGATCCGAGCTCCCACAGACGTCGTCTTGTCTTTAAAGGCCTTTAGAGCGGCGCTGCTGTCTCCCGCGGTGTGCAGTTTGCTGATGGACTCCTCTTACAGACAGCTCCTCTAAAGGCAGATCTGAGCGTGTCTTCGCCTGCAGCGCGAGCTCGGTCTGACGCTCCGTTCTGCCGGGACTCCTGAGTCACTGCTGTGTTAGCATTAGCATACCGCTCACCGTCGCGCCGACACTCAACCACCGCTGCTTCTGAAGTCTGTCGTCAGTATGTTCTGTCTCTGCGTCTTTGTGTCTCCAGCGGTGGGATAGAAACGTCCCTCGTGTCGCGTCAAATGAGATTTAACGTTGTCATGGCGATAAATGAAAACAGAACGAACCACGAGTTAAGTCTGAATGTTCACACTATCACCTACAGGGGGCAGTGTTTAGAGGTCACGCCAAGTTTAGTGGTGAGAAAATAGCTCACTCAAAATTTCCCACAATGCACCTTGAAAAGCAGCGGGTATCAGTGGTCACTAGAGCGGTCAATACGGACCACAATGCACTGGGAGAGTTTGAGAAACCCCAGTGGACAGAGACAGGTCTTTAACTGGACACAACACGACTGAATGAAGCAGAAGTTCTGGTTTATCTCTGTGGATCTGATTATGAAGAAAACTCTGAAATAAACTGTCGATGTGTAAAGTTGTTAGCGTTAGTGGCTTTAGCTCGAGATGTTAACAGAGCGAGAGTTTCCACATCGCAGACAAATGTTTTTAAAAATCCAGTTGGTTTATGTTAGATCCAGTTTAACAAAAGCTTGTCTGATTATTATTAGTCAATAAAGACTCGTGTCAGTCCAATCTGATCAATATTTATGACACAAATCAACTTTTATCAGAGTTTTGACTTTTTTTCACCCAGAGTCACATGACCTGAAATATAGAGTCTGATAAAAAGTGCAGGACTGTGGAGTGAACGAGGGTTAGGAGCCGGAGGAACATTCAGACACAGACATTATTGTATTTTTGTCTACATTTGAAACATTTTGATTTCATGATCTCATTGTCAAACACATTTTCACTCAGGGCCACATCAGTAAAATAGTTGCTTCCAAATAAATCAAACTACTTTTTAAACTTGTTAATTAACTGTTTCTGGATTTATTACTTATTCAAGTTGCAAACGATGAAGTTTAAATCTGTCAACTGGACAAATCGTTGTAGGAGTGAAGACATTTCGCTGCTCGTCTGGTCAGATTCCTGCTGGACACGGCCTTTTATCTGTCTGAAGGAGGAGCTAACGACACTGAAGCTGTAAACATCTATTGTCCCCAGTTTCAGCTGAAACGACCCTATTCAAGTCAGAAATATCACATATACATTTGCCTAGATGTAAAAATATGGCTGTGTAACTGTGTATCTCCTGATAAAATGACATTTTAAGACCTTTACCTTTTAATTTACCCTGTCGAGGGCCACATAAAATGATGTGGAGGGCCACATTTGGTCCACGGGCCTTGAGTTTGACACATGTGGACTATAGAGTTTTCATATTCACTTTAGAGGAAACAAAGCCGTTAGCGCTATTTAATTTGCAACAACTTTATACTAAGCCACTTTATTGTGACGTTGCCAGGAAGAGAAACTTATGCCTCGCCAAACGCTACATTATTTATTTATTTATTTATTTATTTATTTATTTATTTATTGTTTAAATGCCTGTTCAAATCTTTCACTTCCTCTTCATGTTTTGAGACCAGTCCTGATGATGCTCCTCTCTTTTGGTCACATTTTTACCCAGCGTTTTTCCACTTTTAAGACACTCAAAGCTCTTTACATCAAGAAACCACTCACCTGGGACCTGGGGGGCGGGATGGGTTAAGCGTCTTGCTCAAAGACACAACAACAGCATTCAGTTTTCATGTGCGAGAGCTGGAATCGCACGGCCGACGTGTAGATGAGTGAACAAACACTCAAATACAGTCCCATTATAACCATTTCTTGTAGGTTTCTTGCACTTTAGCCCAGCGTTTTGTTTGAAAAGGAAAGATGTGAGACGTTTCATGTTTCCAGCTGTCTTCTCCTTCACCCTTACACGCTCGACACAGGCCTGGCATACAGAATGATTAGGTACAATGACATTTAGATTGGTAAATGCCAGCGCTTAATGGGCAGAGTTAAAGACAGTTAATGATGTCTGATGTGAAGCTCGGGTGCGTCTGCTGCGGCGGCCTCAGCAGCACCAACATCGCTGCACCGGCTCAGCATGTTCACGCAAAATACCAAATCCCATAAAACCTTCTAATGTTTACCACCTACTGTCTCCTTCTCCCCACTGTACTTTTATGAATCCTGAATTTACTAGAGTGACATTTCTAAAACGCATTTGCATCGTCTTTTATTCGGACTTCCTCTGCCCCTCCTTCTGTCCAATCATTTCCTCCTCCAGTCATCGTGGGGCATAAATCACCTCCCCGCGATAGTTTTAATAGCTTTTTAATGAGCCTAATGTTTTCTGTTTTAATGAACTTCTTACGTCAGCTTTAATCATTTTAGCCGGATGAAAAATGATTGAGAAATGGCCTACATTAATTTAATTTAGTGCTCAATCTGCGCAGGCCCCAGCTTTACAACCCGCGGTAAAAAGGGTCCAGGGCAAGTAGGAAGAGCAGAGAAAAAACAGCGAGGGACGATAGAGGAGTGGTGGAAGAAGCAGGCCAAAAACCATCAACTGTAGAAAGAAGTGGACTGAGTGAGTGTGACGTCACCCACAGCGTTCGGCTCTAAATGAAGCTCGTCGAGGCGAGAGCAGGTACAGCGGCTAATTTAGAGCTGATTTTCATATGTGTAAGTCTGACCAGGAGTATCATAGCAACCAAAGAGCCAATCAGGAGCGAGGATGTTGAAACAAATGTCCCTTAATGCCTGCACCTCAAGTTTAGCATAGGAGTAGGCGCTTAGCATCACTGTCAATCAAACAAAATGTTGCTAACGCTAACTGGAGCGACCTCAGGGAAAGAAGGACCTGATTTGTCTGTTATTAATGTTCATGTGTTGATTTACAGACACAGACGTGAAATAAAAACCCCAGGATCACGTAGAGGGTTAATACGAACATTTAAGACCAAAATGAGTCTGACAGCAGCAGGTACAGAGAGAGGACACAGTTTTTCAATAGAAAGTGAATTGGAGCCAGAAGTGCGCCCATGATCACTTTCTATTTGGAATGCTGTGGCTAGCAGGTTAGCTATGTCCATTTGTATAAACTGTTGTGCTAAAAATACACCAAATATACAGGTTTTACAGAGATGTGTGGTCTGACTTCAGGTGGGTGTGATTGACAGGTGTTTTAGCCAATCAGGGGCACTCATGGGTAACCGTGGCACTAAACCTGAATAAAATTTGGAAAAACATGGATTTCCTCAGAATCGATTAGTGAAGTCTTAAACACGACAAAGTTTGATTTTGTTCTAAATGGTAGAAACATGACCAGTGAATGTCGTTTATCTCAATGATCAATGGCTCATATATTTGCATAGATATATAAACTGAAAATGTATATGTATGAAGCATGAGAGTGTAAATGTGCATGTTTTTGTATATATGTTACATGTGTGTGTATATATGTTACATGTGTGTTTGTATATATGTTACATGTGTGTGTGTGTGTGTATATATGTTACATGTGTGTGTTTGTATATATGTTAGATAAGATAAGATAGATAAGATAAGCCTTTATTAGTCCCACAATGGGGAAATTCCAGCATGATGTGTGTTTGTATATATGTTACATGTGTGTGTTTGTATATCTATGTTACATGTGTGTTTGTATATATGATACATGTGTGTTTGTATATATGTTACATGTGTGTTGTATATATGTTACATGTGTGTGTGTATATATGTTACATGTGTGTGTTTGTATATATGTTACATGTGTGTGTTTGTATATCTATGTTACATGTGTGTGTGTATATATATGTTACATGTGTGTTTGTATATATGTTACATGTGTGTGTTTGTATATATGTTACATGTGTGTGTTTGTATATATGTTACATGTGTGTGTTTGTATATATGTTACATGTGTGTGTTTGTATATCTATGTTACATGTGTGTTTGTATATATGTTACATGTGTGTGTGTATATATGTTACATGTGTGTGTGTATATATGTTACATGTGTGTGTGTATATATGTTACATGTGTGTGTTTGTATATATGTTACATGTGTGTGTGTATATATATGTTACATGTGTGTGTTTGTATATATGTTACATGTGTGTGTATATATATGTTACATGTGTGTTTGTTGTATATATGTTACATGTGTGTGTTTGTATATATGTTACATGTGTGTTTGTATATCTATGTTACATCTGTGTTTGTATATGTTACATGTGTGTGTTTGTATATATGTTACATGTGTGTTTGTATATATGTTACATGTGTGTTTGTATATATGTTACATGTGTGTTTGTATATATGTTACATGTGTGTGTTTGTATATATGTTAGATGTGTGTTTGTATATATGTTACATGTGTGTTTGTATATGTTACATGTGTGTTTGTATATATGTTACATGTGTGTGTTTGTATATATGTTACTTGTGTGTTTATATATGTTACATGTGTGTGTTTGTATATATGTTACATGTGTGTGTTTGTATATATGTTACTTGTGTGTGTTTATATATGTTACATGTGTGTGTTTGTATATATGTTACATGTGTGTGTTTGTATATATGTTACATGTGTGTGTTTGTATATATGTTACATGTGTGTTTATATATGTTACATGTGTGTGTTTGTATATATGTTACATGTGTGTGTGTGTATATATGTTACATGTGTGTGTGTTGTATATATGTTACTTGTGTGTTTATATATGTTACATGTGGTGTGTTTGTATATATGTTACATGTGTGTGTTTTATATATGTTACTTGTGTGTTTATATATGTTACATGTGTGTGTTTGTATATATGTTACATGTGTGTGTTTGTATATATGTTACATGTGTGTGTTTGTATATATGTTACATGTGTGTTTTTGTATATATGTTACATGTGTGTTTGTATATATGTTACATCCATGTGTTTGTATATATGTTAGATGTGTGTTTGTATATATGTTACATGTGTGTTTGTATATGTTACATGTGTGTGTTTGTATATATGTTAGATGTGTGTTTGTATATATGTTACATGTGTGTTTGTATATATGTTACATGTGTGTGTTTGTATATATGTTACATGTGTGTTTGTATATATATGTTACATGTGTGTTTGTATATATGTTACTGTGTTTTAAATGACATAACATCCTTGTATCGGCCTATAAAATTTAACTAAAGCTAAAACTTATATTTAAATGTAGTTTTTTGTTGTTATATAAAAAGTTTTAAGGTCTAGTCACTAAAATCAGATCAGATTCAACATTTATGAATTTACCTTTTACATATTTCAACGTAAACTAAAATTAAATCCAAAATCCACCTGTATAATGTCGACTATGGTGAAAAATAAGAGTAGAATTGAAACTAACTGGAGGCATGTCTGTGTCTGGCCTGAGTTTGCACATAAACAAAATATCAGCGATTTCCTTTTTAAGAGGATATAAATAAACCGAAGTTGTGGACTGGGTCTGGGTGGTGAAGAGTAATTTACGAGGCTAAACTATAGGCTTGTTGTTCCGCTCTGTGTCCAATTAGGCCTGTGTTGTTGAGAGCTGCCAAAGCCGCGCTCCCACACTCAGAGACCAGCACATTTACATAACCATTAACACAGCGGGGCCTAAATAAATGAGCACCATATTCTGCATCTGTTGCCCCATGTCTCCGCTTCCAATCTTCGTTTTCGCAAAGACATTTATTTTTTCTACCCGGTGCATCCATCTTTCTCATGAGTGACACTTAGACTTGTCATTTTGCCAACTTCAAATTAACGCCGCCATAAAGCAGCTGGTGTAGGCTCAGGATCGAGATGCAAAATGGTTTCCTGTGTGCGTTTTGTACACACTTCCACAACCCAAGGACACTGCACACCTTGCCAACGCCGCAAGAGTCAAACATCCATTTTGCAGTGTTTCGTAGTAAAAAAAAAAGAGGGAAAAAGAGGCTGCTAAGACGCCAAGGCTAAAGCTGCCAAGATAACTTTTCACTACCTGAGCTCAGACGTCCTTTACGGTTTGTGTCCTCAAGGACGAGAGACGGCGGGAGATTACTCGGGTCCGGCTGGTTACTGTATCGGCTCATTTACATAACAAAGAGATTCCTTATAAATGTTTAATTTTATTATGTTAATGTGATGCTTTGTTTGTTTGTATGTTTAGATTTGTTTGGCCGTTTAGCCGTGAATGTTCTTATTTCTGTGTAACTTATAGAATCCACACGGTTCTTTGTCGCTGTGTCTCTTCTTTTTACTTTCCTCCAGGTTTTAGCTGCACAAAACACAAAAAAATGATTCTGCGCTGATCTAAATATGGAGATGATAAGTCCTGGTTTAGTCCATGTCTAGTCCTGGTTTATTCCTGGTTCAGTCCTGGTTTAGTCCTGGTTTAGTCCCGGTTTAATCCCGGTTTAGTCCCGCTTTAGTCCCAGTTTAGTTCCGCTTTAGTCCCAGTTTAATCCTGGTTTATTCCCGGGTTAGGCTCGGTTTAGTCCTGATTTAGTCCTGGTTTAGTCCCGATTTAGTCCTGATTTAGTCCTGTTTTAGTCCTGCTTTAGTACCGCTTTAGTCCCAGTTTAGCCTCGGTTTAGTCCCGGTTTAGTCCCAATTTAGTCCCGATTTAGTCCTGATTTAGTCCTGTTTTAGTCCTGCTTTAGTACCGCTTTAGTCCCAGTTTAGCCTCGGTTTAGTCCCGGTTTAGTCCCAATTTAGTCCCGGTTTAGTCCCGGTGTAGTCCCGGTGTAGTCCTGGTTTAGTCCTGGTTTATTCCTGGTTCAGTCCTGGTTTAGTCCTGGTTTAGTCCTGGTTTATTCCTGGTTCAGTCCTGGTTTAGTCCTGGTTTAGTCCTGGTTTATTCCTGGTTTAGTCCTGGTTTAGTCCTGGTTTATTCCTGGTTTAGTCCTGGTTTAGTCCTGGTTTAGTCCTGGTTTATTCCTGGTTCAGTCCTGGTTTAGTCCTGGTTTAGTCCTGTTTATTCCTGGTTCAGTCCTGGTTTAGTCCTGGTTTAGTCCTGGTTTATTCCTGGTTCAGTCCTGGTTTAGTCCTGGTTTAGTCCTGTTTATTCCTGGTTCAGTCCTGGTTTAGTCCTGGTTTAGTCCTGGTTTATTCCTGGTTTAGTCCTGGTTTAGTCCTGGTTTAGTCCTGGTTTAGTCCTGGTTTAGTCCTGGTTTAGTCCTGGTTCAGTCCTGTTTATTCCTGGTTCAGTCCTGGTTTAGTCCTGGTTTAGTCCTGTTTATTCCTGGTTCAGTCCTGGTTTAGTCCTGGTTTAGTCCTGGTTTATTCCTGGTTTAGTCCTGGTTTAGTCCTGGTTTAGTCCTGGTTTAGTCCTGGTTTAGTCCTGGTTTAGTCCTGGTTCAGTCCTCAGAGTGTGAGATGTTCTTGTGGCTCTCACATGTGGGAGATGTTCTTTGGTTCATGGAGAGACTTGTTCACACTGAGCTGCTTTAAAGTCTCTGAGCCACAGGAGCCAGAGACACAGGTCACATGTGTGAAGTACTTCACCTGACACAGGACACATGTGTGAAGTACTTCACCTGACACAGGACACATGTGTGAAGTACTTCACCTGAGACACAGGACACATGTGTGAAGTACTTCACCTGACACAGGACACATGTGTGAAGTACTTCCTGGTTCTAGACCTGAGCACAGACACATGTACTCCGAGTATAAATCACTGGGGTTACTTAGTTGAGGTGAAGCTCCTTTTACCTTTAGTTCTTTGGACATTGGCAGTTCCAGTTTTGCAGTTTCCTAAATCTGCAGGTTTGTGTGTTAAACATGTTCGTGATGAGGAAACTACATTATAACATTATTATAACATGGGTCAGAAAACAGCGTAATCTGGGCCTTTAATGAGCAGTTAACTGCAGAGGGACCCGTATGGGCCCTGGTTAGTTTAAACGGTTTAAATATAATGACTGGGGTATTATGTGGGTTACTTACTGGAGGTGGAGTTCATTAATCACTCTGAAATGTAAATGAGAACAAATAGATTATTGTTTGAAAGCTCGACCTCCCTGCGCCGCCGTCGTCCTTTACGCTTTGCCCGGGACCATCTCATGCTCCGCCGAGTGCCTGAAAAATCACAGATGTGTCCGGCCGCCGCTCGAGCCGATGTGTGTAATGATTCGTGTGAAGGTGGACAAAGGTCTCGGCGCGGATAAAAACACGAAATGAAACGAAACACTCATATTATTCAATCTCAAACAGACGAGTCGCTGCCCCCCGGAGCCGAGCACGTTTCCCTCGGTGACAGATGTCTGCGTTCGGCCTCAGATGTGAGTGATCGATGAGACGGGAGTGAGCCCTGCCCCGCCCGTCACGATACAGACCGGCGTTTATGTCGACTTGTCTGTTAAAGATACTCGACATGCAGATGCTCCACAGTCGGCCGGCTTCAGCTCTGTTCTGTTTGCATCTGCCCATCTCCGCCTGACAATCATCCCGCTTGTTTTTCACTCTCTGTTAATGTCCAGACTTCAATCTCCTCCTCGCCCACCGCTCCATCACCTTGGCACACATTTGTCGTTCATTTTTTAAACTTTTTTTCCGTTTTCTCCCTCACGCGAGCTTTATGTTAAGACTCAATTCAACACCTGACAGGAAATATATTTGTAACGTGCCATCACTGTCCCAAAACTGACCACAATTTCTCAAGTTGTCAAAACGCTGGAGTCGGACGCTTCTTCTTGATAGATCAGCCTATTCCAGAGCCTAAGGTGTTATGTGCTTCAACTTTTTCATGGGGAATAAAGTGAAGAGAATAATGCAGACTTTTGTAACTTTTATATAAAGGTTTTCTGTCATCTTCTGCCGATAAAGTTAAATCTCGCCAAAAAAAATAACTCTTGGATGTCGACCACATTCATATTTCGTGGGTTTCTTTACTCGGGTTTATTTAAAATTTAAGAAAAAGTTTGTCAAACACTTTTTTAATCTGTCTGTAAGTTTCTTTATACAGTCAGTCGTGGAGTCAGAGGTCGGTGGTTCGAATCTCGCTCTTGACGTAAAAAGAATCATTGGTTGAGTCGTCAGATCCGCTCCTACAGATGAATGCTGCCGTTGTGTCCTTGGGCAAGACACTGAACCCCCCTCACCCCAGTGTCTGTGTGAAAGTGTGAACGTGTGAGGGGTTCATTGTGTAAAGAGTTTTGAGCCTTGAAGATAGAAAAGAGCAGTTTAAAAAAGTCATCAAAGAACTTTTTTAAAATGTTAAATCCCCCATTCTCAAAACCAGCACTAATCCAGGACTAAACCAGGACTAAACCAGGACTAAACCAGGACTAAACCAGGACTAAACCAGGTCTAAACCAGGACTAAACCAGGACTAAACCAGGACTAAACCAGGACTAAACCAGGTCTAAACCAAGACTAAACCAGGACTAAACAGGGGGTCTAAAACGGGACTAAACCGGGACTAAACATGGACTAAATCAGATCTAAACCAGGACTAAACATGGACTAAACCAGGACTAAAACCGGACTAACCCAGGACTAAACTAGGACTAAACATGGACTAAACATGGACTAAACCGGGACTAAACCAGGATTAAAACCGGGACTAAACCAGGACTAAACTGGGACTAAACATGGACTACACCGGGACGAGACTGGGACTAAACCAGGACTAAACCAGGACTAAACCAGGACTAAACCAGGACTAAACAGGGTCTAACCGGGACTAAACCGGGACTAAACATGGACTAAATCAGATCTAAACCAGGACTAAACATGGACTAAACCAGGACTAAAACCGGGACTAACCCAGGACTAAACTGGGACTAAACATGGACTAAACATGGACTAAACCGGGACTAAACCAGGATTAAAAACCGGGACTAAACCAGGACTAAACTGGGACTAAACATGGACTACACCGGGACGAGACTGGGACTAAACCAGGACTAAACCAGGACTAAACCAGGACTAAACCAGGACTAAACAGGGTCTAAACCGGGACTAAACCGGGACTAAACATGGACTAAATCAGATCTAAACCAGGACTAAACATGGACTAAACCAGGACTAAAACCGGGACTAACCCAGGACTAAACTGGGACTAAACATGGACTAAACATGGACTAAACCGGGACTAAACCAGGATTAAAACTGGGACTAAACCAGGACTAAACTGGGACTAAACATGGACTACACCGGGACGAGACTGGGACTAAACCAGGACTAAACCAGGACTAAACCAGGACTAAACAGGGTCTAAACCGGGACTAAACCGGGACTAAACATGGACTAAATCAGATCTAAACCAGGACTAAACATGGACTAAACCAGGACTAAAACCGGGACTAACCCAGGACTAAACTGGGACTAAACATGGACTAAACATGGACTAAACCGGGACTAAACCAGGACTAAAACCGGGACTAAACCAGGACTAAACTGGGACTAAACATGGACTACACCGGGACGAGACTGGGACTAAACCAGGACTAAACCAGGACTAAACCAGGACTAAACAGGGTCTAACCGGGACTAAACCGGGACTAAACATGGACTAAATCAGATCTAAACCAGGACTAAACATGGACTAAACCAGGACTAAAACCGGGACTAACCCAGGACTAAACTGGGACTAAACATGGACTAAACATGGACTAAACCAGGACTAAACCAGGATTAAAACCGGGACTAAACCAGGACTAAACTGGGACTAAACATGGACTACACCGGGACGAGACTGGGACTAAACCAGGACTAAACCAGGACTAAACCAGGACTAAACAGGGTCTAAACCGGGACTAAACCGGGACTAAACATGGACTAAATCAGATCTAAACCAGGACTAAACATGGACTAAACCAGGACTAAAACCGGGACTAACCCAGGACTAAACTGGGACTAAACATGGACTAAACATGGACTAAACTGGGACTAAACCAGGATTAAAACCGGGACTAAACCAGGACTAAACTGGGACTAAACATGGACTAAACATGGACTACACCGGGACGAGACTGGGACTAAACCAGGACTAAACCAGGATTAAAACTGGTGAATCACTGTTTGAGTTTTGTTCAGTTTAAACCTGGAACATTCTTCCTGAAGATGTGACACAGACTCGACTTTGATGATGTTTAAAGATCAGATGATTCTGTTCAACTGCTGTGACTGACAGAGTTTGATTCTGCCTCTTCTCTTTCAATGTTACTTTTATGATGATTATTTATGTTTTAATTTGTTGTGTTTTTTATGTCTTTCTTATTCTGTAAAACACTGAATCACTTTGTGTATGAACTGTACAAATAAACATACTTTGTCTTCGTCTGTATCTAAAACATAGAAAGTAGTAAAAATAAAGAATAAAAAAACACTTTCTTTGTCTTTAATTATAGATTTTCCCAAACTCACCTGAGAGAAACAGAACGAGACAAACAAAACTCCACATGTCGTCGTCCTCTTAACAAAACACACTTGTTCTAGGTGATTCTATATGAAAAAGGGATGAATGGAAGACTAAAGTAAACCAGGAATAAGCCAGTTTTTATGTGTGTATCACAGGAGCCACCGAGGACAGAACTGGCTCCGGTTTATCTCGTAATATCTGCACAACAACTGTACATCCCACCCAGACACTTCAGATCCTGTAAATCTGGCCGACGCTTCCGACAGGTGCGGCTCTGATCAAATACATTCATTTTCAGGTAGATAAAACATATGTTCTGCCTTGTATTCTGCTCCACTCGCCTTAAAACATATTTGTGCAAATCTATAGTGAAAAGCCTTCAGTTTGAATTCAAGGATAAATATGTTTGTGAGCACGATGGCGTCTGGTTCTGGTTGGATTTCATGAGTAATTTGCCGTACAACAGGTGGGCAGTGATAAAAGCAGCAGCAGCTTCAACACCTGGCCCCGTGACAATGATCCTATTAAAGTTTTGGACAGAGGTGGCGCCGTTAGGACCTGAACTAACCGAGGGCAGAAGGATATCAGCAGCTGTGTTAAGCAGGTGACAGCTGCCCCGCGGACCACGCCGACGATCCAGGGATTAGGGCAGAAAACAGAGGACGCCGGGGTCAGAGCGGTGGAGGCAGAACGACCGGACACGCCTCGCTCATCGTGTTTACTCGTGAATCCTATCGTTGTGTCCTTCAGCAAGACACTTAACCCGCCGTCCTCCCGGTGTCAGCGTCTGTGTGTGAGCGTGAGAGCAGGTCCTTCATGTACAGCCGTTTATCTGTTTTTAAGGCAAAAACATCGAACTCATGAGCTTCCGTAGGACTGTGGCAGGACTGGACACGTGTGAGACGAGTAGATGAATCAAATATTATGATTATTCAAAGTTAAACCCATTTCAAGCAACTTTCTCCAGCTAAACTCAGACAAGATGAAAGTCGTAGACCCACAGAAACATAGATAAAGTGTCAGAGTCACCTCCAGTGTCTCTAAAACCTTCAAATCAGGCAGAAATCAGGAGGTAATAAAGGACTCAGACTTGAACTTTAACAGCCACATCAAATCAATAACATCTGCAGCTTTTTACATCTAAAAACACGTCAAAAATCAAAGTTAAACTGTCCAAACCAGAGTCAGAGAGACTTATCCTGCATCTGTCTCCAGGAGGTTAGACGACTGTAACGTCTCACTGGCCTCTGCAAACGAGACAGAACAGAACATCCAGATAGAACACTGCTGCGAGAGTCTGACTAGAACCAGGAAGTACTTCACACATGTGTCTGTGTGTGAACAAGTCTCTCCATGAACCAAAGAACATCTCCCACATGTGAGAGCCACAAGAACATCTCACACTCTGAGGACTAAACCAGGACTAAACCATCTCACACTCTGAGGACTTCAGGGACCGACTCCCGCTGGTCCTAGAGTCAGGACTAAACCTGCAGCATTTCAGTTTCATGCAGTTTAAGCCTGGGACATTCTTCCTGAAGATGTGACACAGTCTCAACTTTGACGATGTTTAAATCCAGGCTCGGTTCTGTTCAGCTGCTTGTGACTGAAAGGTTTTTATTCTGCACTTTTCTGTTTTAATGTTAATTTTATGATGATTATTTGTGATTATTTGTGTTTTGATTTGTGTGATTTTAAAGTCTTTCTTATTCTGTAAAGTACTTTGAATGACTTTGTGGTTGAATTGTTCTGTACAAATAAACTCATCTTCATTTGAAACTATTCTCCAAAAAACCTAAAGTTAAAAGTAAAGTTCTGTTTTGTACCACGTTTACTTTAATAATGAGAAAGTCTGACTTCATGAAGCTGCTCATGTGGTGATGTGTCCATGGAGCACCACAGTTTTCTAAGTCAGTGAACTTGTTTCTTTTATTAATTCATTTTAGATGAATATTAAAATGTCCAAACGATAACATTTGTCGTCTGTCCACATCTCTAACACTCAGAATGATCTGTTCAACCCTTTTACTTTTAGTTCAGTGGAAATCTGCAGTTTAAGGGCTGAAATTATCCAAATAATTCCAGAAATGAAGGTGTGTGGAGTTTAAAAACACAGTGGAGCACTTCCTGTATTACCACATGATGACATCACAAGGTGGAACAGAGTGTTTTCTGTTTGAGAGAAGAACTCCACGGAGACACCACCAGGCCAAGTTCCAGGTCAGATCTGCCTGGATTGCATGTTCTGTAAGGCAAGTTTTTCAGCAATAAAAATACCTTTAATTAAATAGATGCAAATTTGGAATATTCAAGGAAAAGCGATAACGTCTCCATGGCGATAAACAACTTTAAAGCTCCTGTATTACATAAAACTGACTCTTATGGGGTTTAAATCATGTTCTGACACTGTTTCATCCTCAAAAACAGACCTGGAGTTGAGTTTTGTTTCATTCACATGTTTGAGTAACACTTTCTTATTAGTCTTTCTACATCCCCAAAGCTCAAAACGCTCTGTCCCACCTCGTGATGTCATGAAGTGGTAGTTTTCAACTGGTTTAACAGCTCCTATTACCTTCAGTTCAGTGGAGATTGACAATTCCACAGCTGAAATGATGCAAATTATTCTAGAAATGAAGGTGTGTGGAGTTTGAAAACACTTCCTGTATCGCCACATGATGACATCACAAGGTGGAACAGAGTGTTTTCTGTTATAAATATGCAGGGTTTGTGTGTTAAACATGTGTGAATGGAACAAAACACAACTCCAGGTCTGTTTAAAGCTTTAATTTCAGTGGTTGTTTAGCAGTTTGACTTTACGTGGTGGTGTTAGGGTCAAAAAACACAAAAAATCCTGCAGAATAAACGCAGTGAGCTGGTGTTCGGGAGGCGGGCTCGTGTTCGTGAGACGGGCTCGTGTTCGGGAGGCGGGCTCGTGTTTGTGAGACGGGCTCGTGTTCGTGAGGCGGGCTCGTGTTTGTGAGACGGGCTCGTGTTCGGGAGGCGGGGGAGGCGTTATCTTTGGCCGAGGCTGAGCTCCACAGATGGCCGTCGTATTAACAGAGTCTGACAGTGTGGACACGGGGCTGCTCACTGCGACGCTGCACGAGCCCAGACGGGTTACCTCAAAACTACCAAGATCTCACTAAAGCCCCGGGTCCGACGAGTCACTCCGCTCAGTTCAGTCAGCCTTATGCCAGCCGATACTTCACTATTTCAAGAGTGTTGTCCTACACGGTTTTACTATGTGGTAACGGACTGAACTTTTCCGTTATAGATCTGGGGAAATACAGACTTTGAAGGAAAGACTGAGTAAAGTTCTGACAGTCGGTATTTCTATCGTTTATAAAAGTCAGAAAAGAACAATAAAACATGTGACTGTACAGACGAGCTCGTGTTAAATACCAGGGATAAAGACAGAGAGGATCTGACAGGCAGAGGGCGCTGTTCTATAGTCACAGAAAAGGATCTCCTCAGCTGACCTCTGACCTCAGGGCTCTGGGTGGAGTACAGGTCTGCAGGAACTCCCTTAAATAAAGAGGAACCACAGAGCGCAGATGGAGGACACATAGAGCGCAGACGGAGGACAGAGGACACAGAGGACACATAGACAGAGGACACATAGAGCGCAGACGGAGGACACATAGAGCGCAGACGGAGGACACATAGAGCGCAGACGGAGGACACATAGAGCGCAGACAGAGGACACATAGAGCGCAGACAGAGGACACATAGAGCGCAGACGGAGGACACATAGAGCGCAGACGGAGGACACAGAGCGCAGACGGAGGACACATAGAGCGCAGACAGAGGACACATAGAGCGCAGACGGAGGAAACATAGAGCGCAGACGAAGGACACATAGAGCGCAGACAGAGGAAACATAGAGCGTAGACGGAGGACACATAGAGCGCAGATAGAGGACACATAGAGCGCAGACGGAGGACACATAGAGCGCAGACAGAGGACACATAGAGCGCAGACAGAGGACACATAGAGCGCAGACAGAGGAGGGACACATAGAGCGCAGACGGAGGACACATAGAGCGCAGACGGAGGACACATAGAGCGCAGACAGAGGAAACATAGAGCGCAGACGGAGGACACATAGAGCGCAGACGGAGGACACATAGAGCGCAGACGGAGGACTCAGTTTTGTTAAGTAAAAATGTAGGTACCGGAGTAAAAAAATACCAAAAAAAAGTAAAAGGATCACATGAAAACATCTACTTAATTAAAAGTATTAAAGTATCTGTTTAAAAAAAAGTATTTAGGTTTAGTATTTAGCTGAATTGACTTTTTTTCTGTCTTGTTTTATTTGTAAATTGGTAAAATATCAGTACTTAAGTGAAGTACAGACACCTACTTTTACTTCTCTATGTTCCACTACTGCATAGTTTATAAAAATACAGCAGATACTTCGTCATCGCTGCGTATAAAGTTTATCTTGTGTATCGTTTTGTATAATGTTGCATAATCAAACAGCATAGTTCACGAGGCTTTTTTGGCGTCACAATTTACAGCTTGGCATCGACAACTAGGGCTTTAGAAAATAGAAAAATCTAGAAAATAGCGTGATTTGGGCCCTTTAAGGAAAAAAAAAACCTGAATCATAATTTATATCTCACACAGAGACAACAAGGACACTTCAGTCTTTCATAACGACGATGTTCCTGATGTTTCGCCTCTTACATAAACTCACCGAAACTTTCCCCGTCCTTGAACTGATCCGGCTCCGCACCTCCACCTCTCGCTCTCGTGTTCCCCGTCTCTACACCTCCTGAACCCGCCCATCAACCCCCGTCCTCAAACCGAAGCTTTATGTAACCACTCCACATCGGCCGGACCCGCCGACACGTCGCACTCAATCTATTCCCTGTAGACTTTAACAAGCTAAGGCAAAGAGACAAGCCAGTCCTCCGTCCGAGCCCTCAATCCCGAACCAAAAAAGAAAGTTATGTGCACACACGTACTCAACCTTAGGACAGTTACATAAGTCTTGTCAGTCTGCTTTTCGGGTGAAGGCTACTGAATAAGGTGCTAGACTTTCGATGTCGACGGTGTGGATGTGGAAGTGTTTCTGCTGGACGGGGGATAGGTGCGTTGCCGATGGGTAATTAAATATATTTCTGTCTTCAACTACCAGCCTTATCAGACAGAAGAGGAGGGAAAACCAGAAGGGTCACGGCCGAAGACGGTGTTTGTGCGGAGATTTGTGTGTCAGGTACGAGCGGCTGAGAGAGAATGAGCCGGGTTTAATCCCAGATACCACCCCCCGAAGACGAGCTCAGTCGCATCGGACTCGATCTAATCTCTGCCTGGACCTGCAGAACATGACCAGGAATAAACTAAATACCGTAAATAATTTGTCTCTCGTTTATCTTGGGGGTTATGTTCTAAAAATAACCCACAAAAGGCGAAATCCACAGTAGAAAGCTTTATTTTTTACAATTATTCTATGTTTCCACACACGTTATACACTTTTCTCACACAGGCATTAACATTTTCTCACGTTTCTCTCTCGTTTAAACTCTCTCAAAGTTCAAATCTTCGTTATTTTCCTCCTTCTTTATGTAACAAACTGAAGATTAATTTATTCCGTAATGTCGCCCTACAGCCGAAGAACTTCTACCGTCCTTCAGCATGTTCAAAAGTCCAACTTCTGCGTCTTCCTCGACCTTTTCGGAGCAACTGCAGGTGACTTTGTCGGTGCAGAACGTTTCATCGACATTGTGGGTTTTGTCGGGGAGAAAACTTGCAAACATACAGCACTTCAGAGTCACACTGATCCAACATTTATGTAAATTTGTCTGACACATTCTGTACTGTACAGGAGACACGGAGGAGACTGATGGACAATGGTCTACAGTCCCTCAGCCAATCAGGACGCAGAACACAATGGTCTACAGTCCCTCAGCCAATCAGGACGCAGAACACAATGGTCTACAGTCCCTCAGCCAATCAGGACGCAGAACACAATGGTCTACAATCCCTCAGCCAATCAGGACGCAGAACACAATGGTCTACAGTCCCTCAGCCAATCAGGACGCAGAACACAATGGTCTACAATCCCTCAGCCAATCAGGACACAGAACACAATGGTCTACAGTCCCTCAGCCAATCAGGACGCAGAACACAATGGTCTACAGTCCCTCAGCCAATCAGGACGCAGAACACAATGGTCTACAGTCCCTCAGCCAATCAGGACGCAGAACACAATGGTCTACAGTCCCTCAGCCAATCAGGACGCAGAACACAATGGTGTACAGTCCTTTAGCCAATCAGGACGCAGAAGACTATGCATGTTCATACTCTGTAAAAAAACATGCAAAATTGTACTTAAAAATTCCGCGAAACAGCGAGACCACGAAAGGTGAACCGTGATATAACGAGGGACGACTGTACTTCTTAGACTAGTCTGTGTAATCCCTCATTTGTTCATGAATGATGCTCGAAAAGAGTTCAAAGGTCATCTGGACACCTTTTTCTTTTTTTTCTTTTTTTTCCCGGGCCATTAAAACGTCTGCCATAACATTTATAGTTGATGATAATTAGGTCACACTAAAATTACCAGGGCTCAAAATTGTTCCTGCGTCAGACCATTTGAAAACCACCGGCTTGAAGAACATCTGAAAGGTTCTGGAGTTACAGCCCGTGACGTAATGAAGACACACGGTTAAAGCTTTAGCGCTGACGTGGCACAAGTGCAGGGTGTGTTTGTGCGGCACATCCGTCTCACTCACGCCTCATCCTCAAAAAACTCGCTTCGTAATCCACGTTCGCCCTTGAGTTTTTGTTTTGAAACTGCGTGTGGTTATTAGATATCACAGGAAATAAGTCACGCTGGAGCCGAGAATGTATTTTCATGTTATCTCCGAGGAAACTGAAGGAGCTTGGGTAATTTCCATGAATCAAGGCGTGAGTTCAGAACAACAGCCATTCAGAGTATTGCAGTGGGACCGTGGGACACACTCAGGTTTACTGTAAGGTTAAGTAAATCAATACATCACACACTGACCAGCCACTCCATGCATTTTAATTGCATATTTGAGCAGAGGGAAAATGCAGATTTATAACGTTGGAACGACTCTGTGTTTGGATTAAATGCTGCAGCGAGTTGTTTAAACGTCCTGCATTACACGAAACCAATGAGGCAACAGCATAAGAGCATGACTTAAAGCTCAAAGAGTCAAAAACAGACCTGGACAAAAATTGAATAAATAAAATAAATACAAATAACCTAAAAAAAATAACAAAAAATAAAAAATAAAACAAAAGAAAAAGGAAAACTCAAACAAAAAAAAACCAAAACAAAAAACAAAAAACTCTATAAATATAAATGTATAAAAAATTTAAATAACTAAAAAATTTAAAAGTGAAAATAGGTCAAAAATAAAAAAAAATAAACAGACAAAAATTGAATAAATAAATAAAATAAATAAATAAAAATAACTTACAAAAAAAAACTAAAAAAAAAAAAAAAATAATCAAAATAAATAATAAATAATTTAAAAAAAAAAAAAAAAAAAAAAAAAAAAAAAAAAAAAAAAGAAATTCAAAATAACTCAAAAACATGAACCGCAGTTCTGTTTGTGAGATAAAATAAAAATAAATAAAAAATAAAAATAACTAAAAAAGATAAAAATAAGCCAAAACTTAAAAAAACAGACAAAAATTTAATAAATAAATAATTAAAAATAACTTAAAAATAACTTAAAAAAATAAAAATAAAAAAATTCAAAATAACTCAAAAACATGAACCCCAGGATCATGTAGAGGGTTAATATGAACATTTAAGACCAGAATGACGAGTCTGACAGCAGAAGGGACAGAGAGAGGAGACACAGATTTTCAATAGAAAGTGAACTGGAGCCAGATTCAATGGAGTCAGAAGTGCGCTAATGCTTATTTCCTATTTGGAACGTGGCAGCTAGCATGTTAGCTATGTCCATTTATATAAACAGTTTCACTCAATGTAAAACTGATGATGAACTGGACTTTTTGCCTGACTTTTATTACTTTATTGGCCTATTGTCACATTATCGTCTCATTACATTTAAAATTGTCCAGAATTGTTATGTTGTTGGCTGTATTACATTATTAGTTGCAACATACCTCAACTGTTCCACCGTTTTTAACTCAGAGTGACGTAAATCAGGCGAAAAAGCAAGAAAAAAGCAGGATGGAGTCAGGAGCGGCCGTTCGAGTTTATAATCTCACACCAAATGCAAAACGTTACAGATTATTTAAAAAACTACGAGGTAATTTATGTGTAAAGACGAGTCGATTCCAAACAAGGATTAAAAAAAAAAACCCTCCTTGCTTACGCTAACGCTAAACTGATGCTACTCCATAAAACCCCATTAACTTTACATTATACCATTATTCATTATTATTAATCGCAGAAGTTCTTTAAAAACTTAACTTTATAGGACTTTAAATCAGATTTACACACTGAGGATATTTACTGGACGCACATCAAAACACACCCACACCGACGCTTCTGGCTCAGATGTGCAGAGAGCGGATTTGTGAGGGGCCCGACGCCGGTGCCAGCGGAGTCTCGCGGTGGAGGACCAGAGCCATGGCTAATGCCGTTCTCAGCGCACATTAATTAGAGACGTTATGGAAATGATGGTGTTTTGCCAAGTGCTATTGATAGAGGCTGTCCTGAGATGCGACTGATAGAAGCTCGGGAGACGATCGTTCACTCGCGAGCTAACGACGTTTGACTCACTCCGCTGCTTTTGAACTTTCCAGCAACTTTGGAGTGATCATTTAGAGACATGAATCATCACTGTTCTCCGCAGTTTTCCTCCAGAAGAGTTCAGAAACAAAGTGAACATCTTCTGGCTCCTCCATGTCTCAATCTTTCCACTTGTACCTTTCTCGACTCCGATAATCACTTCACCCATTTATGTTTCAGGAAATGAAGCTGGAGATGTGGATTTTGGTGTTTCTCATGTGCAGTGGTGGAAGGTAATGAAGCAAAAGTACTAAGGTAGATGTTACAGTGTGTACTTTTTACTTTTACTGCAGTACATTTGAGAGTATCTGTACTTTCCACTGCACTACATTTGTGAGCAGGACTGAAAAGTTTAAAAAAAAGCACTTTTCGAATGATTTGAGGGATTATTTTGACCATGTTCGTGGAAATATCAGGAATAAAGTTTAAGAATTTAAGCTTCAACTTTGGGCAAAACAAAAAAAAAAAAACACAAAACTCAAGAGAAAAATTAAGATTCATATTGTTTCCGTGACCAAAATATGTTTCGTTTTAATCAATATTTCTACATTTTCTTCTTTTTTAAACTGCTACTTAAATACTTTTTACTTCAGTAGATTGTTTGACGTTTACTTGAGTACTTTTTACTTCTGTATCTGTACTTTTACTTCAGTAACACACTCGAGTACTTCATCCTCACTGTAATTGTCGCATTTTCTTTGTAAAACTGAAGATTTGGGGCATATTTTTTACATTTAAACTGTAAAAAGTTGCATAAATTAGTGAAAAATACTGTTTAAGTCTCACGCAGCAGTTTCCAGACGCTCAAAGTCGATTTACAGTTTCGTGCATTGTTAGAGTTGGTTGGTTAGAGTCCCCAGTGAGGGTTAGAGTCCTGATGGTAAAACAGGTTCAAGTTCAAGAAATTTTGAATCGTATTGTTTCGATTTGTGTGATTTTTGTGTCTTTCTTTTTTCGTGAAGCAGAATTACCTCGTGTGTGAAATGTGCTGCACAGACAAACTTGCCTCGTTTGTTCGTTTGTATAAACTCACAGTATTTTCACTCTTCAGCTGAAGACGAGACGACACTTTTAGGGTCGTGTGAGCTTCGAGAAATGATGGCAAAAACAAGAATTGGAAGGGCACAGGCAGTTTCATCATCATCATCGAAGTCAAAGCCCCTCGGTCTCCTGTCTTTACATTGTCTCCTCTCTCCTAGTTTTACATCTCTACAGTGACTATTTAAGTCCTCATCAGACGCATCATAACTTGCTTAATCATTAGCTAAGAAAATGATTCAAAATTATTAATAATGAAGCTTCACCTACGTTAAAAAAATGTACTGTCCTTTGCTCTGAACAATCCACCCGATCCACTCGTTCCTCCATGAACAGAAATTGCGTTGTCCCAAAAAGATCCTCGGCCTTTGCTCAATCGGCTTTTTCCTGTCAAACCATGAGGCTGGAATCAGCTCCAGACTCTGAAATCGTCTGTGGATTTTAATAATTTTACTAGGAATTTGAAAAAGTACATTTTAGATAATCAAATGTGTCCACATCAGTCTAGACATCCAGTTTAGTTGGTGCTGCTCTGTCACTGTATAAACCTGCACTTATAGATTTTTATATTAGTCTGGACTGGGTGCACATGGGGTAATTTGTGTTATTATATTGTTTTATGGCAAATTGGTCGTCATATATTGTAATTGTTTATTGACATGTGTTTTTAATGTGTGTCACCTGCAGATGGAAAATAGCAGTAGCTAAATCTGATACAAATCATCTTTTCCTTGTAAGATTAATGAATTTGTATATGGTCCCTGACAAATAAAGAATAAAGAAAAGAAAAATGCACAGCAGACATAACGTCAATGGAGACAAGTGAACACAACAGGTTCAAAGTACAGACGTATTTCCTTGAGATGGACAGATTTGACCAAAAATGTAGAGGTCATCTAATTCAGAATGGACAAAGTTCATACATCTGACTTGAAATCTACACATTCTGCAGAAACATATAGACGCAGAAGATGTGACCTGGTTCAAGTAGATACAAAGTACAAACAGGTATTTTATCTGATCCTAAGTTCAGAGTACACAGCCTCGTAGAACACACACAGACAAACATATGTTCACGAATATGATCTGATGTTTTATGAAAAAATCATTCCCGACAGTTGTCAGCTCTTTGATAATTGAATAAACCCGACTCTTTGATTTAAGACAACTTCTCTGTTAAAGTTTTAAGGTTTTTACTGTTAGAAATTTCCACAAAAAAACATAAAAACTTTTTGTCGCCTGTTTAAAAATCCTGCAGTTTGTGACGGGCTTAAATCTATTTTATTTAAACTTTTCTGCTCTATAAAAGGCTTAGAACCAGATTTTTACTTTCCTAAAAATGTAATAAAAAATAAACCAGCAGAAGAAGTTATTATAGTTACAGTCTGAACTTATTCCTCAGTTTCCCGAACAGCTCCCAGCGTCTGAACTTCTCACTGGAACGAGAATTTCCGAGCACTTTTCTCAACTGTTTTTCCGACTCCTAAACTAAACTAGCATGCTAACAGACACTCCACAGCCCGACGCAGACGGCAGAGGCAGATAGTTGTCTCATTTCGACCTCGAGAGCTGCTTTTACGAAAAACATCTGCTGTGGGACGATGAAATGAATCCAAAAGTGGATGAATCAGGTCCAGAAGTGTCCTCTCTCTGCGGCTGGCTGCTGGATGGTTTTCCGGCCGGAGCAGATGGACCCGCAGTCGTCTGGGAGGCTTCATATTAATGATTCTGACCCCAATCCCTCCTCTTCTCACCCTTTCTCCAATCCATCTCTCTTTTCTTCTCCTCTGACTCTCTCGCTCTCGCTGCTGTCGGCTTATACCCCAGAGAGAGATGGACGACACTTAACTTCACACCATTTAGCTTCTGGAGGCTGCTAAAACCCCGTGTGCCGCTGCTTTGTGTAGCTTCGTGTTTGGGCGTCGGCGCAGGTCAAATCTACGACGCTGCCTTGATCCCGCGTCGGTCTCGTCACATCGAAAGGCCCGTTTTTTGCAGTAATGGAGTCAGAGTCGCCAAAAAACCCCGTCTGTTTGGCAGTGACACAGAAGAAGAAGAAATAATTGTGTTAAAAAATGCTTTAAAACTGCACATTTTGGCAAACGTTTGTCTGCTAAGTGTTGGCGCTCAGACGTGTCCTTTTTATATTAAAGATAACAGGCGGATATCGCGAATCGTTTCAAAGTTTGCCACGTTTTTAGATCAGTTAAAGGTGCGATTATCTGACGAGTGAGTCTTAATTAAGTAAAACTAAGAACGAAGAAGAAGAAGAAGAAGAAGAAGAAGAGTAGAAATGACCCAGTTTTTTCCAACCAAAAGAGCAAATTATGGTAAAATGTCACTGTGAAATCTGAGGATGCGTCATGTGTTTGGTTCAAAATGTTTGGTCGTAATCTATCGCCCTCTAGTGGTCAGTGTGAGTAAAGTCAAACGCCCTCTAGTGGTCAGAGTGAGTAAAGTCAAACTCTCACATATGGGATTCAAACTGATCCTGCTGCTTCACACATGACACAGAAAAATGCATATTCTATATAATATTGGGTGGAATTATTACTGTTTCGTTGCCTTAAGGTTGGCGGTTCAATTCCAGAATATAGCGAACCGTTGTTTTTTTTAATTTGGCAAGACATTTCACTCCATTTCCTTGTGTTTTAAATGAAAAAAATGAAACAAAATGGACCTTTGTGAGCGTTAAATCATGTTCTCATGCTGTTTCCTGCTCAAAAACCAACCTGGAGATGTTTGTTGTTTGAGTAATACTTTGTTTTTTAGTCTGTAACATTTCCAAAGCTTAAAATGCGGCGTTCCACCTCGTGATGTCATGAAGTGGTAGCATTCAAGTTAACAACTCCTTTTTTTTTAACCTTTTGTTGAGTAGATATCGGGCTGAAATGATCCCAGTGATTCTAGAAATGAAGGTGTGTGGAGTTTAAAAACACACTGAGGCACTTCCTGTATCACCACTTGATGACATCACAAGGTGGAGCAGAGCGTTTTCAGTTTGAGAGAAGAACTCAGTGTAAATATGCAGGTTTTTTGTGTTAAACATGTGTGAAAGAGACAAAACACAACTCCAGGTCTGTTTTTAATGAGGAAACAGCGTTAGAACAGATCAGAAAACAGCGTAATACATGCCCTTTAACGTCGTGTCGTGTCGTTGGACGCCTCAGGACGGCGAGCAGTCAGTCCAGAGTGAAAGAATAATACTGAGGAGTTTTGAGAGTCGTGTGAGAGTCGTTCTGTATAAAACAAACTCCGCAGTGACAAATGGAAGCAGAAACTGTTTCAAAGTTCAGTTTTATGAGCTGAGAGAGAATTACTCAAGATCTACATCATTAACTGCCCCTTTAATAACGGCACATGTTCGGCACAAAGAGCTTCACTTCATAATATTCAAACAAGTAATTGGTTTAAAAAATACGCTCTAAACACAAATGAACGTGCCCACTGAATAATTGTTAACCGGGGTCTGCAAAGGAGCGTTTAATGTTTGGATTTCAAAGACGTTTCAAAGGATTCTTTTGTGGAACATTCTGCTCCCAGCCTCATTTCCACCTTTGGATTCGGCGCTAACTCTTTCAGCGAGATAAAAGCGAGAGGACAACAGTGAGGAACTTCAGAAGCCCAAAGCCGTCTTTTGTTTGGTTGTGACGGGACGCTCCCCTCTGAATTGGGATGATGCCCATGACTTTGATATTAGTCTTATGGTCGGCTCCACAAAAAAGAAAAACAGCTGATGAAACTTCAGTGCAACTCCCCCGTGTGGAAACAGAGGCCGAATTATCGCTCTCCCAGACGACTCTTGTTCTGACCCTGATGTTTCGGTCACAAGTTCTGTTTGGAGACAGGACCGGCCGAAATGAGTTTTCTCCACTGAGCGATTGTCCTCAGTGTTCTTGACAGTGGCGGGACGGGCCGGGGCCGGAGGCCACAGCCGCTCGGCCCTCACTCTAATAACAAGAGGCAAGGTGGATGTGCGGCTCCCGGGACGGCTCCTGGGACAGCTGCTCCGGGACGGTACCTCCCCCCGGGCACAGCGGGACACGCCGGAGGCTGCTTCAGGTCATACTGCGGCGTGTCATGTGCTCGGGGATAATGAGGAGACAGGACGTGGAGCAGAGATGTTTCCGGAGTAACATGATCCAGTGTCGACAATCACAGAAACAACAGAAGCTCCTGACACTGATTTTATGAATGATAAAGACTCGTGTTTATATTTGTATTATTTTAGTTTGACAGTTCGTGGAGGATGTACTGATACGACTCTGGTGTCTGATATCAGCACCGATAGTGACGTTTCACATGGATCAGACGTGGATCTGACCCAGAGCTCTGCATTAGATTCATCTGTTAGAGAAAGAAACTTTTGGTTAATTTGAACTTTTTGATTCTTGGTCGTCTTTCGATGGAACACACACTCCAACTATTCCAAGACAGTGTCAGTCGATTTCTCATTTTGGTTTATAAACTGATTTAATAAGAGTGTTCATGGTTGTGTAATTACTGTAATTTTACATGATAAATAACAGCTACTACTACTACTGTTATTGCAATTATATTTTCAGTCTCTGCCACAGTCTGTGTAAAGTAGTGACTCAGTGAATTTAGAGCCCAGGTCCATGTCCGTCCACGAGTATCATAGCAACCAAAGAGCCAATCAGGAGCGAGGCTGTTAAAGGTAACGCCCCTTCCCACCTGCACCGCTGGTTTTGCAACACTGTCAATCGATGTTCTTATGTTGATTTACAGACACAAAAGTGAAATAAAAACCCCAGGATCATGTGGAGGGTTAATACGAACATTTAAGAACAAAATGACGAATGACGGCAGCAGCTACAGAGAGACAGTTTTTCAAAAAAGTAAAAATAGACAAAAAAAAAAAAAAAAAAAGAAAGAACAAATTATAGTACCTAAAAAAACCAACTCCAAATAAGTAAAAAAAACAACAAATAAAAACACAAAAAAATAAAAAGTAAACTCAAGATAACAAAAAATAAGTAAATCAAGTCAAAATACCTAAAAAAAACAACAACAAAAAACTCAAAATAACTTAAATAAATAAATCAATAAATAAATGTATTATTACTTTTAAAAAATAAAGAAAATTAACAAAAAAATAAAAAAAATAAAATTAATAAACTCAAAATAATAAAATAAATTAAAAAAAATAATAATAAAATAAAAAATAAAAAAAAACTCAAAATAACTAAAAAAAATAACCCTGTATCATGTAGAGGGTTAATACGAACATTTAAGACCAAAATGACGAGTCTGACAGCAGCAGGTACAGAGAGAGAGGACACGTTTTTTCAATAGAAAGTGAATTGGAGCCAGAGTCGATGGAGCCGGAAGTGCGACATGATCACTTCCTGTTTGTAACGCGGTGGCGGCTAATGGGTTAGCTATGTCCATTCATATAAACAGTCTCTGGTCTCGATAATAGTTTCGTTCTATTATCGTCCTGTTGTAAATGTGCTGTTAGTCGACGTTTTTAGTGTCGTGTAAGATTTCAAATAAAAGGCTTAATAAAGACTAAGTGCACGTCCAAACTAATCTAAACTGTGTCATTAAAAAAAGACGACAAAAAGCCTAAAAAGGAAACTGAAGTTAAATAGGAGGGACCTGGAATCGCACCATCAGCCTCCGGATCAGTGGACAAACACCAACTGAGCTGCTGTCGCCCTTTTTAACTCGTCCTCATGTTTGTTTTATTTATCGTATATGTTTTTAATGGGGCGACAGTGTCAGATTTCTGATGATCTGATAGAAATCATTAAAT
This sequence comes from Periophthalmus modestus, assembly GCA_019594935.1. Classification (NCBI taxonomy): domain Eukaryota; kingdom Metazoa; phylum Chordata; class Actinopteri; order Gobiiformes; family Gobiidae; genus Periophthalmus; species Periophthalmus modestus. Next base: position 34,600,114 of record JAIEZT010001368.1, read on the forward strand.
TCATTTGGAGAAGGGGGTTTACTGAACTGAAGTAACTCGCTGCTGCCCTACGCCTCCATGATTCAGCTGATGGTCTAATGCATAAAAAAATATTCCCAAAGCTTATAACCAGCCTGCAGCTTCCACATCAGGATCTGAGGGGCCAATCCCAGGAAGGAGCTGGAGTTTCATGTTCTTGACACTAATGAGGATGCACAGAAGATAGATCAATGCACGGTTTCCCAACGCCAAGCCAATCCACGCAGATATGAAGAACCAGGTGACATTTAAACCCGATTGGCCGTCGGTGTTTGCGGCTCCGTGGCTCGTCCTCACACGGCTGCAGCTCAGTAACACTCTTCTTATCGGCCCCGTCCACTATTTGCAGGAGACTCCATATCTACAGCAGGAAATCAAAATGGAAGGTAAAAAGCCCACACAGCTGGAACGTGCACTTAATGGAAGTCGAAGCCGCGCCGCCGCCACTCCAAACCCAGAGTCGCAGTATCTCCGACATGTGAAATCTGCTCCAAACTGAAAAAACACAACCACAGACACGTTTTATATGTTCAAGTCTGTTACATAGGATCAGGCCTGGGACCAAACTGAAATCACGATTATTACTGTGATTAACGAAAAATTAAAAAATGCTTCGGACGTGTCTTTGGCTGTAAATAATTATTATTTTAATATTATGAAAAAGTTCCAGTCCCGTCTCTACATTTGGTCATTTTTATCAAACATCTGGGTCACAGTGGGTCAAACGTTTGCCTCTGATCTGAAGGTTGGAGGTTCAAATCCCATTTTTGACATGAACATCATTAGTTTGTTCCTCACTCCCACAGATGAATGCTGACGTTGTGTTCTTGGGCAAGACACTTAACAGATCTCAGATGGGAGAGTGGTTCCCTGATGTAAAGAGTTTTGAGCCTTGAAAAATGAAAAATGTGACCGTTTCCAGATCTAATTTCAAAATGATGCACTGTATTTTATCAATTTCTATATTTTTAAAAACAGTATCATTATGTGAAATTATTATTATTATTTTATTTTTCTTATTTTATATTTTTTTATTTATTTTTTAGCAAATTGTTAGATACTATAACAAGGATTATTATTATTTATTTATTTATAACTTTTTCTTTTTTTTTTTTTTTTTTTTTTTTTTAAATAAATGCTATAGGAAAAAAACAAAACAGAATGACACAACCTGCTGTTCAACTCGACATTACTCCTGATTTTAAATGTTTTTTCCAGTTGAAATTATGACCTGCAGCTGTTTTATTTGAAAGTCCAAGGTCGTCGTCATTTTGGGGAGTTTGAGAATCTCAGATCTATGTGGGAAATTCATGCTTTCCTCTGTAGCCTCATGAACCACTTCTTCTTTTCCTTCTCCTTCTTCTCCTTTTTCTTCTCCTTCTTCTCCTTCTTTTCCTTCTCCTTCTTCTCCTTCTTTTCCTTCTTCTCCTTCTCCTTCTTCTCCTCCTCCTCATTCTCCTTCTTCTTCTCCTCCTCCTTCTCCTTCTTCTCCTTCTTCTCCTTCACCTCCTTCTTCTTCTTCTCCTTCTTCTCCTTCTTCTTTTCCTTCTCCTTCTTCTCCTTCTTTTCCTTCTCCTTCTTCTCCTTCTTTTCCTTCTCCTTCTTCTCCTTCTTTTCCTTCTTCTCCTTCTCCTTCTTCTCCTCCTCCTCATTCTCCTTCTTCTTCTCCTCCTCCTTCTCCTTCTTCTCCTTCTTCTCCTCCTCCTCATTCTCCTTCTTCTTCTCCTTCTCTTCCTCCTTCTTCTTCTCCTTCTCTTTCTCCTTCTCCTTCTCCTTCTTCTTCTTCTTCTCCCCCTCCTTCTTCTTCTCCTTCTTCTTCTCCTTCTTCTCTTTCTTCTTCTCCTTCTCCTCCTCCTCCTTCTTCTCCTTCTTCTTCTCCTTCTTCTTCTCCTCCTCCTCCTTCTTCTCCTTCTTCATCTCCTCCTCCTTCTTCTTCTCCTTCTTTTCCTTCTTCTCCTTCTCCTCCTCCTCCTCCTCATTCTACTCCTTCTTCTCCTCCTCCATCTGTGCCTTTGCCCCTGGATGAATATTCTCCCAAACACATCCATCCATTTCTCTGCAGCTGTTTTTCTGATTCCCTCCAATTTGATTTTTTGTCAGGATTGAAATTAGTTGGAGAAAAACCCACAACTAAGACAAAAATCTCATTGTGATTTTGAGTGGAGGCTGTTCCAAAAAGCAGAACCATTTCTCCCTCCGCCAGCAGATCTAACCTTGGTTTAATTTGGTCTGGAGCAGGATATTATTGGACCCAAACCCACCAATTTGGCCCTGGCTGGAGCAGGCTGCGGCGTTTCAAATGAACGTCCACTTCACAAAGCGACTGGAGCCGGGTCATCAATGGGAAATTACGTATTTTGTATTAATCATGTTCATTCATTCAATTGACTTTGTTCTGTTCAGGCTCGTGTGTGACAGAAGGGCGTTTTGAAATGAATCTGCGCTTTTTTACAATGTTTTATGAATGTAATTTGTGACATCGACCTGTCCAGGGACTTTCTGTTCAGACACATGGCGGATTTTTTGTCTTTCATCAGGTTAAATCAGCGTTTTCAGCTCGTGTCTCTGTAGTCGGATCATCATGTTACAATTACACATTTTAAATCACAAAATTCATCTAAAACGACTTAAGAAACAACAACAGTGTCCACAGGAGCTGACGTCGCCCTAAACGTCGTGACAATAAAGAGTCGTGTAGCTGTGGCGCCCCCTATGGACAGAGCACGTCACACTACAGCAGCGAGAGAGGAGACGAGAGACAGGAGACGAGAGAGGAGACGAGAGAGGAGAGGAGAGAGGAGACGAGAGAGGAGACGAGAGAGGAGATGAGAAAGGAGAGGAGAGAGGAGACGAGAAAGGAGACGAGAACGAGGAGAAGAGAAGGAGGAGAATCATTCTTGAACAAGGAGATAAGCACAAGGAGGTGAGAGAGAAGACGAAAAAGGAGAAGACGAGAGAGGGTGGGCGTGTCACAGTGGGCGTGTCACAGTGGGCGTGTCACAGTGGGCGTGTCACAGTAGGCGTGTCACAGTGGGCGTGTCACAGTAGGCGTGTCACAGTGGGCGTGTCACAGTGGGCGTGTCACAGGGGGCAGTGGGCGTGTCACAGTGGGCGTGTCACAGGGGGCGTGTCACAGTGGGCGTGTCACAGGGGCGTGTCACAGTGGGCGTGTCACAGTGGGCGTGTCACAGTGGGCGTGTCACAGGGGGCGTGTCACAGTGGGCGTGTCACAGGGGGCGTGTCACAGTGGGCGTGTCACAGGGGCGTGTCACAGTGGGCGTGTCACAGTGGGCGTGTCACAGTGGGCGTGTACATCTGTTAGGCCCTAATCCTTAAGTTCTTTCGTTGTTTGTGTTTGTTCATTATGTTTCTTGTGTTTGTCTCTGAATCTGTCGACTTTTCCCATGATCCCCGGCTGTGATTGGACGACAGTTTCCCAGTGTGTGGAGAGTCTCTTTTGTGGTCGTGACTCTGTTTCTCACACTGTCACTACAGACTCTGTGTTTGTTTGTCAGGATTTTGTTGTGTTATTGTGAAATTTGTGTTTTAGTTACTTCACCAGTTGTTTTAGTTTAAATCTCGCAAGATACTATTTGTTTCTCTAGTAAACGACACTTTATAACCTTAATAAATCATGTTTGCATGTTATTCTGATGTTGTTGTATATATCTATTTTATTTTTAAGCAGATCTTTTTTAACGTATATGTTATTATTATTCAGTATTTCATGTTGCACTTTATCACCGAAGAAAGTTCCTAGTTTGTGAGTTGTGGCAATAAAAAGTCTCATTTTTTTTAGCCCTCTTCTGTTTGTTTTTTCCTTAACATCCCTGTTCATTAAATTACTTTTGTTACTTCCCTGTCCTCACACGAGCTCGGTCGAAACAACATCGCAGGGGGCGTGTCTTGTGGGTGTGTCACAGGGGCGTGTCACAGTGGGCGTGTCACAGGGGGCGTGTCACAGTGGGCGTGTCACAGGGGGCGTGTCACAGTGGGTGTGTCACAGTGGGCGTGTCACAGTGGGCGTGTCACAGGGGGCGTGTCACAGTGGGCGTGTCACAGGGGGCGTGTCACAGTGGGTGTGTCAAAGTGGAGGTTAAACGGAGGCAGATCGACAAAATGGCGTCTTGAAAACAGTGGATTAAAGATTAAACTCGACTGAAACGTGCTGTGAAATGTCCTTTTGCAGCATCGATCTGATTTCATGTTTTTGTGCTTCACCCCTGATCAAACACGTTCAGATTCCTTCTATCGTTTTGCGCTGTGAAAACTTGGCGAGGACACAAAGAGCGTTCAGAGCATCGGTTAAGCGTCAGAAAGGTCCAAACGCCATCGACACTTTAGAAATGAGCCCGGGCGAAAACACATGATCCAAACATGCGCACACCCGAGGCACAAGAGCCAAACTTTTATTGAACAAGAAACCAATTACTTAACCCTGCTGCAGGTTCCAGCGGCTCCTCGCTCTTCCACCTTGACAAGTCGGCACTAATATCTGCTGACAGCCAATGTCCAGCGAACACAAGAGTTTGATTAAATGAAAACTGCGACGCCCGTTCCCTCCATCCCAGGGTCGATGAATACCAATGAGAGCCACATAACGGTTCTCGATGTGCAGAGATGTGTGAACGACAAAGACTTTCACACATGAACAGGGTCTGGCACATGACAAAAACACTTTCTGTATGTAAAGAGGAAGTATTTAAACTTTTACAGGTATTTACTGAACAATCAGGAGCAGAAAAGGGTTTATCTCGGGGTTATGTTCTAAAAATAATCCACAATAGGAGAAATCAGCTTTATTTTTTACAATTTTTATATGTTTTAAGTCTGTAAAACCCCTCACCACACACTTTATACACTTTTCTCACACATTAACATTTTCTCACATTTCTCTCTCGTTTAAACACAAAGTTCAAACCTTCGTCGGTGCCTTTGTCGGTGCAGAACGTTTCATCGACATTGTGGGTTTTGTCGGGGAGAAAACTTGCAAACATACAGCACTTCAGAGTCACACTGATCCAACATTTATGTAAATTTGTCTGACACATTCTGTACTGTACAGGAGACACGGAGGAGACTGATGGACAATGGTCTACAGTCCCTCAGCCAATCAGGACGCAGAACACAATGGTCTACAGTCCCTCAGCCAATCAGGACGCAGAACACAATGGTCTACAGTGCCTCAGCCAATCAGGACGCAGAACACAATGGTCTACAGTCTCTTAGCCAATCAGGACGCAGAACACAATGGTCTACAGTCCCTCAGCCAATCAGGACGCAGAACACAATGGTCTACAGTGCCTCAGCCAATCAGGACGCAGAACACAATGGTCTACAGTCTCTTAGCCAATCAGGACGCAGAACACAATGGTCTACAGTCCCTCAGCCAATCAGGACACAGAACACAATGGTCTACAGTCTCTTAGCCAATCAGGACGCAGAACACAATGGTCTACAGTCCCTCAGCCAATCAGGACGCAGAACACAATGGTCTACAGTCCCTCAGCCAATCAGGACCCAGAACACAATGGTCTACAGTCCCTTAACCAATCAGGACGCAGAACACAATGGTCTACAGTCCCTCAGCCAATCAGGACACAGAACACAATGGTCTACAGTCTCTTAGCCAATCAGGACGCAGAACACAATGGTCTACAGTCCCTCAGCCAATCAGGACGCAGAACACAATGGTCTACAGTCCCTCAGCCAATCAGGACCCAGAACACAATGGTCTACAGTCCCTTAACCAATCAGGACGCAGAACACAATGGTCTACAGTCCCTCAGCCAATCAGGACGCAGAACACAATGGTCTACAGTCTCTTAGCCAATCAGGACGCAGTTATGTTAATGTTAATCTTATGATGATTATTTGTGATTATTTGTGTTTCGATTTGTTGCTTTGTGATGTTCTTTTTTATTCTGTAAAGCAGAATTTGAATTAATTTGAATTGTTGTACAAATAAACTTGCCTTGTGTATTGAGTCTGTGTGGATTAAATAAACCATCAGCCATTTTTTGTCGGTTCATATCAGGTATCGAAAAAACTGGATCACTGCAGCCTTAATAAATACAAAATATAGAGAAAAGGCAGAAGCACCGAGTGGATTCATTATTATAATTATAATGTAAAGTTATATCTTTTTAGTGTAGATCTAAAACAGCAGGTCCACAGACTTTGTTTCTGCCTTTTCACGGCGGCGTTTCACTCTGGCAAGCAGCACATTTCCATTCACCGTGTTTAAATCTATATTTTTAAATGACTGGACGATATTTTTGAGCCATTTTATGAGTTTGACCTGGAGACAAAACCTCCCGAAGCTGTTTACGTCCAACCAAAACCCAAACCGGTGACTTTGCACAGACCTTGCATCATCGGGGTTTAATTAATTCAAAGTATTCATCCAGTTTAATTGTAATTTTTCTGAGGCCAAGTCACGGAGCCACGATCAAAGCGAAATGTGAAAACACAAAAACATCGGTTGATAATCTACGTTTGGAAAATGAAAGGCTAAAGTTTGGGTTTAAACTTTGTTCAAACTTCCTGTTCTGTTGTAAAATGTGTCTTTTTTGGCTCTTTTCTCCTGATCGTCGTGTTCTGTTCGCACATACGCCTGACATCTGGGTCTCTCACTGTCCCCAGTCCATAGATCACTTATTAAGGGAAGTAATGAAGAGGTCATGCATAATTTCATTCGCTGTAGCGCTACCTGGGGACATTTTCTTTCTTCACTAAAATCTATGAGAGTTTCCCTTTGAAAGGCCATAACTCTCCTTCAGTAGCAGGCGTCGGGGTCACAGATGCTAAATGGCCCATTTATAGATTCCTGTGGAAGAAGAATATTGTGTGGAGTCATTTCAGAGCTCTTATTCAGGCTATTTGAATCCACATGGTTTAATTCGCTCCTGGTCATATATCTACTAAAGCATCTACCTTTCAAATCATCTCCCAGCGCACACTTTCCATACGAGCCGCTATTTAAAGATCCTATATTACGCAAAATGGACTCTTGTGAGCTTTAAATCACGTCCTAATCCTCAAAAACAGACCTGGAGTTGCGTTTTTGTTGTTTGAGCCACACTTTAGTATTAGTCTGTAACATCTCCACGGCTCAAAATGCTCTGTTCCACCTTGTGATGTCATGAAGTGGTAGTTTTCAAGCGAACAGCTACATTTTATGTTTCGTTCAGTATAAATGTGCAATTCCAGAGCAGAAATGAGTCCAGAGAAGGTGAATATGGAGCATTGTAGCTGCACGTCACACCAGAGAAGCACTTTTTTTAACATTTGGACCAAAATGACGACGTGACGCTGCAGAATCCAACGAGTATCAACGATTAAGAAAATAAGACTGGAGAAGGAAGTGCGTAGAACAGAAGAATAGGTCTGACTTCAATAAAAAGGTTATACAATAGTCCCTGGTTTATCTCGGGTCACGTTCTAAAAATAACCCACAACAGGCGAAATCCATGAGGCGTTATTGCTTTGCCTTGAATATTCCAAACTTATCTTGCATCTGTTTAATTAAAGGTATTCTCACTGCTAAAAACAAGCTTTAAAAAACATCCCTATGAGCGACTTTGGATTCTCCACAGATCTGACGTGGAACTAAAAAAATCCGTGGAACTAAAAAAATCCGTGAAACAGCGAGACCATGAAAAGTGAACCGTGATATAGTGAGGAACAACTGTATAACTATTGTTATACACTTATTTGAGACGCGTAATCTGCTCTGTTCGCCGTCTTTTGAAGCACTTCCTGTATCATCACATGACATCACAAGGTGGAACAGAGCATTTTCCAGCCTAAATCTGCAGGTTTTTGTGTTAAACATGTGAGAATGACACAAAACCCGACTCCAGGTCTGTTTGTGACGAGGAAACGACATTAGAACACAGAACCTGAGGTAGCGTCGTCCAGGCCCTTTAAGGAGAGCGGCTTTTCCAGTATCAATATTCCGTCCGATAGATACTCTTACCAGGAACAGCTCCGTTGGGGGCCGCAACGATTACTGATAAATACAATTATGTCGTAAGCCGTCGGATTCAAAGCCCGGGGGGGGTTTTAAAGGGAGTCGTGCCGCATCCTTTTTCCCAGCTTAGCGGCAATGATCAAAATCAATTTCCATTTGCACGAGGCATCTTCAGGCATTATATTAAAGCATGTGTTTGGTCACCTCCCATAGCCATGTTTACAGAGCGCCCCACAGCACACACGGGCCCCAGCGCCACATTTGTTCTGCTTGGGTTCATTCCTTTTTGTTTATGTTTAAATAATGCATCCGATAGTCGCCCGCTGCTCACACCTGACGGGCCTTTCACACGGCCATGAATATGAAAACCACGAGGAGAATATGGATTTAAAAGCGACGCAGTTCATGTATGACAAACAGGGATTTCCAAAGACAGAAGATTAATGCCGGATGTGCGCTCAGATATGTGCAGCGCCCCCCAGTGCTTCCCCGCCGGAGCTGCGTGCGGCCGGTGGTCACTTCGTTGTCCTGCAGGGATGTTTGCCTAGCTTATCGGCGTGTTACAAATCAGGCAGAGAAATACATCTCTTCCTTTTTGGTGGACTCTCTCCCTCGCCTCTGTAGCGGAGGCACTCGAGGGGATTGAGGCGTTAAAAACATGGCACACGTCTACACTTCCTGCTTTTGCCCAAGATTTTTCAGCCCGTCTTTTCCACCGAGCCTCTGAAAAGTTTGATGTACCGTCTCTGCACTCGAATGGCCTCATGTTACATTATAATAACTGTTATGAAGCAGCTTGTGTGACTCTGGATATAATCTGGAATAATCATGATTAGATGGAAAGAAGAACATTTAATTAAGCAGGACAAGTGTTGTAAGTGTTTGTTTTTTTCTTTTTCATGTATCTTTATTTCTACAGGGAGCTCCCAATGACATCAGCAGATTCTTTTTCATGAACGTCCAGTTAAAATACAGAATATAGACGGTAAAGAAGTGGAATAAGTGACGTCACCCACAGTGTTTGTCATATTTTATTGTCATATTTTATTGTCATATTTTATTGTCATATTTTATTATTTTGTTTGTTTTATTTTATTGTACTATTGTATTTTTATTTTATTATTATTTTTATTTTTAATTAAATTTTATATATTTTATTTTATTTATTTATTTATGTATTTATTTATTTATTTATTCATTAATGTTTTTATTTATCCATTTATCTTTTTTATTTATAAAGGGGAAACCAATAAGATCTCGTGGTCTCTCTTTTCATTGACGCCCTGTTTAAAACACAAAACAAACAGAAAAAAACTAACAAAAAACAAACATGTCCATATAAAACATTAAAACAGGAGCAGGCCTGTGGATAAAAGTTTGTTGTTATCAGATTATTAAATTGCGAGTGTGTCACATTGCCCAGTTTTGCTTTTCGTTTGAGTGTATTTCGTTTTTGTGAAGTAAAACGGCTAAAATCCTCTTTCTCGTGTCAGTTCTGGTGCAGCTCGTCCTCAGACTGATGCAGTCGTGTGATCTGGGATTAAATGTTCTGGTGTCAATGATTCACGAACATGAGGGATTCTGGGAGGTCTGAAGTCGTCCTTTACAGACACATTTATTTTCTCTTCTAACAGACAGAGGTGAAGCTCATCGAGGTTTGAGCCGTTAATTTGGAGCCAAGTTTCATATTTGTAATTCTGAGTATCACAGCAACCGAAGAGCCAATCAGGAGAGAGGCTGTTGAAGGTAACGCCCCTTCCTGCCCACACCGCTGGTTTAGCAGGGAGCGGACGCTTAGCAACACTGTCAATCAAACCTGTTGCTAAGGCTAACAGGAGCGACGTCGGGGGAAGAAGGACCTGATGTGTCTGTTTTGGGAAGCAAGAACCAAGTATTTTTTCCCATTTCAGTTCCAGAGCGGTTAGACAGACACAATGATCAGATCTTGGATTAAAAGTTCTTCTCCACCTCTCCTCTCTCTCCTCCTCTCCTCTCTCACTCCTCCTCTTTTCTTCCTCTCTCCTCCTCTCCCTCTCTCCTTGTCTCCTCTCTTTGTCGCCTCGATTCCTCTTTTCTCTCTCCTCCTCCCTCCTCTTTCCCTCTGCTCTCCTTCTCTCCTCCTCTTGACTACTCTCCTCTTTCTCCCTCCTCCTCATCTCTATTGTACAGCTTTTAGACGGTGATACTCATGAGATCTTGGAAGTTCTTCTCCCTCTCTCCTCCTCTCCTCTACCTATCTCCTCCTCTTGGCTCCTCTCCCCTTTCCTCCCTCCTTCTCCCTCCTCCTCCCTCCCTCTCTCCTCCTCTGCTCTCCCTCTCTCCTCCTCTTGGCTCCTCTCCTCTTCCTCTCTCCTCCTTCCTCCTCTTCCTCTCTGCTCCTCTCTATTGTTCAGTTTTTAGACGGTGATACTCATGAGATCTTGGAAGTTCTTCTCCCTCTCTCCTCCTCTCCTCTCCCTATCTCCTCCTCTTGGCTCCTCTCCTCTTTCTCTCTCCTCCTCTCCTCCCTCCTCTTTCCCTCTGCTCTCCTTCTCTCCTCCTCTTGGCTCCTCTCCCTTCTTTCCCTCCTCCTCATCTCTATTGTTCAGTTTTTAGACGAAACAATTATGAGACCTTGGATTAAAAGTTCTTCTCCACCTCTCCTCTCTCTCCTCCTCTCTCACTCCTCCTCTCCTCCCTGACTCCTCCTCTCCCTCTCTCCTTGTCTCCTCTCTTTGTCGCCTCGATTCCTCTTTTCTCCCTCCTCCTCCCTCCTCTTTCCCTCTACTCTCCTTCTCTCCTCCTCTTGGCTCCTCTCCTCTTTCTCCCTCCTCCTCATCTCCATTGTTCAGTTTTTAGACAGAGATACTCATGAGATCTTGGAAGTTCTTCCCCCTCTCTCCTCCTCTCTTTCCTCACACCTCCTCTTCTCCTCCTCTTCCTCTCTCCTCCTCTCTCTCTCTCCCTCTCTCCTATTCTTAGCTCCTCTCCTCTTTTTCTCTCTTCCTCCCTCCTCTTTCCCTCTGCTCTCCTTCTCTCCTCCTCTCCTCTTTCTCTCTCCTCCTTCCTCCTCTTTCCCTCTCCTCTTTCTCTCTCCTCCTCTCCTCTTTCTCTCTCCTCCTTCCTCCTCTCTCCTCCTCTCCTCTCCCTCTCTCCTCCTCTTGACTCCTCTCCTCTTTCTCCCTCCTCCTCATCTCTATTGTTCAGTTTTTAGACAAAACAATCATGAGATCTTGGATTAAACGTTCCTCTCAACCTCTCCTCTTCCCCCTCTCTCCTCCTCTCCATCCTCACTCCTCCTCTTCTCCTTCTCTCCCCTCCTCTTCCTCTCTGCTCCTCTCCATCCTCACTCCTCCTCTTCTCCTTCTCTCCCCTCCTCTTCCTCTCTCCTCATCTCCATCCTCACTCCTCCTCTTCTCCTTCTCCCCCCTCCTCTTCCTCTCTGCTCATCTCTATTGTTCAGCTTTTAGACGGAGATACTCATGAGATGTTGGAAGTTCTTCTCCGTCTCTCCTCCTCCCTCCCTCTCACTGCGTCGCTCTCTCCTCCTCTCTCTCACCCCTTCTCTCCTCTTCTCCTCCTCCTTCTCTCCTCCTCTTTTGCTCAGTTTTTAGCCGTAGACCATCATGAGCTCTTATATGAAAAGTTCTTGTATCAAAGTCCATCAAACAGGTGAGATATCGTCAGTCTGTCGTCGTCTCTCACAGATACTTTTATAAATCCACATCCACAGTGTTGTTCTCAGTGTTTTACTTTCTCGTCTTTGCTGTTCTGTGTCTGATCTTGAAAACAAAACGAGTTGAACACAATTATAATGAAAACTTACAGCGAGATCCCGTAGCTCATGAGTCCTTCACGTCGTTACGCTGGTATTGTCAGGGTGTTGATGGAAACGTAGCTGAAGTCAATAAACAAAGAATAAAAGTGATGGATGACACTGGGAAACAAAGAGACAATATTTCTTTATAGTGAAGTGTGTTCAGATCACTCTCGAGTTCAGAGTCTTTACATTCTTCTGCTCACAACTCGCTGTAAACATCTCGACCATTGTTACTTTGAACAAAGCTGAACTTGCCCTTGGTTCATGCTTCCAGTCGCCGTGCCTCCATCGACTCGACTCCGATTCTCTCTGTAACTGCAACTTAAATGTTTGTGTTAACCCTCTACATGATCCTGGGGTTCATTTATTTGAGTTAGTTTGAATTAGTTTTTAAGTTGTTGTTTTTTTTTTTGTTTTTTTTTTAGTTATTTTGAGTTGTTTTTTTGTTTTGTTTTTTAGTTCTTTTAGTTCTTTTTATTTATTTATTTATTTATTTTTTATTCTGAGGTTGCTGTTTTTTTTATTTTAATTTCTTAATTTTTTGAATTATTTAGATTTTTTGTTGTTGTTTTTTTTTTTAGTCTAGTTTTACATGCTTTTTTTTTTTTTTTTTTTTTTTTTTTTTTTTTTTTTTACAGAGTATGAGCGCGCATTGTGTTCTGCGTCCTGATTGGCTGAGGGACTGTAGACCATTGTGTTCTGCGTCCTGATTGGCTGAGGGACTGTAGACCATTGTGTTCTGCGTCCTGATTGGCTGAGGGACTGTAGACCATTGTGTTCTGCGTCCTGATTGGCTGAGGGACTGTAGACCATTGTGTTCTGCGTCCTGATTGGCTGAGGGACTGTAGACCATTGTGTTCTGCGTCCTGATTGGCTGAGGGACTGTAGACCATTGTCCATCAGTCTCCTCCGTGTCTCCTGTACAGTACAGAATGTGTCAGACAAATTTACATAAATGTTGGATCAGTGTGACTCTGAAGTGCTGTATGTTTGCAAGTTTTCTCCCCGACAAAACCCACAATGTCGATGAAACGTTCTGCACCGACAAAGGCACCGACGAAGGTTTGAACTTTGTGTTTAAACAAGAGAGAAATGTGGAAAAATGTTAATGCCTGTGTGAGAAAAGTGTATAAAGTGTGTGGTGAGGGGTTTTACAGACAAGAAACAGAGAGAATATGAGTTATTTTTAGAGCATAACCCCCACAAACGAGGGAAACGAGGGACCACTGTACAGTCTCAGGTTGAAACAGAGAAAGTCCAAACTCCTCCATGAACAGATGAACTGATTTGTCAGGCAAATTGTGCGACGTCTGCAGCGGCAACAACTCCCTGAGAAAATATCGTTGCTTTATAACTGTAGACAGAAAAATTTCAACAAAACAACACGACTCCTTTGAATGTAACGCGGTGTAAATTTGGGTCGCCATTCTTCAATCAATCCGGTATCTACACAATGACAGGTTAATTAAACATTGCATTATTTTTGGTTGTTTACAACATGTTCGAATAAATTTACATCACTCAGAAATTAGACCGAGTAGCTGCTCCGAGAAGCGGCGTTCTTATCAAAATAATTATACACCATTATGCATTTTAATGGAATAGCCGTCTCCAGCAGCTTAGAGTGATAAAGTGACTCTCTGTTTGTTTGTGTGAGAACCTGAGGTAGCGCCATCTACATATTTCTGATTGTGATAATGGACCGCAACGCCATCGGCTAATTGTGCAAACACCCGAGCTCCTCACGCGCACGAGGAGCCAAGTGGGCGACTGTCAGGGCCCGTCTTGGTCAGTTCCTGGTGCCATGTGCATGTATAATGTAAGAGGCTGGTGCAGAGTGAGCGTAATGACTTTTGCACCTCGCCCAGTTTACATTTGTGCTATTGAATTCATAATTGCTTGTTGGCTATGAAGCTTCCTGTCTAATGAAATGCTTCCATGATAATCAATAAGGGAAATAGAGCAGCTCTCTTTTAAATGTTGTGGCGAAGGAGGCAAAACCCATCACGCTGCAGCACTGATAGCACTGCTGCAGCGTCTGTGTGTGTCTGTGTGTGTCTGTGTGTGTCTGTGTGTGTCTGTGTGTGTCTGTGTGCGTCTGTGTGTGTGTCTGTGTGCTATCGTTCGAGCGCACGGGAGAGATACTGTTACTAAAATCAACACTTTTCCGATGCCTATTTTGGTCAAAGGCTGATCACATTCTGCTGTAATGGAGCAGCTGTGGATCAATGCGTTTGGTGTTGCTTTAATTTCTTGTGTTGGTGCAGAAATATAAGTGAGACATGGCTTTTTGGTGGATTAAATTCAGCTCTCATGAAGCTCAAATGTTTTTCTGACTAAAAAGGAGGTGACAGAAGTGCACGTACGAGATTAAATGTGTTAAATTAACAATACGGTAAATGGTTTTTATACAGCGCTTTACATAAATGAACCACTCACACATGCATTTATGTCAAGAGCGGGATTTTGACTGCCAACCTTCAGCTCAGTGGACAAACACGCCCCCTATCAATGTTTGTGCGCAATTACCAATATATATCTCGATCTCTGTGGTCTATGGTGGAACTGCGAGGAAATTTACTCACAAAAAATTATTATTATTACGGATCCCGACATAGGACATTTGAAAAATATAATATTAATGCGACATGAGATAATATCACGTTCTCACACGATATTATCTTGAAGGAACAACTTAATTATCACAAGGGAACGAGATATTATTTTTATTTTTTAAGTTAAATACCTTGTGCGCTCGTGAAAATATATGTATAGAAATTATGTTACCTCGAGGTAATCTCGTTCCCTCAAGATAATATGTCGTTCCCTCAAGTGAATATCTCGTTTCCTCAAGATAATATCTCGTTCCCTCAAGATAATATTTCGTTCCCGCAAGATAATAATCTTGTTCCCTGAAGTTAATTACCTCATTCCCTCAAGATAATACCTTGTTCCCTCAAGTTAATATCTCGTTCCCTCAAGATAATTTTTTTAATTTTTATTCTTCTCCTTTCCGTCATCTGTGGGGCTCTGTATTTTATTAAATATATAATGGCAGAAATATTTTTAGAGAGGAAAAGGAAATTATAGATCCTTTGATTGTGTCAACACCCCTTCTCCACTGGTTTAGCATCAAACCTGTTTGCTAACGCTAGCGGGAGCGACCTCGGGGAAACAAGGCGCCTGATTCGTCTGTTATTAATGTTCATATATTGATTTAAAGACAAAATACTGAAATAAAAACCCCAGGATCATGTAGAGGGTTAATACGAACATTTAAGACCAAAATGACGAGTCTGACAGCAGCAGGTACAGAGAGAGGGGTGACGGTTTTTCAATAGAAAGTGAATTGGAGCCAGAGTCTATGGATCAGTGTCTAGCAGATTAGCTATGTCCATTTATATATACAGTCTAACGCACATTCATTCTTTCAAAATGATGATACAACAGAATGACACTGAAATGATATAATATAAAAGCATGTCAAAAAATGTAATATATTAAGGGCACTTTAGGGAACATTTTTCACACGTGCTGACCTGCGTTTGGTCCTTCTCTCTGAAACTGTCATGGCAAACCAGGACAGATGTGTGTTTTTTTTGCGTTGAATGGGTCCTGGCCCTCAGCTGCCCCCATGTGCAACATCTCTGCCCACTCCACAGCGGATTGTGCTTACTCTCATTTAGCCCGGCCTATTTGTCTTAGCTCTCAAACCTGCTCCCAAGATGTAATTCCATAAAAGCATGCAATCAATAGAGCAGAAACTGTACACTCATCGATCATTTGGAGGAAAAAAAGATAACGCAAATAAAAAATGGTGGGGCATAGCGCGAGTACGAATGTCTATGCAAATGAGAAAATTGGTCCTGACAGCTCTATGTGATGTATGCGCCCACTAGATGGCACTGTTCTGGGATTGCTCTCATAGCTGTATCGCAACAATCAATGCGTGTGCGGTGTCTGGTGTCAAAAATAAGAAAATATTAAGGTCTTTACTCCTGGAATCGTCAACATTTCCAGGAAGGTATAAATACAATCCCCACAGAGCCGCTTAAACAGCCCACATACTGAGTCTTCATTAATCTCCTCTGTAACAGGACTCTATCCTCGGCCTCAATATTACAGTAAACGCTGATGCTTATCTGAAAGCAGCCCTGCCCTTGAAATAGGTGCCGTTCCATTCCAAGCTAATTCCACCGCCATTATCCGCTCGGACCATTTTTCACAGGTGTATAAATTGCTCTGAGCCGAGGTTTACTTTCGGCACGTTGGAAATACAAACACGAGGATGTTCTCTGGCTTTTATCTCTCCCTGGCCTCTGTCTCCTTAATACCTCCAACCCTCCCTCCGATCGTTCTTCTGGTCGACAGCGCCGCCCCTCCCTCCGCCTCGCCAGTGAAGTGAGCACAGACTGACTCCTAGCTTCCAGCAAGGTTGAGGTAATAGCTTATTAGCGCCCAATAAACATCAGTCATTTTCGTTTAAGCTAACACTCCAATCGGGTTCATGATCAGCAAGACATAAAAATGGATGGGAATCAATGGCACTTTTTAAATAGCATCTGCAGGATACGAGCTTCATTATAAGAAGATGCAGCTTCAAGGACTGGTCCATCGCAGTCAAATTATTGCTTTGCTTGGAATGTTTCGCAGTTTGGCGTTAAAAATATGTCGTATATGCCCTGAATTTTATGTTCTAAATGTAGCTAGCACATCTGTAAACTCTTAAACCCAACGACAAATCCACGAGAAAAGGGACTGACTGAGGTTTAGACTCTGATCTAAACTTTAGCGCCTCCTTCGGACAGCCTCATATCCTGAATAAAATCAAGATAAATACATTTAATGCCATTTTGGGGAAGTTTCTGGGCAAAGCAATAATATCTCTGTGGAGAAAAGCAGATGGCACTCCCCACCAGAAAGTCCATAATCCAGTTTTTATGTCTAAAAACTGGCCACACTAGAACTGAAATGGGAAATTTGGTTATTTCGCTTCCCAAAAATGGAATACATTTCAAGGACATGCAAAACTGGGTAGATTGGTGCCACTAATGCACTTTAAAAATGTGGAGATGAACATTTCTAATCACACCTGCTCCTGTTTTTAATGTTTTAAATGGACCTATGCAGATATTAGTTTTGTTTGTCTTTGTTTGTTGGCGCTCACGAAAAAATGAAAAAGTCTCTCATTGCGTTCTTCCTGTATAAATAAAGCAGAATAAAAAATAAAATCCATAAAAAACAGTTTGCTTTAGACCAGGCATTGACATATTAAGGTCTTTGGAAAGAGTTTGCCTCTTATACAAAGACTTTTGGCTTGAGCTCAGACATTCCCATCACACCTCAGTCTGTCCGGCGTTGACATGAGGACACTGGCAGCCTCCCTGATGAGCGCCCGGAATACCTCTCCCTTCTGTACACTCCCATTCTCCCATCCATCCATTTCCAACTCCACACTCCCCTCGCTGAGCCCGCAGAGCAGCAGCTGGCTAGTTATTTGTGACCTGCCAGTCTGCGGCTACAACAAGGTTTCGACGCAATTAAGAATACATTTCCCAGGTAGCATTGCAACAAATCAGTCTGCGGGGTCCACGCCTGCACACATAAACCACGGATCTGTTAAAATAACTGGAGAGGGCATTGGACTAGTGGCCACTCATTGGTACTACAACGAAAAAATGTAATCACAAACTGCTCGTGTTTGACTGATGATACAATTTTGTGGCGATTTTCACCTATTTTCTGATCATAAACTTTTTCTCAGCTCAAAATCTGTCTCTTTTCTTTTTAATCGTTAGCTTCGGTTACGCTCTATGTCGCTCTAGCTAAGCTCAAGCTCTGATTGGTTGGAGCGGTCACATGGTACGACATGAACGAGCCTGTGAGCGACGTGAACAAGCCCGACTGTCGCAGGTTTAGAACGTGATCCAGAAGCTCCTGGAAGCACAAACATCCATCCATCCACGTTCTTCTGCTTATCGGGAGCCGGATCGCAGGGGCAGCAGTCTAAGCAGGGACTCCCAGACTTCCTTCACCCCAGACACGTCCTCCAGCTCCTCCAGTGGGACCCCACACTCAAACATTACACTGGTCAACACCAAATTTATGGTTTAAGTTTTTTATTAGGTGATGAGCTGATAATTTTGATGTGCTGAATCCAAAAATCACGTTGGTTTTGCTCAATCAGGTCAACTTTCTGAACTAAGCTACATTTTATTTTTAGTTTTTAGTTTTTTTGTTAACATATAGTGGTATTTTCACGTCATATGATGCAAAATTCTTTTATATTTCTTGCAATAAACGAACTCTAAGGATTTTGCACGTGCCGACTTATGACAAATGGTTTTATTTTATATTACAAGTGAATGAAGTGGAAAGCCATGGACCGAGTGTCTGCGTCAGTGAACCAAAGGCAAGAAGAGTTGTCTGAAGTTTGGATTCCCATGATTTGGAGGGAACCGACAAACCATCTGCTCTACTAATATGACTGGGATCAACAGAAAGAACCGAAGCAGCCTCACGTCTCCTGATCTCGAATCAGCACGTCGTCCTGTAGCTCACTCTGATCAAATTCAAATTCAAATTGAAGTTTGTAACATTTAATCAATACATTCTGCTGATTTTTTTTCTCCTAAAACTATTTTTGGATGAGAAACATTCATGAAAATCAACTGATAATGTCACAAAATGTAATAAATTTAGTCAGAAAATGGGACTTTGACATAAAAATCTGACCTGATTGAGAAAAATGGATGTCATTTTTGGATCCAGTGGCGCAAAATGGTCCAAATTCAGCTGAAAAAACATAGACAACTTACTTTTTTTTTTTGTAACCCAGTGTTATCATTTCTAATTGATTTATTATTCGCTTGCCTCTTTTGCGGCGCCTCTCATCGCTCTCGTCACGCAAAGTCTCAACTGCGCATGATCCACGGGCGGGACCGGTTGTACCTAGCCGCTAAAGGCTAATCTAGCGACACGCGCCATTGAGCACGGCCCTATTGACTTAAACGAACGTCCATGTTTAAACCCCGGGGCTTGACATAAACTCTTTACTCACAGAAATAAAATGGTTTACCAATGGAAACATGAAATAACTAATCACTGTTTGAGAAACGAAAGGCAGTTGTTAATCGATTGAATCTGCGTCGTCTGAAAGGGTTCATGCCGCGCTATTCTTTAGAAGAAATATTTGCTGCGCCTATGCTGTTTGGCCGCCGTAATCACTACCTATTATGTGTACTGATTTGAAAGTAAGAAGCAAAGTGGCCAAATGCATCACAGGGCAGCCATTACTGTGTCAAACCGGCGACAGAAAACAATCCATTGTAGTTAATAAATTAGAAAAACGCACACAAAGCCACACAGCCGCTCCCACAGCCGCTCCCACAGCCGCTCCCACACACCGTCTGAGAAGCTTTGGTTTAAAAAGGAAATAGCATACTGTCATATTCGAATTATAGAGTAGATATTTCTGTCCAGTTAAATCAAGATATGAGAGAAACAAAACAAGCCCAGAAAGAGGATAATGTACAGTTATTTTGTGGTGAATTATTTGAGAGAGTTTGACAGTTCTTCTTGGTTTTATTTTACTTGAAATGAGAAGGCGTCCGGGTTTATGAGCGCATTGTTTTGAATCCCAGCCGGCTCATTTAGACTCGGTATTAGTGACGGGAATAGTTTTGCAGACATACGGGACATCATAAACCAGGCGATGTTTGGTTTACTCCGAATCAGTGGGAAGAAAAACAACATTTGAAGTAACAAAAAGTATTTTCATTTTGGTCCGTGTCTTCTCCGTTGAGATGTAAAATGGAAAATCTTTCACAGATAGATGACGATGAGACGATAAGGCGACAGGAGCTGAGTCGGTGGAGCGTTCAGCCACTGATCTCAAGGTTGGCGGTTCGAATCCCCGCTCTTGACGTGAACTTCATGGTGCGATTCCAGCTCCCGGTGTTTGTTCCTGTATAAAACTGTGACCTTAAGTTCGTTTTTGTGGTTTCGTTCAGACATTATCAACGTTGGAAATGAGTCTAGACGAGTTGGACAGCCTGATTTGAAGTCCTGCGCAATTAATCAACTTTTAATTAAGATCAGCCATGTTTAATCGTCAATATATTTGGTCTTTTTAATCGAGGAATCCACAAAAGCGTCTGGGAGCAGAGTTCAGACTTTAGACGAACAAATTTGACTTTTTTGGGTTACACTGGAATCATAAAAAGTCTGTATTTATGTCCAGGAAATGAATGTTGACCGCTGTGTTTAATTGTATTTGATAAGACCAAATAAAATGAAATTGAAAATCAAGATTATCATTATGAAAAAGAAAGACAGACACATGTTTTAAGCCTTTTTGAGTCTGATAAAAAGCACACAGTCAATCAGTGACCCTTGAACCTTCCTCAACCAACTGCCAAAAGTAAAAATAATGGAAATACAGGAATGAGAGACCGGGCAGATATTTGGTGACGGAATCCTGAAGGTTTGGAGGGAATGAGGCTGAACTTGGGGGCTCGTGTGCTCGTGTGAATGGACCGGCTGAAGATACTAATACTGCAAATCTACCAAATTTAAAATATAGAAAATACCGACTGTAACATTCGACTTTATGAAATTTCAGCACAAAAGTACTTGTAATTGTGAAGGAAGTGATTGCAGACCAGGAAGAGCACGTGTCAAACTCAAGGCCCGGGGGCCAAATGTGGTCCGCCACGTCATTTTATGTGGCCCGCGAAAAGATAAATTTAAAAGCATTTTGACACCAAACACGGAGCTAAGTTAGCAAAAGTTAGAAAAACAACAAATTGTCCAATAATTAAATGCTGTTTTTGAAGCAGTGCTGAGAGAACCAGAGACACACTTTAAAAATGTCATGAGATGCGCAGTTACACAGACAGGAAGAGTTATTTAACAAGTTAAAAGGTAGATTAATTTATTTTATATGACTTTGGTTACATTTAGTGACATTTATTCTGCCTTACAGTGACATCTGGCCCTTGATGGCAGGTATTTTGCTGATGTGGCCCTCAGTGAAAATGAGTCTGACACCCCTGAGGTAGAGAGTTGAGAGAAGTTTTATCTGAGGAGGAAGTACAGACAGCGGTAGAAGAAGAAGCCGTCCCTGTACTTATACTCTGAGAAAAGTACTCCCTGTCCCTGTCCATAGAAGGCTGGTCCTATAACGACTTCAACTCATTTTACACACTGCCGCTGCAAGGTCATAAATGTGTAGACCATTAACTGTTACCAGAAAGTAGAAAACATCATTGAAAAGAATGCTGCAGTCAGTGAAAAGATGGATTGCAGAACCTCTCGTCGCAGAAGTAGCAGGTGGCAGGGAGGACGTCTTAAAATAATCATGTGCAGCATTCTTACTGCGAAACAAGTTCACCTCGATGTTTGAGACGCACAGTATCAACACAAGGTTTAAAAGTAAAGAAAAAATCAGGCTTTCAGGAGGTTTTATAGTTTTCCCAGTCACCCGACCATCCCTGCAGAAGATATTTCACCTCTGTGCACAGTGGCACGCTAGCTAGCATCGTGGAAATTATCTGTAAAGTAATACTAAACATACAAGAAGACTGTGTATGTTGGTTTACTACGTTTGCGCCGAGTATAATTTACATTCAGGTCGGTCTGGCTGGACATTTGGCCTCCTCAGCTCAGAGACGTCACACTTTTACATTAGCGTCTGAGCACAGGTAAGAACGATCAAACTACAGACGTGAAATAAAACCGCAGACAAGTACATGGAAAGCACAAATTTACCTATTGCCTCCTGTGAGAGTAAAGGATTTGACAAAGACGAACGTGGCTTTAACTCTTCTTGCAGTGTATCTTGACGAACATTTCTTCCACATTAGCTCGCTGCGTCTCAAAGCTAATGCTAACTTTTTAAAAACTGCCAAATATAAGATCAACACACATTTAAATTAGTTAAAGATTATCTGATTGTTTTAAAATGTAGAATACTTCAGTTTATGGCGTTATTTTGATATAGTTAGCATTAGCGTTAGCATTGAAACACAAACATTAAGTTTTTATTTTATTTGTGTCGTGTTTAGCGTCAGTAACATCCACCTGCAGCTCCCTGTCCACTGCCTCATCTTTAAATATTTATCCAGATTATCGTGACTCTGCAAAACCCTCATGGAGATAAACCTGGACAGGAAGTAGTGACGCTAACAGTGAGGTAGGGGGCGCTGAGTGGATAAACATTGGTTCAGTCAGTGTCAAAGCAGGACCTACATGAACAGTGAGGAGTGTCGGTTTGATGGAGCCGTCTCCAGCTTCACGTCAGGTGTGACAGGTGCTAACGACACGGAGCCTCAGTTTCACATGTGACACACGACAGGATCAGCGGCTCGAGTCACATGATCGCTCCGTATCGCCGCCTCGTGTCACATGATCGCTCCGTGTCGCCGCCTCGTGTCACATGATCGCTCCGTGTCGCCGCCTCGTGTCACATGATCGCTCCGTGTCGCCGCCTCGAGTCACATGATCGCTCCGTGTCACATGATCGCTCCGTGTCGCCGCCTCGAGTCACATGATCGCTCCGTGTCGCCGCCTCACGTCACATGATCGCTCCGTGTCACATGATCGCTCCGTGTCACATGATCGCTCCGTGTCGCCTGATTAAACTTCGTTCACATTTTTATACAGCGCTTTTCCACCTGCAGGGCTCTCAAAGCTCTTTACACCACACGTTCACACACCGGTGCACACAGACAGAGGGAGCGAGGTGCGGTAAGTGTCTTGCCCAAGGACACAACAACAGCATTTATCTATCCTCCTGAGACCTGGCGTCCTCATATGTGAACGACACATTTTGGGTTGAGAAGAAGAAGGAGAACAGCAACAATGCAAACATGTTCAATTTAGAATATTGCAAGAGTTTAAAATGTTCAGAATATTTTTTTTACATTTATTTTTATGTCTTATGTCTCCTGCATCTTCCAAGAGACACAACTGTTGTTTCTCATTTTGTTTTAACTCTGGACAAATGTTGCTGTGTTCAGGTTTTCAATAAATAGTTTTTGCAAATCATTATTCAAATGTTCTCTCAAAATGATTAAAATGTCGAACAAATGTCCTCATATGTGCATGTCACAGATAATTCTTTGTTATGTGGGATGTTTGGGACCTGATGAGTATAAAAGCAAAGAGGAATTAATAAAGAAATAAAAGAGCTCAGGTCTCAGGAGGATACTATAGAAGCTGGAATCGCGCCGCCAACCTGTGCGTCAGTGAGTCTAACCGCTCTATCTACATCGGGTTTCGAACTGCCAACCGCTCCACCAACTCCGCTCCTTTCCCCCTCTCGTGATAATTACAGGATTGTTTATTTCCACTTTACTTCGCCGTTTCCTAGTTGGCAATTTTCCACAGTTAACTGAACCAAACTATTTAAGAAACCAAACATTTTGCCCTTTATTGTTGTAAAGAAAATGCGCTCTAATAGGCTTTAAAATCCCACACCCTGCAGTGAAAGATCCCCTGATTACTGATTACACATTGTGCATCGTATAATAGCAAAACTGTAATCTTCCATGTTTTTTTCGCTACTTTAGTTTGTATTTTCGTCCTATTATACGATGACGCAGCTCCCGGATTGAGGCGTACAAAAGCGGGGCTCATTGATCAAACCGTATGTAGGTCCCCGAAAGCATTTGGCGCACTCGGCTCGACTCTCACGTCTCCTGCCTCTAACACAGTTATCTCTACCTGATGTGCTTTGTTCGGTACAGTAAGAACAGTGTGAGCGTGCGTTATGTGCGCGTGTCAGACGGGCGGGGAGGGGGCGCTCCAACATCTGCAAATTGAATTCAGCCCAAATGTGACAGTGATGAAGTGTTTTTTCATAGGAGCTCTGATTGTCTCTATCTTCACTCCTGTCTGGGAGATTACAGCAGCGCGGCCGCTCCACAGGCCTCGACCCGGGGCCTCGCTCGCTCATACATTAATGACAGTAAGTATTGGAAAATCAAATTCATATGAGATACATGTTTTAGCAGGCGCAGAGCGGGGAGCAGAGTGGATTGCTGTTACTATGTTCCTCCTTGCCGTGTGCGAGTTCGCTTTCGCTTGTAGAACGTCTCCTCAGCCCTCAGGCCAGCTTTTAATAATAGGATAAGGGTGGATAAAATTGATCGAGCTTTACAGGCATGAGCTTTTAGGAATATGTCGATAATAAAACCAAAGTTTGCCTTTCCGTGTGGTGCGTTGCTCCTCCAGGCGTGCCAAAGACCTCGACGATACCCTGCGACTTCGCTGACGACTCCGAGCTTTCAGTCGAGAAG
>JAIEZT010001368.1:34624307-34686931 GCA_019594935.1 Periophthalmus modestus
TTAAACTGATCTTACATAAAGTAGCAGTGTTTTTTATTGTTATAGGGGGGACAAGCACCTCAAACACTTTTTACTGTGAGCGACAGCGGATGGAGCGACACGAAGGCGGAGTGGGTATCTGGGGTCGAGATGGTCATATCGAACCATTTTTGATGGATCTAATATCGGTTCAGTCGATATCGGTTCTGCTGATATCTTATTTTGGTTTATAAACTGATGCGGAATAAGATGATTTTCTTGCGGATGTGGGTCCCAAAACGTCTCATAATATTTAAAGTTTTATTTCTACAAGCTGTTCTGTCGTACTTTAAACGATAAATGATTTAAGTCTCTGGTATCGGTTGATTTCAGGCAGATACTTAAAGCCAAAGTATCGGTATCGAAACAGAACAGCTGGATCGGTGCGTCCCTGTGAGCGACGCCGCTCTCCACAGATCTGACGCCACCTGCTCGTTCCCATGGAGACAGATTTGGCAGATGCTCCACTCGAAAAGTTACACAGTGGATCTTTACTTATTGTCTGCAGTGTCCACAAAAGCTCTGCTGCAGTAAGTAGTAATAGTACGTAGTAAGTTGTAGTAAGTAGTATGTAGTAGTAATAGTAATGCGTAGTAAGTTGTAGTAGTAATTTGCAGTATGTCATAGTAAGCAGTAATAGTTGTAGTACGTAGTAAGTAACAGTAAGTAGTAGTAAGTGGTAATAATAGTAAGTAATAATAGTAGTATCTACCCTGTTGTAGCAAGTAGTAATAAATTGTAGTATGTAGTAGTCATATTAGTAAGTAGTAATAGTACGTAGTAAGTTGTAGTATGTAGTAGTAACAGTAGTAGTAAGCTGTAAGAAGTAGTAATAGTTGTAGTAAGTAGTAGTAGTATAAGCACTTGGACAAAGTAGTAGTAACAGAATCAGTATTGATGATAATGATAATTTTTACTTTAATAAAAAAAAAAAAATTAAGTAATTTTTTTGACTTTAATTTTTTTTTACTTTACTTAATTTTTTTACTTTAATTTTACTTGACTCCGTAGTGTCACAAAATCTCTACATTTATCACTTCACTTTCTATCCGCGGCTCTTTTACCTTTGCTCTCGTTCTTCCGTGATTCCGTCTGTCAAAAACTCTCGTCTCTGCTCCTCCACCTCCCACTGCAGCGTCACCTTCTCCTGCGTCAGCACCTCCACCTGCTCCTTCAGGGCCCGTGTCTCTCCTGCCCCTGCTCCTCCAGCTCAGACTTAACCTTCTGCACCTCCTCCATCACCTCCTCCTCTAACCGGGCCTCGAGCTCATTCTTCACCCTCTCTGTTTCTTCTATCCGCTTCTCCAGCCTCACCTGTGTCTCTTTACTCAGCTCTAAGTCTGACGTGACTCTCTCCTTCTCCTCGTTCACCTGTTGGATTCTCGTTTCCAGCTGCACCACCTCCATTCTGACCAAATCACACTCCTTCCTCGCGTCCTCCAGAGCTCCCTTTTCACTCTTTAGCGTCATTTCTATTTCTACTCTCTTCTTTTTCTCGTCTTGAACTTGTTTTAGAAGCTCCTCTTTCTCCCGAGCGATGTCCTCTAGCAGTTTACAGGCTGATTCTTTCTCGTTTTGGAGCTGAGTAACCGTCTGCGCCTCGACTTGCCCCCGTACGTCCCCTCGTCTTTTCAGCTGCTCCGTCTCTTGCTGTAACTGGCTGATCAGAGCCGCGTTACTCTCCTCCGCTTCCTTCATCTCCTCTTCTTTCTGAACAAGACGGGCCCGCACCTCCAGCAAGTTCCTATCAAGTCGAGAAGAAAGAGTTTATAGAGGGGGAAAAAAAAACGGTGGAGACTTTCAACAGAGTAAAATCGGGTTTGACACCTCGCAGTTTCATCCTTGGCTCGCTCCTCGCACTCGAGTCTCTCCAGCTGCTCCTTTAAACTCTCCCTCGCTCCCTTCATCTCCTCTTCCTTCTCTTGTAACGCCGTGTCCATCTCCTGTAGCTTACGGGTCAGCGCCTGCACTTCGCCTTCCAGCTCCTCTTTGTCTTTAATCAGCGTTTCTTTGGTCCTGGGAGCAAAGATAAACTAGCAACATTGAACTTTTACCATATGCAGAGTTTGGGGGGGATGAAACATTTAAAAAAAAAAAGAAAAGCGAGCGCTAACCTCTGGAGCTCTGACACAGCTGCCTCCATCTTGTTGAGTGAAAGTGTGTGTTCCTCCCTCAGCTCTGTCATGGCTGCCAAATGCTCCTCTTTCAAAGCGTCTGCGTCGATGGTGTTACTGAAAATAAAACACGAAGAACGGCAAACAGCGTGTGGTTACAAAACAAAGTTGGAAACCGACAGACGGTGATTTTGAGCTACAACAGCGACAGAACAGAACGAGCCCTGAGGTTTTATGAAGCAACAAATTAGACGTAAACCACATTATATTCACACGACGCTCGGCGAGGACGTCTGCGAACGCTTTCAACTTTAATACACAGAGTTTTGTTGTAGAAGTCTTCCCCGGATCAACGACACGCTCGCTCGGGTGGATTAAAAGCCTGCGATGTAGATTTGTGATTTGAAAAAACCTTTACTTTACTTTAACGCAGGCCCTTATTTTTATTTGATCATAGTTTTATGTTGAAGCAGCGAAGCGAGTTCCCAGTTTGTGAATGTGTCGTTCTTATTCCATTTTGACCATGGCATTAAACAAAAAAGACATGACAGATGTTTGTATTTCAGAGAACGTCCAAATTATGTTGATAAAAACAAGTGTGAAGCTGCGAATTAACCTGTGCGTCAAGTTTAAATCAGTCCGATTGTTCTTCAGTCTCTATAGTTATAATCTGTGACACTCGTGGATCATTTTGTTATAATTTACACATTTTAAAATCACAAAATTCATCTAAAACGACTTTCACTGACTTCCTCGTCCTCGTTCAGGGTTAGTCAGTATAAAAATGCAAACAAATAAGAAATAAAAGGATTCAGTTCTTTAAAAAAATTGATCTGATTCCCACTTTTCACATTAAAGAAAGACTCGTTACAAATGTCACCAGTGTCTGTCATGTTTTAAAACTCAATTTCCCTCTAAAGTCACTATAAAACTGGGACCGTGACATTAAAATCTACAAACTAAGACCCTGGTGAAGCTGTGTAAAGCTTCACTGTGTAACTTTTCTGGCACCTGCTTGTCTCAAAATGAATAAGTGAAAGATAGAGACATGTACCGTGAAATACTACAGGCAAAGTATCTGTGGAAACAAGCGAACAGAGGGAAAGTGTTACATACTGCATCTTTAAATCAGCCCTATTGAGCTTGTGTCTCTATGGTTCTCATCTCTGTGATAATTTACATATTTTAAATCACAATATTAATCTAAAACCACTTCAGAAAAGAAACACAGCAGCGGATTTCAAGTTCAAAAACTGCAGCGTCCAACAGGAGCTGACGTCGCGTTAAACGTCATGACAATAAAGAGTCGTGTAGCTGTGGCGCCCCCTATGGACAGAGCACGTCACACTACAGCAGCACATTTTTAAACATTTGGACCAAAATGACGACGCGACGCTGCAGAATCCAACGAGTATCAACGATTAAGAAAATAAAACTGGAGAAGAAAGTGCGGAGTGAAACGAGGGCAGATCGACAAAATGGCGTCGTGAAAATAAGTGATTAACGATTAAACTCAAACATGAATCACTCCAAATACAACTTCACAGGCTCAACGAGAAGAAACGACTAGAACAGACAGAACTGTGGCCCTCAAACCAATTTTTCTTGGCCTTAAACAGTAAACTTCTGAAAATCTACTTTAACGAGCCCAGATCAAATGTGTCCCACTGAGGATGTAGCATGAATAAAGGTCGAGTTTCAGTCTAACTTGTAATAAACTCACAGATTTGAAGTGTTCACTGTGTTTGTGAGCAGTCTGTGGCCCTCAATCGGCCCTCAGCTTTGTCTGTGTTTTTATTTGTGGCCCTAAATGAGAAAAGTTTGGACACCTCTGGACTAGAACCTGTTTAAATCTCTGAAACATCTTTAATGATCACAAACCCCAGCAGCTGCTCCCTCGTGTCGCTCAGCTGTTTTTCTAACTCCTCGCGGTCAGTCTGAAGCTTGTCCAGTTCCTCCTGTTTTTTGGAGATGACGTCCCGCCTCCTCAGGTCCTCCTCCTCCAGGACGGACAGCTCCCCCAGCACCTCCTCCAGCTCCTCCTTCAACTGCGCCATCTTCTGCTCAGACTCCTCCCGCTCCTGCATCAGTAACACTGTGAGGGAGTCGACCAGGGCCTGTGCACAGAAACACGAGGATGAGGACAATTATGGAGAGGAAAGAGGTCACACATTATAAAATAAACAGTTCTATGTGTATTTTAGATCCAGAAAAGAGAAAAAAAACAGCATAAAAAACTGTTTTGTGTGTATTTTGGATCCAAAAAACAGCATAAAAACAGTTTTGTGTGTATTTTAGATCCAGAAAACAGAAAAAACAGCATAAAAAACAGTTCCATGTATATTTTGGATCCAGAAAACACAAAAAAATGTATTAAAAAAACTGTTCCATGTATATTTTAGATCCAGAAAACAAAAAAACAGCACAAAAAACAGTTCCATGTGTATTTTGGATCCAGAAAACAAAAAAAATGTATTAAAAAAACTGTTCCATGTATATTTTAGATCCAGAAAACAAAAAAACAGCATAAAAATAGTTCCATGTGTATTTGGGATCCAAAAAACAGCATAAAAATCCTCAAAAAAGTCATAATTGCTGGATTTCAGCTGACATCACATTTTATAGGTCAACATTTTTTTTTAGTGATGCACTGATCTGATACTGTGACCAAATATCTGCTCTGTCGATATCCTGGTTGGACAGATAAATTAACCTAACAAGATTATTTCGAGGTTGTAGTTTCATCATTTTTGAATTTTATGAATACAAAGTTGTTCTGTAGTTTCTTGAGAGAAAATAACAGATATATAAACACTTTTGCATCAGTTTTGTCTTATTTTATTCCATTTTTAAGTAAATAAATGCAGTTTTCAGTCTTCAGGATCAGAACTGAAAAAGCTGAATGTTATTTAATAGAGAAAAATGCAGATTGAGCCTAGAAAATAAAAGAAATGATCAGGTTCAACACTTGTAGATTTACCTTTGGGATATTTCATGGCAAAGTACAATATAATCAACAGAAAACTCTGGCTCTTGCGCCCCCATCTGGGAGTTTGACATCATCACGTTCCAAAAATTGAAAACTAAAGTACGCCTCTGTGTCTCAAAGGTCAGTTTCACCTTTTCTTTGGCCAGCTCCTCGCTGACGGCTTCATGTTCTTCCTGGAGTAGAGTTTGTTTCGTTTCCTCGTCTTTTTTCGCCTCTTTCAGTGAGATGAGCTCTGCCTTCAGCTCCTCCACTCGCCTCAGCCCTTCTTTCTGAGTCTTGCCTGGAAAATCAAAGTGCGGATACATCTTAAAGACAAGAATATCGAGTGGAATTGTAATATAGATAGATCTTAGAACATAGATCTCAAACAAATATCCAAATTAGAGATCGACCGATAGTGATTTGTCGATATAACAGGACGATATTTGCACTTTTATCACACTTTTAGCTCCTGCTTGGGCCGATATTTGGTTTCGACTCACTAATTGATGCACAAAGCTTTATTTTAACACTTCTGTGCGACGATGGCAATCACAAAATGGGATTACACAGCTCTGTTAGTCGTAAAAACAGGGCTGTGGATGTCCAAAACTGATTTCTATTGAGATTATTTTGCCTTATTATAGTTTAATCATGTAGAGCAGTAAAAAGTAGACAAATCAAATCATATTTATGGGGAAAACGACCAAATCTGCCCAAAAAAACATTGGTAAATCTCATCAGACATTGGTTGCTCTGTATTCTAAACAATCAGTATCAGGAAAAAAACATCTCTCTAATCCAACTGTAATAAAACGTAATTATCTTTGAGTTTAAATGGTTCCAAATTATAATCAAGACGGCGCTTTGCTAAACAGTCACTATTTTTTCATTATATTCTTGTTCTGTTTGTCTAAAGCAGCGCTGAAACAGCTGAAAACCTACTTCTGTCCTCCTCGGCAAAGAGACACCTTTGTTCCAGATGAGCCACTCTCTCATCCAGCTCGTTCTCCGTTCTCCTCAGCACCTCCCTGAGACGTGAGAGTTCTGCCTCCTGCTGGCGAACTGTGGCATGTGACGCCTGCAGCTCTTTATTCACAATCATCAGTCGGTCTTCCAAGTCTTTCACCGACTCCTGAGAGGACTTCAGCTCCAGCTCTTGGCTTTCCAGTCTCATTTCCATTTCCCGTAACACATCTTTTGACAAATCCAAATCCTGCCGGTAGTACAGCGCCTCCTCCTCCTTTTGTCTAAGCTCGTCTTTGGCGGCTTCGAGCTGTGCAATCTGCCGCTCTGTTTCAGACTGGAGCTGTCTGTGGAGCAGACAAACAAGTGTCGTCGTGTTTGTTTAAGAAACGAGTTGAGTTGAAGTCATTAAACTTACTTCAAAGTCTCCGTCTGACAATCTGCTGTGGCTTTTTCGTTCTCCTCCAGTTTTGAGCGAAGATCCTGTAAAACCCAAACAAACGTTACTTCAAACTTTGTTAGTGATAAAAATAAATGTTGCAAAGCGTGTTCGTTTTACCAGTATCTGCTCATTTGCTGTATCGAGATAACCCTGCAGCACCTGAACCTCCTCCCGCAGCTCTCTGATGACAGCTGCACACATACACTTTTACTTATACAGGTTTATGTCTGTGTCTCCCTCAGTCGTCCAGGTCTGATCCACAGTAAAAGACGAGGTTAACGTCTGTCAACTGGACAAATTGTTCTAGGAGTGAAGACGTTTCAGACAAAAAGGCAGTGTCCACCAGAAATCTGACCAGAACTGAAGAAGCGGCTTACATGAGCAGCGAAACGTCTTCACTCTTACAGCGATTTGTCCAGTTGACAGATTTAAACTTTGTCTTTTGTTATACATGTTTATAGTGAAAGAAACAGTAAAATCTGTCAACTGGACAAAAAGGCAGTGTCCTTCAGTAATCTGACCACAACTGGGATGAGCAGCGAAACGTCGTCACTCCTGCAACTTTTTGTCCAAGTTCTGGTCAGATTATTAGTGGACACTGCCTGTTTGTCCAATTACCAGATCTGAATGTTTCTTTTACTATGGCTCAAACTGAGGGATTACACAAATCTACAGGTTTATCACTGAAGAGAAAAAGTGAGTTTCAAAAGATCTTTCAAAACTCACCCTGCAACTTTGCATTCTCATTTTCAGCATCTTCAATTTGACTTTTTGTGACCTGGTGGAGATCCTCTGCAGTGACAAGACAAGGTGAGTTTATTTGTACAGCACAATTCCTACATGAAGTAAGTTCAAAGTGTTTTACAGAATAAGAAAAACATTAAAATCACAATACAGCAAATCAAAACATCAATAATCATCAAAAAATAGCTTTTAAAAGAGACGAGTGCAGAATATAAACCTTTCAGTCACATGCAGCGAAACAGAACCGTTTGAGCCTGGATTTAAACATTGTTGAAGTAGAGACCTGTCATTACAAGTTACAACAGAGTAATTAGTGTTAGTTTAAAAAGGTCCACATTTAGAACATGTTCAGGAAGCTTAAAGCATTTAACTTAATGTTTTAATGTAACACAGGGGCAAGGTTTAATACATTTTCTTCTTCTTCCTGCTCCTTTTTGAGATTAAATAAGAAAAATTATGTGAAAAGTGCATTAAGTGAACTGGATATTTGGGTTTATTAATCTGCTCCCAATAAATAAATTCATGAAAAATTAAATAATGAAATGTTTGAGTTTCGTTTTACCTAAATCTGCATTTCTCTCCTTCAGAGTCTTGGCGGTTTCCTTCGCCGCTCTCAGGTCAGTTTCTAAAGCTTTCACTTGGCCTTCAGTGTTGACACGCAGCACATTTAGCTCCTAGTGAAACAATTATAAGACTAAACTACAGGTATGAGGTTTACCATGATAAAAAACATCTACTACAGTTATTCACACCTTATTTTTTGCATCCAGATTGTTCCTGGCCTCCATCAAATCCATAGTGAGAGAGTTTATCCTCTTTTTTGACGCATCAGCAGAAACCTACAAACATAAAGAAATAAATAACATGTTATTCCTGTTAAAACAACTCAAAAACACTTTCTGAATGAGAGAACAAACCTTGTTCTTTAAAAACTCATTGATTTTCTTGAGTTCCGCCCGCTGCCTCTCCAGGGTGGTAACATTAGCAGTGAGCGCCGTCTTCTCCCTGACAGCAGCCAAAAGTTTAGCCTCTGCCTTCTTCAAGTCCTCCTCCAGAGCCAGTAAACGCCGGTCCTGCTCGCCCCGCTGCTGGACCAACACTCTGATCTGGACAGATGAAATGAACATATTAAAGGAATAGTGTTCTGACATCTGTAAACTAATATCAGTGTTTGAATGATCGACGTCACCTCTTTCTCCAGGAGTTTATGTTGTTTCAGGTCAATGCTCATCGTGGTCTTCTCCTTCTTTGCACTTGCACTATTAGCCTGTTGTGTTTTGAGAGAATAATGCACATATTAAATAGAAATGAGTGATATAAACATCTAGACCTGTCACAATAACACATTTTGAAGCACGATTAATAGGTACAAAGAAATACTGCGATAAATGAGAATACTGAAACTAATTTATGTCACTGACACGATAACAATAAAGCAAGACAATCCCAGTAAAACATTTTTAAATAGACGGTATTACTAAAAGGCCTGAGCGGCAACAAATAAACAGCAGAATGAACAAGTAATTAGCCACAGAAGTCACTTTTTCAACCTTCCACAGCTCAAATGTTACTGTATTACAACAAAAATACCCAGAATATCCCCATGTTTACACACGGTAAAGTTTAAGCCCCAAAATATCTACAGGGAGACCCAAACAAACAAGTCAATATAAAACATTAAAAACAGGAGCATGTGTGTATAAAAGTTCTTCACCAGATTATTAAACTGTGTCACCAACATGTCCAGTTTTGCTTTTCCTTGGAGCGTGTGCCATTTTTGTGAAGAACAGCTAAAAGCCTTTCTCATCTCAGAAAGAGCCACAGAAGTTACTTTTCCAGTACAGCTAAAATGTTACTATATTACAACAAAAATACCCCAAATCTGCACATTTTTGTGAAGAAATTGCACACACAATAAAGTCTGAACCCCACATATATTGCTTTGCAGCTTCCATGTATAAAATGATAACAGAACAATACACAACTGATGCTTCTTGTACAAACTAGTAAATTGTTTTATTAGACTCGTATGATCAGGACTCGTACCATCACTCACATGACCAGCACTCACTCACGTGACCAGGACTCGCTCACACAGACCGGGACTCGCTCACATAGACCGGGACTCGCTCACATAGACCGGGACTCGCTCACATAGACCGGGACTCGCTCACATAGACCGGGACTCGCTCACATAGACCGGGACTCGCTCACATAGACCGGGACTCGCTCACATAGACCGGGACTCGCTCACATAGACCGGGACTCGCTCACATAGACCGGGACTCGCTCACATAGACCAGGACTCGCTCACATAGACCAGGACTCGCTCACATATAGACCAGGACTCACTCACATGACTCACTCACATAGACCGGGGACTCGCTCACATAGACCGGGACTCGCTCACATAGACCGGGACTCGCTCACATAGACCGGGACTCGCTCACATAGACCGGGACTCGCTCACATAGACCGGGACTCGCTCACATAGACCGGGACTCGCTCACATAGACCGGGACTCACTCACATAGACCAGGACTCGCTCACATAGACCAGGACTCGCTCACATAGACCAGGACTCACTCACATGACTCACTCACATAGACCGGGACTCGCTCACATAGACCGGGACTCGCTCACATAGACCGGGACTCGCTCACATAGACCGGGACTCGCTCACATAGACCGGGACTCGCTCACATAGACCGGGACTCGCTCACATAGACCGGGACTCGCTCACATAGACCGGGACTCGCTCACATAGACCGGGACTCGCTCACATAGACCGGGACTCGCTCACATAGACCGGGACTCGCTCACATAGACCAGGACTCGCTCACATAGACCAGGACTCGCTCACATAGACCAGGACTCACTCACATGACTCACTCACATAGACCGGGACTCGCTCACATAGACCGGGACTCGCTCACATAGACCGGGACTCGCTCACATAGACCGGGACTCGCTCACATAGACCGGGACTCGCTCACATAGACCGGGACTCACTCACATAGACCAGGACTCGCTCACATAGACCAGGACTCGCTCACATAGACCAGGACTCACTCACATGACTCACTCACATAGACCGGGACTCGCTCACATAGACCGGGACTCGCTCACATAGACCGGGACTCGCTCACATAGACCGGGACTCGCTCACATAGACCCGGGACTCGCTCACATAGACCGGGACTCGCTCACATAGACCAGGACTCGCTCACATAGACCAGGACTCACTCACATGACTCACTCACATAGACCGGGACTCGCTCACATAGACCGGGACTCGCTCACATAGACCGGGACTCGCTCACATAGACCGGGACTCGCTCACATAGACCGGGACTCGCTCACATAGACCGGGACTCGCTCACATAGACCGGGACTCACTCACATAGACCGGGACTCGCTCACATAGACCGGGACTCACCAGTCCATCCACAGACATGGTCCTGCGCACTGGGGACATGAATCCTGCCCTGGACGGGGATGGAGGGAGCAGAAGGGTGGTGGCTGCTGAGAACATAAACCTGCATTAGTTTAAGAGACAGAGTGTTTTATATTTACGTGTCTGTGTTTAGATCCTCACCGGGTTTGGGGGGTCTGAAGCGCTCAGATTTATCGAAAGACGCCGCTCCTCTGAGTTCTTCATGTTTAACGTCATAAGCTCCGGGCGGAGGGGCGCAGCCTGTGGAGAAAACACCAAACATGACCCTGCTGCGAGTCTGTGCAAGCTACAACTAATGAAATCCGACTTTAAAGAGGTTAAAATGGAAAAACAAGACACAAAGATCCAACGACAGGGCTAAGCTAACAGGCTAAGCTAACAGCAAATAAGATCCATGTTTTGCCTGTTATAAGAGACAAAACTGTTTCAGAGCAGCGCTACTTACCCACGTGATCGTTGAATCTCTTTAGCGGGGCTTTTGAGAAGGACATTCCTCAAAGATTCTATAAAATGTGCTGTTTAAAACTTAAATGAAGCGGATCCAGCAGCTGCAGATCTCTTTCTTTCTCTCTCTGTCTAGTTGTCAACATCCGACGCGCCGCTGAAAATTCAAACTTACGTCATACGCAGTTTTACGTGAAACTGGCCAATCAGAAGCAGAGTGTGGGTGACGTAGGCGCGTCGTTCCGGAAGTGTTTGTAAAGAGGACAAAACAACCTAATTTTATAGAGCTTAAATAGTGAATTTGTGCGCTCTGCTGGGAAAATACATTCACATTATATTCATTAAAAAAAAAAAAAATCAAAGCAAAATTCGAAACAATCTACCGAAATACTAACAAAACAAATAAGTTCATCATTTTAACCATCTCCTCAGCCTCTTGTATTGTATGTATTGTTCTAATTTCCCTCAGTATATTAATACAGGGTGAGCAGACGTCCCTATTGACCCGGGACAGTCCCAGTTTTGAGCCCCGTGTCCCCTGTCCCAGCAGGTTTATCC
This sequence comes from Periophthalmus modestus, assembly GCA_019594935.1. Lineage (NCBI taxonomy): Eukaryota > Metazoa > Chordata > Actinopteri > Gobiiformes > Gobiidae > Periophthalmus > Periophthalmus modestus. The sequence continues at coordinate 34,636,019 of JAIEZT010001368.1, forward strand.
AATACGAGTGATTTGACCCAGTTTTATACAAGAAATGTCCAAAGTCTTCCTATTTATGATAAATTTGAGACCCACCAAAAGTAGAGAGGGCATAAACTGTCATTTGTTAAGCCAAAATACAGAAAAAGGTGTTTGAAAATAACCAGAACACAAATATATGTTCTCAAAATATGTAAGTAAGTCTCTCAGATTAAATTCACTCATTAAACTCATATGTGAAGTCATGAAGCTCATAATAATATTCTTAATTACTCGCTCTTTTCTCAGTTTTATTATTACCAAACTCCACCCGGCTGTGAACCAGGACTAAACCTGGACTAAACCCAGACTAAACCCGGACTAAACCGGGACTGAACCAGGACTGAACCAGGACTAAACATGTTGAATCATTGTTTGAGTTTTGTGCAGTTAAAACCTGGAACATTCTTCCTGAAGATGTGAGACAGGCCTCGACTTTGACAGTGTTTAAATCCAGACTCAGACGATTCTGTTTAGCTGCTATGACTGAAAGAGTTTTTTTTCTGCTTCTTCTCTTTTAATGTTAATTTTTTAATGTTCATTTTATGATGGTTATTTATGTTTTGATTTGTTGTATTGCAATTTGAATGTCTTTCTTATTCTTTAAATCACTTTGAATTACTTTTGTACCAGTTGTGCTGTGCAAATAAACTTGCATTGCCTGATGTCATCTGTACTAAACATGATGATGTCATCTGTATTAAACATGATGATGTCATCTGTAGTAAACTTGATGATGTCATCTGTATTAAACATGATGATGTCGTCTGTATTAAACCTGATGATGTCATCTGTATTAAACATGATGATGTCATCTGTATTAAACATGATGATGTCATCTGCATTAAACATGTCATCTGTATTAAACCTGATGATGTCGTCTGTATTAAACATGATGATGTCGTCTGTATTAAACAAGATGATGTCATCTGTATTAAACCTGATGATGTCGTCTGTATTAAACATGATGATGTCATCTGTATTAAACCTGATTGGCCGATAGAAACTTGTGACGTCATCTGAAACCCAGCAACTTACGACAGAACGGCACTACTTCAGTTAAACCATTTTATTTCATGGAAATACAACATAATTCTGTATCCTTTCCAGGACCATTGTTGTACATTTTATATTTTATCTTTTTTTGTACTTGAAAACATATTCACTTGTACAACAATATCATAAACAAAGCCTCATGTCACAAATGGAGCCGTTGATGACAATAACTTACACTTGCCATGCTTCAAGAGTTTCAAGAGGAGATACCTGCGTACCTTCATTTTTACTAGATTCATCTTCAAATAAAAGTAAACGGACTTGAATAAATATGTTAAAAAGACACTGGAGTTACAAAATAAACCACTGTCATTCAAAACAGAGCAAAAAAGAGACCACAGGGCTGTTTTGTAAGGGTTAACTTCTCATTCCTTTTTACGAGGACACATTTGCATATTTTAATAACACTGCTAAATCTAAAAGAAAAAAAATAATTAAATACTGACTATATTTCGGAAATTGCCCTTTAATTATAACTGACACTTTAAGATTTTTAGCATTATGTGCAGAGTATTTAGGCCACACTGACCAATAGAATCATTCACACTCAAACAGCATCTAGTACAGAGTTTCTTTATACAGCCTAGAGGTATTCGCTAATTACATTTCTCACTTCTTTTCTCAAAGGAAAAAAAAACACAATGGACCAGATGAATGCGCGTGTGCTGTTTCCATATACAGAATAAAATATCTTAAAAGAAAAGTGACGAGGATGAGGTTTTCGGTCAGTAATATGCAAATTTACGAAATGTTTAAAATAAAAATATTAATTAAAAACGAGAACGATTACGACACTCAACACTTCACTTAGTTTCAACAGTGAAATTTACAATGGACCCAGTTAAAAATGTGAAGGAAACGAAAGGCGGAGGAGTTTGAGAAAGTAAAAAAAAAGAAACGCAACTTTCATTCGTTTGACAGGAAGCAGGAGCGTTTAGAAACATGGCAAAACACATGAAGAAGAAGAAGAAGAAGAAGAAGAGTGGATTATTTCACTAAAAGAGGATATGAAATGTGAGACTGGAGCTGTGTGACGCCATGTTCAACTCAACAGCTGATGGGTTAATGTAGTGTTCATTTCATAGGCTCTTTTTAGTACAATATCTATAATTTAATACTATGTCCAAAATGTAAATTCATTTGTCACGGTTTAGACAGTTGTGGAAATGGAGGAAAAAGGAAAAGGCATGCACGAGTTTGGAAAAATCAGGAGTAAAGTAAAGAAAACGTGTGAAGAGGTTCTGCTCGTGTTGATTTTAAGGGAACGGCTTCATGAACTTTAAGACTTTTATAAAGAAGAGTTTGAGACGATTTGGGTTCATTAAAAGAGCCGATTCCATAAAAACAACACGGCAGAGATCAGGGCGGGGTCTGTGTGACTGGGGGCGGAGTCTGAGTGACAGGGGAGGAGTCTGTGTGACTGGGGGCGGAGTCTGAGTGACTGGGGGGGGTGGTGTCTGTGTGACTGGGGGTGGGGTGTGACTGGGGGTGTAACGGGGGTGGGGTCTGTGTGACTGGGGGCGGAGTCTGTGTGACTGGGGGAGGAGTCTGTGTGACTGGGGGAGGAGTCTGTGTGACTGGGGGGGAGGTGTCTGTGTGACTGGGGGACGAGTCTGTGTGACTGGGGGCGGGGTCTGAGTGACTGGGGGGTGGGGTCTGTGTGTGACGGGGGCGGGGTCTGTGTGACTGGGGGCGGGGTCTGTTTGACAGAGGAGGAGTCTGTGTGACGTGGCGGGGTCTGCGTGACTGGGGGTGGGGTCTGTGTGACGGGGAGGAGTCTGTGTGATGGGGGAGGAGTCTGTGTGGCTGGGGGCGGGGGGTCTGTGTGACAAGGGAGGGGTCTGTGTGTGGGGGAGGGTCTGGGGACTGGGGGCGGGGTCTGTTTGACTGGAGGCAGGGTCTGAGTGACGGGGGAGGAGTCCGTATGACTGGGGGCGGGGTCTGTGTAACTGGGGGCGGGTCTTTGTGACGGGGGAGGAGACTGTGTGACTGGGGGCGGGTTCTGAGTGACAGGGGAGGGGTCTGTGTGCGCTGAAGGAGGTCTGTGTGACTGACTGGGGGGGGGGGTCTATGTGACTGGGGGCGGGGTCTATTCTCAACAGGTGGTGGCGAGCGACTGGTGGATGGGAGGCTGGAAGCAGCGCACATGCTCCACGGTGGAACTGTCGGTCTCCACGGCCTTCATGTACTTGTTCAGAATGGCAAAGATTTCATTGTTCAAGATCTGGTACTTCCTGATGCGGTCGGCCATCTTCTTCAAGGGCTGTGAGGGGAAAAAAAGCTCTTTAGAAATAAAGAATAGATTTAAAATGAAAACCCCACGAGCTCTGTTCTAATCCTCTGAGGACGTAAAACTGCAGGTGTATCTAGTTAGAGATCGACTGATGTGCGTTTTTTCATGGCTGATGCCGACTCCAGGGCAAACGATGTAACCTCTGCCGATATATTTGGGTCAGTATAGATTATTTTCCTCAAAAATAATGTGTTTTCAATTCACTACAAACTCTCCCACAGCCTTTTTCACTACAAACCTGTACGAGAGCTGTGTGTCACATTTAGAGCAGTTTTCTCTTCATATTAAAGTGTGAATATGAAGCTTTGTGAGGATTTTTAGGCAACAAATCAACCAAAACAAAACATCGCCCTCTGCTGGAGATTGAAGGCTGATAGTTGATACACTGAAAAGTCCAGATATCGGCCCGATATATCGATCTATCTCTATCTATATCCCACCTCTGAATATTTACAGCTGATGAGGAACTTACAACATTCTTGATAATTTCATCTTTTCCATCTTGTCTTTGGACTTTGAGCAGATGGTAGCAGAAGTCAAAGAGGTCAAAGCGGCGCTGTTGTCCCAAAAGTACGATGATGGCACATCCAGCCCAGTTCAGCCCGTCCCCAAAGCACTGCCTGAAAAAACAAAATAACAACAACAGGTCGATGAGCAGAGTTTTTACCATCAGGCAGAAACATCACGGCTCATGAAGTGTGACTCACTCTGCTGTAAACTCGTGTGTGCCCACTGGGATGCAGTACACAAACTGCATCGCGCTCCACAGACGGTGGAACTCCATACACTCGTCCACGTGCATCACTCCGTTGGTGGGAGGGGGGCCGCGCCACACGCCGTCCTGAAGGAAGCTGCGGATCCGGGTCAAAATGACCTCGAACATGGACAGGCCGCAGCACAGACGCTCTTTGGTCAGCAGGTCTCCCTCTCGGGCGATCGCGATTTGCTGTGATCACCAGAGTTATACAAAGTTAAGAAGGGGAGAAAATGAAAATGGTTCAGCTGCTCAAAAAATAAACTCAAAATAACAAAATAAACCTCAAAAATAACTCTAAATAACTAAAAAAAAAAAAGGAAAAAAAAGTCAAAACAACTCAAAAATTTTAAAAATAAACAGAAAAAAATGTAATTAATAAAAAAATATATATATTTATTTAAAAAAAAAAACTCAAAATAACTAAACAAATTAAAGAAATAAACTCAGAGTAAAAATAAATAAATAAAATAAATTAATAAAATAAAAATAACAACAAAAAACAAAACAAATTCAAAATAACTCAAAACATGAACCCCAGGATCATGTAGAGGGTTAATACGAACATTTAAGACCAAAATGAGTCTGACAGCAGCAGGTACAGAGAGAGAGACACAGTTTTTCAAAAGTAAGTGAATTGGAGCCAGACTTAATGGAGCCGGAAGTGCGCTCATGCTCACTTCCTGTTTGCAACGCGACGGCAGGTTAGCTACATCCATTTATATAAACAGTCTACGACAGCAGCGGTGCCCGACCTGTGGAGTGCCCAGTCGCTCAATCAGAGGCACGAGATGAAGAGGAGCGTACTTCGCCTCCAGCCTCTTCATCCTCACCTCCAGCCGCTCTCCCTCTGTGTGACAAGGACGAGACTTTTGTAAAACTGAAAAACATCTTTATTAAAACAACAATGAGTTTATAAAAATACCTTTGATGTAAACTCGAGGCAGAATGTTTTGGAAAGGGGCGGCGTGTAAAAGATCACACACCTCCTCCTGGGACTGGAGTGAAGAAGAGCACAGACGTTTAACGAAGGATTTAAACATATTCAAAGTCTAATTACAGTGTGGAGCCAGTGTTATCCATCTATGTTAATGACACAGATTTAAAGGGACATGCGAGGAGCCATGAGGTGATGCTGCAAACGTCAAACTCTTTCTGCTAGATTCTTTATTATGAGTTTTATTGCTTATAAAATGACATCAATTAGTCTTATATTACACAAAATTGACTCTTGTGAGCTTGAATCTATGTTATAATGCTGTTAACTCCTCAAAAACACACCTGGAGTTGTGTTTTGTTTCATTTATGATTAGTCTGTAACATCTCCAAACCTCAAAATGCTCTGTTCCACCTTGTGATGTCATGAAGTGGTCGTTTTCAAGCTAGCAGCTACGCTTTACCTTTAGTTCAGTAGAGATTTGCAATTTCCAGAGCTGAAATCATCAACCAAATGAGTTTAAAAACACAGTAAAGCACTTCCTGTGTTACCACACGATGACATCACAAGGTGGAACAGAGCGTTTTCAGTTTCTGTATGTTTGTGATGAGGAAACGACATTAGAACAGATGAGAAAACAGTGTAATATGAGCCCTTTAAGTCTAAGCAGTGTGATGATTCATGCGGTTTATACAGTATTTAATCAGACAGGATTAACAAGCGGTGGTGTTGGTTAGCCACAAGAGCAAACAAACGATCAGCGTTCTGTCTGGTGATGATGAACTCTGAGAGAGCAGGACTCCCGTGTGACGTGAGCCTGTCATTAGCCAAATGAAACACAGAGAGCAGAGCAGACGGGAACATCTCGGACCTTTGGCTAAAAGTGATGAATGAGACGAAAGAGCCGTGCAGGGTTAAAGCGACAAACGACAAACTTACAGACAAAACAAACACTAATGAGAGCGATGAAGACGAGTCACGTTCAACAGGTACGAGCTCCAAAGACGGAACAAACAGCAAACCAGAAAAAATACAACCTTTTCTACCATGGAAACAAGACGCAGGTTTAATCAAGTGATCAAACCATCGACTGTGTAAAGAAATGGACTGATGTGTCTGTTATTAATGTTCATATCTTGATTTATGGAACAATATCGTGAAATAAAAACCTCAGGATCATGTCGAGGGTTAATACGAACATTTAAGACTAAAAGGACGAGCCTGACAGCAGCAGGTACAGAGAGAGGGCACGGTTTTTCAAAAGACAAAAAATAAACTCAAAATAACAAATAAATAAAAATTAAAAAAAATTAAAAATTAAATAACTAAAAAAGGTAGAAAAAAATAAACTCAAAATAAAAAAAAAAAAAAAAAACTTTAAATAACTAAAAAAGGTAGAAAAAAAAAAACTCAAAAATAACAAAAAAAAAAAACAAAAAAACTTTAAATAACTAAAAAAGGTAGAAAAAATAAACTCAAAATAACAAAAAAAAAAAAAAAAAAAAAACTTTAAATAACTAAAAAAGGTAGAAAAAATAAACTCAAAATAAGAAAAAAAAAAACAAAAAAAAACTTTAAATAACTAAAAAAGGTAGAAAAAATAAAAAAATAAACTCAAAAATAACAAAAAAAAAACCAAAACAAAACAAACTTTAAAATAACTAAAAAAGGTAGGAAAAAAATAAACTCAAAATAAAAAAAAAAAACAAAAAAAAAAAACTTTAAATAACTAAAAAAGGTAGAAAAAATTAACTCAAAATAACAAAAAAAACCACAACAAAAAATAATTCAAAAAATAATAAAATGGATAAAATTATATATATATATTTATGAAAAACAAAAAACTTAAAAAAAAAAACCCCTCAATAACAAAAAAAATGTAATATAAATAAATAAACCTCCTCAATAAAAATAAATAAATTAATTAATAAATAATAATAATAATAAAATAACAAAAAAAACATTAGCAATGTCCATTTATATACACAGTCTATGGTTCAAGCTAATTCAAACGTAGTAGAGCTTTTTCAGTCGTTGGCTGAAGTGTTTTAAAGTGAAATGTTGAAGTTGTTTCCATGGCGACAGGAGGTAAAGTTTACAGTAAATTCACAGTAAAAAATAAGAAATAGAGGAGACAGAGAAAAAAACTCATAACACTAAGAGAAAAGAACATGATTTGTGCCGTTTGTGACTGAAAACCAAACCCTAAAGTCTTACCACCTGAAGGAGGTGCCAGCGTGAAACAAAAATGAGAAAAGGGTTTAGAAAAAATCACCAGAACATGTCACATTTGAAGAAATGTCTGAACACACGACGCCTTCACGGTTTTATTTATTTGTGTGATTTTATATATTTTACAAACAAACAGAAGACAGAAAATACAAGAAGAAAATAGTAGTAGTTTTTTTTTAATTTTTATATATTTTATATTGAAATCCTCAAAGTGTTCAGCCTTTGGTTTGACGAGAAATAATTTAGTAGAAGTATTAAAGAAGAGAGAGAGAACAGGGAGAAAGAGAGAAGAGAGGAAGAGAAGAGAGACAGGGGAGAAAGAGAGAAGGGGAGATAAGGGAAGAGAAGAGGGTGACAAGGGAGAAAGAGAGGGAGAACAAGAGAGAAGAGAGAGACAGGGGAGAAAGAGAGAGAGAAGAGGGGAGAGAGAGAGAGAGAGAGCAGAGGTGAAAGAGAGGGAGAGCAAGAGAGAAGAGAGATACAGGGGAGAAAGAGAGAAGAGGGGAAGAGAAGAGAGAGAGCAGAGGTGAAAGAGAGGGAGAGCAAGAGAAAAGAGAGAGACAGGGGAGAAAGAGAGAAGGGGAGATAAGGGAAGAGAAGAGGGTGACAAGGGAGAAAGAGAGGGAGAGAGGAAAAGAGGAGAGAGAGAGCAGAGGTGAAAGAGAGGGAGAGCGAGAGAGAGACAGGGGAGAAAGAGAGGGAGAGCAAGAGAGAAGAGAGAGAAAGAGCGGGAGAGATGAGGGGAGAGAAGAGGGACAGGGGAGAAAGAGAGAGAAGGGGAGATAAGGGGAGATAGAAGGGAAGAGAAGAGAGTGACAAGGGAGAAAGAGAGATGGAGAGAATTGAGAGAGGAGAGAGACCAGAGAGGTGAAAGAGAGGGAGAGAGAGAGGGAGAGCGAGAGAGAGACAGGGGAGAACGACAGGGAGAGCAAGCGAGAAGAGAGAGACGGGAGAAAGAGAGGGAGAGAAAAAGAGATGGGAGAGTGACAAGGGAGAAATAGAGGGAGAGAGAGAAGAGAGAGAGCAGAGGAAAGAGAGGGAGAGAGAGAGATGAGGGAAGAGAAGAAAGAGACGGGAGAAAGAGAGAGGGAAGAGAGAGATGGGAGCGTGACGAGGGAGAAAGAGAGAGACAGAGGAGATAGAGAGAGAGGAAAGAGAGCAGGGGAGAGGGAGAGAGATGAGGGAAGAGAAAAAAGAGACGTAAGAAATAGAGAAGGAAGAGAGAGATGGGAGAGTGATAAGGGAGAAAAAGAGAGAGAGCAAAGAGAGAAATGTTGTGAAATGTTTTTTTTTTATTTGTGAAATGTTTTTTTATTTGTGATTTGTGATTTTTTTTTGTGAAATGTTTTTTCTTTCTTTTTTTTTTTTTTTGTGTGAAATGTTTTATTTTTAATTTTTTGTGTGTGTGTGTGTGTGTGTGTGTGTAGAAGCTGCAGCGTCTCACCAGAGCCTGTTCGATGAGCAGACAGAAGAGGATGGCGTTCCCCACCTCCCTCAGACTCTGGAACACGTCCGTCTTCAGCTCCGCGTACTCGATGATGTCTTTGAGCTGGTGATGGAAGAACTCCAGAATACCTGAGACGGAGAGAGAGAAAGAGGAGAGAGGGAAGAGGAGGAGAGAGAAAGAGGAGAGAAAGAGAGAAAGAAGGAGAGGAGAGAGGAAGAGGGAGAGGAGAGAGAAAGAAGGAGAGAGAGGAGAGGAAGAGGGAAGAGGAAGAGGAGAGAGGAAGAGAAGAGGAGAGGGAGAGAGAGAAGAGAGGGGAAGAGAGGAGGAGGAGCGGAGAGGAGAGGAGAGGAGAGAGAGAGAGGAGAGAGGAGAGAGAGAAAGAGGAGGAGGAGAGGGAAGAGAAAGAGGAGAGAGAGAGGAAGAGAGGAGAGGAGGGAGGGAGGAGGAGGAGAGAGAGAGGAAGAGGGAGAGAGGGAAGAGGAGGGGGAGAGAGGAAGAGAAAGAGGAGAGAGAAAGGAGAGGAGAGAGAAAGGGAGAGGAAGAGGAGCAGGAGAGAGGGAAGAGGAGAGAGGGAAGAGGAGGAGAGAGAGAGAGGAAGAGGAGAGAGGGAAGAGGAGGAGAGAGAGAGGAAGAGGGAGAGAAAGAAGGAGAGGAGAGAGAAAGAGAAAGGAAGAGGAGAGAGAGAGGAAGAGGGAGAGAAAGAGACAAAGAAGGAGAGGAGAGAGAAAGAGAGAAAGAAGGAGAGGAGAGAGAAAGAGAGAGGAAGAGGAGAGAGAGGAAGAGGAGAGCACGAGAGAGGAGGTGAGGAAGAGAGGGAAAGAGGAGAGAGAGGGAGAAAGAGAGGAAGAGGTGAGAGAGAGAGGAGAGAGGGAAGAGGAGAGGGCAGGAAAAAAAGAGGGAGAGAGAGAAAGAGATAAGAGAAGAGGAGAGACGGAGGAAGAGGAGAGAGAGAGACAGAGGAGAGAAAACAGAGAGGGAGAGGGAGAGGAGAGAGAGGGCAGGAGAAAGAGGGAAAGGAAAAGAGAAGAGGAAGGGGAGAGAGATACAGATACAGAGAGAGAGAGAGAGAGAAGGAATAAGAAGGAGAGAAAGCAGGGGGAAAGAAAGAGATAGAAAGAGGAAGAGGAGAAAGAGAGGGCAGGAGAGAGAGAGATAGAATAAGAATGAGAGAGAGCAGGGGAGAAAGAGGGAGAGAAAGAGAGAAGGAGGAGAGAAACAGAGCAGGAGAAAGAGGGAAGGAGAGAAAAAAAGACGAGGAGAATAAGAGGGAGAAAGCAAGAGAAGGGAGAGAGAGAGTAAGAGCAGGAGAAAGAGAGAGATGGAGAGACAGAGCAAGAAGGAGAGAGATAGGGGAGGAAGAGAGGGAAAGAGCAAGAGACAGGAAGGAGAGGCAGGGCAGGAGAAAGAGAGAGGGAGAGAAGGCAAGCGCAAAAAAGAGAGAGAATAAGAAGGAGAGAGAGACAGGAGGGAAAGAAGGAGAGTGAAAGAGGTTGGACAGGAAAAAGAGAGAGAGGTGAGAGATGGGAGGAGGAGAGCAAGAGGAAGAGGGGAGAGAGACAGAGCAGGAGAAAGAGAGAAAGAGAGGGAGGACAGAACACCAGTTAATAACCCTCCATCTGCTTTGGTCATTACAGAATCAGGCTCATTACAAACAGCTTCTATCGTCGCTGTCACTTAAAGCCCCGCGGCGTCGTACCTCCTCACGCTCGTTATCTCCACCATAATCTACTGTTGCCATGGCGAATCAGCCTCGACAGACGCCCTGACCCACATTTGGCCCAGACGTCAGGCCAAAGGATCATGACGAGCTGACGGTGAGCTCATAAACAACAGGTCCACATCACCGCACCAGACTCGGTCGCACTTTAGAATAACGAGCCTTAATTAGAAGCATCAACGATGATCTTTCCCCATAATGAGACGACGTAATTAATACTCTAACCCCTAATTAAGTAGTTACCGACCTTGAATCATTTTTAATACAATATTTCTTCATTATGACTAGGCTCTGTGCACAGTAGCACGCTAGCTAGCTCACTGTGTGTCAACGCTAACAGTCACTTTTATTCATATCATTACAAAAAAAAAAATCAAATAAACAACCTATTAATATACAAATTAACTAAAATAAAGCCTACAACATTATTTTTATGTAATACTTCAGTTTGTGGTGTTAGCATTAGTCAAAATTAGCATTAGTGTTAGCGTTAGCGTTAGCATTGAGACACAAACATGTCTCTGGTGTCTCTGGTGAAGTTTTAATTTTATTTGTGTTTAACATGTGACACCTGCAGCTCCCTGTCCACTGCCTGACCCTAACCTCCTGACCTCTGACCCCTGACCTCTAACTCACCTGCAGCTCCCTGTCCACTGCCTGACCCTAACCTCCTGACCTCTAACCCCTGACCTCTAACCCACTGGCAGCTCCCTGTCCACTGCCTCATCTTTAAATATTGATTTATTTTAGCGAGACTCTGCAAAAACTTCACAGAAATAAAACTGGACAGAAGGAGTGACGCTAACGGTGAGGTAGAGGGCGCTGTTGTGCTTAGAGCCCATTAAGTCTTTGTTTTATTAACGATATTTATTAAGTTATTATAAAGTGATAAAGACCAAAGTGCATATGATCCTCTGCTTTTCTATTTTTGTTTTATGCAGGTTTTGGGTTAATCCTTACTAGAACTACTTTAGCCATGACTGAGTAAGTACTTTTTTTGACCTAGTGGTACTTTGTTTAAAACCACAGACTGTACAAAGACGCGGACGTCACCCACAGCGTTCGGCTCCAGTCAAATGAAGTTCATCGAGTTATTCACCTCATTCCTGAAGCTACCGTGAGCGCCGTTGTCGACATTTGGGTTGTATTATTTCGTCTGGAGCTGCTGATCGTGAGCTCAAATAAGTTCTACAGGGACTAAAGAGCCGTTTTAAAGCTTTATATAATATTTCAGCATTAAAACTGATCGCATTTATGGAAAAAGTGGGCAAATTTGAAGTTCCATATTTGGAATTACGACTGCGAGTGTCATAGCAACCAAAGAGCCAGTCCGGAGCGAGGCTGTTGAAGGTAACACCCCTTAGCAACGCTGTCAATCAAACCTGTTGCTAACGCTAGCAGGAGTGACCTTGGGGAAAGAAGGACCTGATTTGTCTGTTATTAATGTTCATATCTTCATTTACGGACAAAATAGCGAAATAAAAACGACAGGATCATGTAGAGCGAGTTAATATGAACATTTAAGACCAAAATGAGTCTGACAGCAGCAGTTACAGAGAGAGGGGACAAGAAATAAACCCAAAATAACAAAGAAACCCTCAAAATAAACTAAAAAAAAAACAAACAAAAAAAACCCTCAAAATAACTAAAAAAAAAAAAAAAACAACTACAAAAAAACTAAAAATATTAAAATTAAAAAAAAAAACAAAAAAAAAAAAAAAAAAACCTAAATAAAAATAAATAAATAAAATAAATTCAAAATAACTCAAAAACATGAACCTCAGGATAGAGGGTTAATATGAACATTTAAGACCAAAATTAGTCTGACAGCAGCAGTTACTCTCGCAGAAACTCTCTTCTACTATAATCTGACGCAGGTTAAAACCAACGATAGAAACGACAGGAAAACTCATTAACATCAACCCATCTGTATCTGTATTATCTACATTACAAGCTTAAAATGAAGTCAACGATTAGAAAACCAGACTGTTTGTCCTCAAAAGACTCGTTAACTCCACAAACGTTTTCACAACATTTTGTCTCAGTCCAGATGACGGAGACGTTTGTGTGAAGTCAGCAGTTTCCTGAGCCGAGAGCAGACGGGATTTTCACTGCTCCCCGGTGTGGACCTGTCTATCGCATTAGCTCCATGTGCTACTACGCTCACGGAAACACACGAGAACCGAACACTCTGAGCTAACGCTGCGCACAAAATACACTGTTCATTTAAAGCTGCGCTGTGGAACTTTTCTGGTGGAGCATCTGCAACCTGCTTGTCTGTTTTGCTTTAGATCATTCCATGCAAAGCAACAGGAATCTACTTTTTTTTTTTCTTTTAAGCTATTAAAATATCTTGAATTTACTTGAAAATTGACAAGTTTAATGCAACACTGTGGGACATTCCAAGCAAAGCAAATGGCATCTCAGCAGATAAACAGGTGTCGGACGGCCACCAGAAAATGCATTCAAATCCAAGAATTCACAGGATAACAGTTGTCTTTCTTGGCATTTATAAAAAACGCTGTTAGTCAAACCTGTCGCTAATGCTAACAGGAGCGACCTCGGGTTTATGTGAACGTTTAAGACCAAAATGAGTGACAGCAGCAGTTACCGAGAGGGGACACAGTTAAAAAATAAACTAATAAATAAACTAAAAAAATAAATACAATGAAATAAAAAAAAAACAAAAAAAAAAACAAAACAAAAAACAACGCAAAATAATAATAAAAAAAAACAAACAAACTCAAAATAACTTAAGATAACAAAAAAAATTAATAAACTCAAAGTAACTAATAAAAAAAACCAAAACAAAAACTCAATAACTAGAAAAAAAAAAAAACCCAAAAACAACTCAAAAATAAAATTAAAAAATGAAGAAAATAAACAAGCAAAAAAATCATCAATAATAAAAAAAAAAAAAAAAAAAAAAAAAAAAAAAAAAAAAAAAAAAAGAACCCAGGATCATGTAAAGGGTTTATATGAACATTTAAGACCAAAATGAGTGTGACAGCAGCAGGTACAGAGAGAGGGGACATGGTTGAAAAATAAATAAAACAAATATATAAAATAAAAATAAAAATTTCAAAATAACTACAAATAAAACTGAAAAAAAAAATAAATAAAATAAACTCAAGATAACAAAAAAATTAAAATAAATAAACTCAAAATTACTAATAAAAAAAAAAAAAAAAAAAAAAACCTCACAACTAAAAATAAAATTTAAAAAATGAAGAAAATAAACAAAAAATTATAAATAAACTAAAAAAAAAAAAAAAAGAACCCAGGATCTTGTAAAGGGTTAATACGAACATTTAAGACCAAAATGGTGAGTCTGACAGCAGCAGGGCGACGTTTTTTCAATAGAAAGTGAATTGTAGCGTCGATGGAGCCGGAAAACGAGCCTAAGCTCACTCTCTATTTGGAACGTGGCAACTAGCAGGTTAGCATGTCCATTTAAATATACAGTCTATGGCTTATATGGAAACACAGGTATGTAGGTAAACGTATCTCACCTGGGGAGCCGTACTCGTGACGAGGCAAGCGGCAGATTTTGGGCATAACTTCTATCAGGGTTTTTACATACTGCAGAATGGTCCCTTGTAACTGTCAAAAAGAATCCAGATGAAAATAGTTGTAAAATATATAAAGATGCCAACAAAAAAAGGCACATTTATCAAAACAACCTGGAATGAAAAAAGTAATTTAAAGACGCCACTTTGCAAGACTTGACTGCAGCATATAGTGAGACTTTGTCCTAAAAGAAAAATACCAGGCTTTTGACGATTTTGAGCAGCTCCTCCATCACCACGGCGATGCCCTGGTAACCAAGGAGACGGCAGATGGTCTTAAAATGAGGCGGACCCACGAAGTTTCTGTACGAGCTGTATATGTGGGAGTAGGCAATGTTCAGAGGCTGAGGAGAGAACAGACAGACTTTTTGAGCATCTGGGACAGAGAAGTTATTTTAGTCAAACTAGGGCGTGGATAAGACTGGGTTTAAACGGGGTACTGATGTGGTTTGGTCCTGGTTTGGAACTGGTTTGATCCTGGTTTAGCTCTGGTTTGACATTGTTTTCACTCTGGGTTAGCAGTGGGTTACCTCTAATTTAGCAGTGGGTTTAGTACTGGTTTACCTCTGGTTTGGCACTGGGTTAGCACTGATTTGGCACTGGGTTACCGCTGGTTTAGCACTAGTTTAGCATTTGGTTAGCACTGACTTAGCACTCGGTTAGCACTGAGTTAGCACTAGTTTAGCACTGGGTTAGCACTGTTTCAGCACTGGGCTACCGCTGGTTTAGTATTAGTTTAGCATTTGGTTAGCACTGGCTTAGCACTGGGTTAGCACTAAGTTAGCACTGGGTCAGCACTAGTTTAGCACTGAGTTAGCACTGGGTTACCACTGAGTTAGCACTGGGTTACCACTGGTTTAGCACTAGTTTAGCTCTGTGTTAGCACCTGGTTAGCACTAGGGTAGCACTGGGTTAGCTCTGAATTAGCACTCGTTTGGCACAGTTTTAACACTGTGTTAGCACTGGTTTGGCACTGGTTTAGTACTAGTTTAGCACTGGGTTTGCACTGGGTTAGCACTGGGTTAGCACTGGGTTAGCCCTGGTTTGACACTGGTTTTCTCCAGATTTTATCCTCTTTTTATACTTGTTTATTTCAGTATTTCTATATTTTTACAGCTCAGGGGAACAGACATTGGATTTGGAGTTGGTTGAGGTAAAGCGTTTAGCTCAGTGTAATATTTTAACATTTATATCACACATTTTCTGGCATACACTTGAACTATTGAACTGAACAGCATCTCACCTTTGAACCATAAAGGTAATAAGGCTGCACGTTGGCTGGTTTGTCTCGTTGAGGCTCCTGTGTGAAAGGAATGGCTGTGCGCACAAAGCTGCAAATCAAAAGTAATAAATTATAAAAAAAACAAATGCATGAGATCATTAAAAGCCGTAGCACTAAAGATGAATGTTCTGACCGGTTTGTGGACCCATTGTAGCAGTAGTTTGGGAGGAAGTCAAAGTTGAGCTCCCAGAAGACGTGCAGCGTGATTCTTCCATAAGGAGCCGACACGTTGTGGTTAGCTTCACGAAACATGGCGTCAAAGCTGTCCAGAGTCATGTGTTTGGACAGCAGCCGGTGAGTCAGACGGTTTATCTCCAGCAGCCATTCCAACTCCTGTTAAAGACAAAACATATATACAGATACCATTCCAACTCCTATAAAAGAGAAAACATATATATGCTACTCGTCCAACTCCTATAAAAGAGAAAACATATATATGCTACCAGTCCGTGTCCTATAAAAGACAAAACGTATATGCTACCAGTCAAAAGTCTGGACCATTTCATTCAATGTTTTTCTTAGCCCTGGTTTAGCCCTGGTTTAGCCCTGGTTTAGCCCTGGTTTAGCCCTGGTTTAGCCCTGGTTTAGTCCTGGTTTAGCTCTGGTTTAACCCTGGTTTAGCTCTGGTTTAGCCCTGGTTTAGCTCTGGTGTAGCTCTGGTTTAGCCCTGGTTTAGCCCTGGTTCAGCCCTGGTTCAGCTCTGGTTTAGCTCTGGTTTAGCTCTGGTTTAGCCCTGGTTTAGCTCTGGTTTAGCCCTGGTTTAGCCCTGGTTCAGCCCTGGTTCAGCTCTGGTTTAGCTCTGGTTTAGCCCTGGTTTAGCCCTGGTTTAGCTCTGGTTTAGCCCTGGTTTAGCCCTGGTTTAGCCCTGGTTCAGCTCTGGTTCAGCTCTGGTTTAGCTCTGGTTTAGCTCTGGTTTAGCTCTGGTTTAGCCCTGGTTTAGCCCTGGTTTAGCTCTGGTTTAGCCCTGGTTTAGCCCTGGTTTAGCCCTGGTTTAGCTCTGGTTTAGCTCTGGTTTAGCACTGGTTTAGCTCTGGTTTAGCTCTGGTTTAGCCCTGGTTTAGCTCTGGTTTAGCCCTGGTTTAGCCCTGGTTTAGCCCTGGTTTAGCTCTGGTTTAGCCCTGGTTTAGCTCTGGTTTAGCCCTGGTTCAGCTCTGGTTTAGCCCTGGTTTAGCTCTGGTTTAGCCCTGGTTTAGCTCTGGTTTAACCCTGGTTTAGCTCTGGTTTAGCCCTGGTTTAGCTCTGGTTTAGCTCTGGTTTAGCCCTGGTTTAGCTCTGGTTTAGCCCTGGTTTAGCTCTGGTTTAACCCTGGTTTAGCTCTGGTTTAGCCCTGGTTTAGCTCTGGTTTAGCCCTGGTTTAGCTCTGGTTTAGCCCTGGTTCAGCTCTGGTTTAGCCCTGGTTTAGCTCTGGTTTAGCTCTGGCTTAGCTTTAGTTTAACAGTTTTCTTATTTTTACTACTTTCTACATTTTATAAACACACAGAAGACAAATATATTAATATATGAAGTATATAAATATATGAAGTTAGATATATGGAATTATGTAGCAAAGAAGGAAAAAAAAAAAAGTTACTCTACTAATTATTTTTCGACAAAGCAAAGGGTGGCTGCTTTGACATTTTTAATTTTTGTTGTAGAGTTATTCAGCTTCTTTATTACTCATTCCATGTATCTTCATATATTTGATGTCTTCTGTGTGCTTATAAAATGTAAAAAGCAGTAACAATAAATTAAAAAAACATTGAAAATGAGGCGTGTCCAAACTTTTGACTAGTATTGTTTAGATTTAAAGCTCTGGAGAAACATTCTGTTGCTGAAGTGACTTAAAAAGACGTTACCACGATGGAGGTGAGGTCTTCGCTCTCGAAGCGGCTGATGGCGTGATCCAGAGACTTGTACATCGCTGCGGAGATTCTTTGAGTGATCAGTCGGTTCAAATCAATCGACCGACCCAGCAACTGCAAAACATCAGATATAAAGTTATTTTCTCCCACAGCGAATCCGGCGGGGTGGTCCTTTTCCAGACAGAACGTCGTCGATGGCGTTTACCTGCACGTGTCTCTGCTTCAACAGCGTCTCGTACCGGTTTGAAGGAGGATACGGGATTATTACGCCGTAGTTTTTACACTCTGCTCTGAAGCGTTTGTCTAAGAGCACGCTGCGAGGGACAAAGACAATTTTATCTCAAGAGACGGAGACAAGATTACACGTTCAGAAGATAAGTATCTACTCCCACCTTCCAGCCATCGCTTTGTAGTACGCAAATATCTGATCGGCGAGCTTGTACACGAACTGATCAAAGCAGAGGTTGACCTAGAAGAAAAAAGGGGATGTTTTAACCATTGTGTTTGTTTTGTTTCATTTACACATGTTTAACACACAAACCCTGCATATTTAGTCTGAGTTTTTTTCCTCAAAAACACTCCGTTCCACCTTGTGATGTCATCATGTGGTGATACAGGAAGTGCTCCACACACCTTCATTTCTACAACCATTTGGATCATTTCAGCGAGTCTGGAATTGCCAATCTCTACTGAACGAAAGGTAAAAGGAGCTGTTAACTTGAAACTACTGCTGCCACTTCATGACATCACAAGGTGGAACAGAGCATTTTGAGGTTTGGAGATGTTACAGACTAATAATAAAGTGTGACTCAAACATGTGAATGAAACAAAACACAAGTCCAGGTCTGTTTTTGAGGAGGTAACAGCTTTAGAACAAGACCATTCAAAGTGTGCTTATTAAAGCTGTTTTTATTGTTTTTAAGTTATTGAGTGAGAGTGAATATCTGTAATTGTTATTGATTGCGGTTGAATGTTTGTATTTGAGTTTGTCTGAAGTAATGTACTTTTTAGAATGATAAATTTTAACTTTGTAAAGTAATTTTCTTTTATGTAGAAGTGACACTTAACATCTGTCAAGGGGCAACAGATGAAAAAAAAAAATAGAAATAAATAAATAATAAAAATTTAAAAAGTGATTCTCTTACCTCAGCTTCAATCTCATCGTACAGGAACTGTTTCTTGAATTTGGTGAGCGCGTAGTAGCCACTGTCATTATACAAGTCGAGAGGGTAGAGCACATATCTACACACAGGAGAGTTGGGTTACTTAACTCAACACTAACAGCTGAAATTAAAGCTGATTTCCGGGTCTTACTCCATCATCGACGGCTCCTTGGTCTCCAGGATGTGGTCTGTGAGGATCCAGGGCATGGACATCTCGATGGGGAACTGGATTCTACGGCCCATGGTCAGCTCCAGGAAGAACTCTCTGAACCAGAGCTGAGACAGATCACAGCACTGCTGCAGGGCCTCTGCAGAGCAACGAGACAGGGCTCACGTTAAAGAAGATGTACTGAGCTCGTGTCTCTATAGTTATAATCTCTGACACCTGTGGATCATTATGTTAGAATTTACACATTTTAAATCATAGTACACTGGTCCCTCGTTTATCGTAGGGGGTCATGTTCTAAAAAATAACTCGCAATATACGAAATCCACAAAGTATCAGCTTTATTTTTTACATTATTCTATCTCTATCTATCTGTTTCTTGTCTGTAAAACCCCTCACCACACACTTTATACATTTTTCTCACACAGGCATTAACATTTTCTCACATTTCTCTCTTGTTTAAACTCTCTCAAAGTTCAAACAAAGTATAGTATTATAGAATGAAACCAGGTTATTTTCCTCCTTCTTTATGTTACTAACCGAAGATTAATTTATTCTGTAATGGCGCCCCCTACAGCCACGTAACAGAAGACACGGAGGAGACTGATGGACAATGGTCTACAGTCCTTCAGCCAATCAGGACGCAGAACACAATGGTCTACAGTCCCTCAGCCAATCAGGACGCAGAACACAATGGTCTACAGTCCCTCAGCCAATCAGGACGCAGAACACAATGGTCTACAGTCTCTTAGCCAATCAGGACGCAGAACACAATGGTCTACAGTCTCTTAGCCAATCAGGACGCAGAACACAATGGTCTACAGTCTCTTAGCCAATCAGGACACAGAACACAATGCAGTAGAAATAACTGTTCGGCTCGTTTACTAATTGAGATATCCGTGGCTTGGTTGGAGCCCTCGTCTGTGTTTTAGTTTCACTTTACCGCTGAAGTTGAGCAGGTGCGTGTAGAAGAAGGAGTGTTTGTGGAAGTCTTCGATCGCCACGACGATGGGTCCGTCCAAACTGCTGCGGAGCGTCTTCTTTGAGCCGCTCTTGTCGGCGATCAACGACTCCAACATCGTGCGAACCATGTACAGCTGCGAGAGAAGGAGATGCAGAAGAAGTCGCTTTAAAATCAACTTCACTCAAACTTATTCATGAAGCAATTTAAACTTTTAGTCATGTTCTAAAGCTGTTCCCTCCTCAAAAACAGACCTGGAGTTGTGTTTTGTTTCATTCACATGTTTGAGTAACACTTTATTATTAGTCTGTAACATCTTCAAAGCTCAAAATGCTCCGTTCCACCTTGTGATGTCATGAAGTGGTAGTTTTCAAGTTCATAGCTACACCTTTTACATTTCGTCCAGTAGAGATCGGAAATTCCAGGGCAGAAACGATCCAAATAATTCTAGTAATGAAGGTGTGTGGAGTCTAAAAACACAGTGGAGCACTTCCTGTATTACCACATGATGACATCACAAGGTGGAACAGAGTGTTTTTTTACTTTAAGAGAAGGACTCAGCCTAAATATGAAGGTTTGTGTGTTAAATATGTGTGAATGAAACAAAAAAATACAACTCCAGGTCTGTTTGTGACGAGGAAACAACATAAAACAGAAATCAGAGAATGGCGCAACTTGAAAACTACCACTTCATGACATCACAAGGTGGAACAGAGCATTTTGAGCTTTGGAGATGCAGAGAGACACAACTCCAGGTCTGTTTTTGAGGAGATAACAGCATTAGAACATGACTTAAACCTCATGAGAGTCCATTTTGTGTAATACTGGATCTTTAAAGTACTATCTGGTATTACCACTTCATGACATCACAAGGTGGAACAGAGCGTTTTTTTTAGGAGAAGAACACAGCCTAAATCTGCAGGGTTTGTGTGTTAAACATGTGTGAATGAAACAAAACACAACTCCAGGTTTAAGTTAAGAGAACAGTGTAATACAGGCCCTTTACAAACACCCTGTTCCACCTTGTGATGTCATGAGGTAATACAGGAAGTGCTTCAAAGTGTTTCCTGTTTGAAAGGTTAAATATTCGTGTTTGTAATGAGGAAACGACATGAGAACATAGATGAGAAAATGGCGTAACACGAGCCCTTTAAACAGAGGGAAATGGTGAAACAGCCCAGAGTTAAACGTGTGTAATGTTTTTGGTTTTTTGGTTGTTTTTTGGTTGTTTTTTGGGTTGTTTTTTGGTCCCGTTCGAGCTCGTACCTGTGTGCTGGAGGGGCCCACCGCTCTGCGAGGGACTTTAATGTCAAATCCCCCTTTAGGGTCCTTCTCTCCTCTGAGGCAGGGGTCGTTGGGAGGCTCCCGTCCTCCCTCCCAGTCGCACACGGTTTTGCGGATGGCCTGAAGAACACTGGAGGAAACAGAAGACGTGGAAGTATACAGCTCAAAGAAGTACTCGGTTTTGTTAAGTAAAAGTACAGATACTGGAGCAAAAAATACTTAAGTAAAAGTATCACGTGAAAAATTTACTTAAGTATTAAAGCAACTGTTTAAAATGTACTTAAAGAGTAAAAAGTACAGCTACTTCACACAGATTTTGAGTCTTATAAAGCTTCAAATGTGGTGATTTTTATAAAGATTTAGCTGAATTTTGTTCAACAGAAACAATTGAATAGATTTTCTGTTTTTATTTGTATATTTTTGTTTTCTTAAAATTATGATCGTGTTAAAATTAAATCCTCAGACTTTTCAGCAGGTCTCAGACTATAGTAAAAATACTTTTACTTTTCAATCCAGTTCAGTTTTTCACATAATCTAAAATTAATCTGACATCTGTGGATTAAATCTGCCACTTTTGCTTAAGAAGTACAAAAACTGTGTTACTTAAGTAAAAGTACAGATACCAGAGCAAAAAAAATACTCAAGTAAAAGTAAAAGTATCACATGAGAAATCTACTTCATTAAAAGTATTAAAGTACTTGTTTAAAAATGTACTTTTGCACAGATTTTGAGTCTTATAAAGCTTCAAATGTGGAGATTTTTATAAAGATTTGAGCTGAATTTTGTTCATTTTTTTCATCTGTTTTTATTTGTGTATTTTTGGGTCAAATTCTGAACGTGTGAAAATTAAACCCTCAGACTTTTCAGCAGGTCTCACACAATCATAAAAATACTTTGTACTTTCTACTCCACTGCATTTTTGAACAGGACTGAAAAGTAAAATACTGCTGTCAAAAGTACTTAAGTAAAAGCAGAGGTGGATGAAGTACTGTGTTACTTAAGTAAAAGCACAGATACAGAGGTAAAAAGTTTTTAAGTACCTGTTTAAAAATGTACTTTAACTCTTAAAGTACAAGTATTTCAAGTTAATATGTTAAAGTTTTAAATGTAGTGACACTGATTTAAAAGAAACAGTAACAATATGAATCAACTTCTTATTTTTCCTCATGAATTGTGTGTATTTATTACGTCAGACATGGTCAAAATAACCCCTCAAATCAGATGAAAAGTACTTTTTACTTTTCAGTCCTGTTCAAAAATGTAGTGGAGTAGAAAGTACAGAAACTGCTCTCAAATGTACTGAAGTAAAAGTAAAAAGTACCACTGTAAAACATACTTAAGTAAAGCACAGATACCTAAAAAATGCTGGTGTAATGTGCTTTGTCGAACCATTTGCATGATATTTATAGCTTTTTATCTTGTTTTTAATGTCTTACAGCTCTTTGGTCGGGTTTCTTTGTTGGAAAGTGCTATAGAAATAAAGTTTGATTGATGCTGTTTAATGTCGTACCTGATTAAGACGTTCTTCTTCTTGCGCACGGCCTGCCTCAGCGGCTCTCTCAGAGTCACCTGGGCGAAGTCCTGCAGAGCTGCGTAGATGGTGTTTCTGATGGCCTGGTTAAACACGGACTCCATCCTCCCCATCAGGACCTGCCACGAGCACCACGCAGGAATATTACATCATTTACAAATCAAATCGTCAATTATGTCACTGCTACATGTTCATTTCCAAAGGATTATGGGTCTGCTCCCTCCGTATCTCTGCATATTCAACATAAAACACATGGACTTTATGCTCTGACACAAAACTGCTTCTGTCTGTCCCACGTGTCACAGAGACTCAATATTCTGCACCTTCAACATGGAATCATTTACAAAAAGTCTTGAAATTACAAGAACTGACTTCAATAGATCAGTTCAAATCTATGTTGAAAGGTTTGGAAATTAAGTCTTTGATTCATAATTTATTTTAAGAAACAATTTTGTGATGTGTTGAAATGTCTGTGCATAATGTAACTGTGCTGCTGCCTCTACCAGGACTCCCTTGAAAAAGAGATTAGTAAATGTCAATGGGACTTTCCTGGTTAAATAAAGTTTAAATAAAAAAAAAATATATATTATTATTATTATTATTATTATTATTATTATTATTATTATTATTATTATTATTATTAAATTAATGTATTTTATGTATTTATTTATTTCACTTTTTTGTATTTTTATTATTACTTTACGGAGATGTATATATATGTGTATATTAAAGTTTATTTTTAAGTCTATTTCTTAAATTATTTCTAGCTATTTTATTTTTATTATCTTGTTTTATTTTTTTTTTTTTCATGTACGATTTTCCTTCTGTTCTTTAACTGTGTCGTGCAATGCTGGAATTTCACTGTGGGACTATCCATCCATCCATCCATTTTCTTCCGCTTTATCCGGGACTGTGGGACTAATAAAAAAATAAAAAATAAAATAAAAAAAACAACAAACAAAAATAACCTAATAAGATAAGATAACATATACCTTTAATTTTTTTTTATTTATTTATTTTTTTTTACTGTGGGACTAATAAAGGTATATCTTATCTTATTAGGTTTTTTTTGTATTTTCCCCCATCTACATTCTCTATATCTCCTTTTCTCACTTACAAATGACTAGTACTAGCTAAAATCACAGAAATGTCACACAAACTTGTCACATATAGTTGTAAAAAGCTGTTTTACGTCTATGATCCATCTTATATCTTGTTACGTCTTATCCTCACTCGTCACTACAGTTTATGACATGCATTAAATAAATAAAAACTCAAACTTTCTCTCTGGTGTTTTACCTGCAGCCCCTTGATCATGGCGATGACCTCCACCAGGGCGAACTTCTCCTCGCTGGTGTAGTTGTACCTCGTGGCTCGTTCGTACTCCTCTGCTGTTCCAGGACAGTCTTTGTTACAGAATTTATCTGTGGGATGGACGAGCTTCCACGAGTACTGAGGGACGAGAGGCCGACGGTACAAATCACTTTATGTTCAGGTTTATTACACTTTTCACAATCAAGTATTTTTAGATTTGCAATAATTTCACACGAACATTTGTGGTTCACAGTAACATAATAGAAACGGAAGTCAAAGGCGGGCTATTTTTACTTATTTTTATATTTTTAAAATAATTTATAACTACTACTACTTATACTCAACTATTCTTTATTAATTATTTTACTTTTTAATTTATTGATTTATTTTTTATTTTGTATTTATTTTTTGAATATTGATAGAGCTCAGTTAAATAAATTTATCTTTAGCTAAACCAGGACTAATCCAGGACTAAACCGGGGCTAAACTGAGGCTAAACCGGGACTACACCGTGGCTAAACCGGGGCTAAACCTGGACTAAACCAGGACTCAACCAGGTCTAAACCAGGACTAAACCGGGACTGAACCAGGACTAAACCAGGACTAAACCAGGATTAAACCAGGACTAAACCGGGACTGAACCAGGACTAAACCAGGACTAAACCAGGGCTAAACCAGGACTAAACCGGGACTGAACCAGGACTAAACCAGGGCTAAACCAGGACTAAACCAGGACTAAACCGGGACTAAACCAGGACTAAACCAGGACTAAACCAGGACTAAACCGGGGCTAAACCGGGACTAAACCAGGACTAAACCGGGGCTAAACCGGGACTAAACCGGGACTAAACCGGGACTAAACCGGGACTAAACCAGGACTAAACCAGGGCTAAACCAGGACTAAACCAGGACTAAACCGGGACTGAACCAGGACTAAACCGGGACTGAACCAGGACTAAACCGGGACTGAACCAGGACTAAACCAGGGCTAAACCAGGACTAAACCAGGACTAAACCGGGACTAAACCAGGACTAAACCAGGACTAAACCAGGACTAAACCGGGGCTAAACCGGGACTAAACCAGGGCTAAACCAGGACTAAACCGGGGCTAAACCAGGACTAAACCGGGACTAAACCAGGACTAAACCAGGACTAAACCAGGACTCAGTGTTGGTTTAGTCCTGTCCTAAAATTATTGGCAGAGCTCATCGTTCGGGCGTCGCTCTGGAGTCTAAATAATCCATATCAGCCGTGAAAACCCTCGTCGATATCGCTCGAGCGTCGTGACTCGTCGGCCTCACCACTTCCATGACGTGCGTGCTCCACTTGGACAGGAGCTGCAGGCCCCTCAGCGCCAGGTCGAACAGCTCCCTGTACTCCTCGTCCGATTTCTGCGAGTCGAGGCCGGAGCCCGTCACCACTTCACTGTTACTGTAACGAGCCAACTCCGAAATGAAGCGGATGTGGTCCTCCCTGATCTGAACCATCTGCTCACACAGGTTATACTGAGGAGACACGCTGCTCTGGGTACACGTCCACCTGAGGAGGAGGAGGAGGAGGAGGAGGAGGAGGGGAGGAGAGGAGGAGGAGAGGGGGGAGGAGGAGGACAGGAGGAGGAGGAGAGGAGGAGGAGAGGGAGGAGAGAGGGAGGAGAGGAGGAGGAGAAGTAGAGAGGGAGGAGAGGGAGGAGAGGGAAAGGAGAGGAGGAGGAGACAGAGGGGAGGAGAGGGGGAGAGAGGAGGAGGAGGAGAGGGGAAAGAGAGGGAGGAGATGAGGAGCAGATGAGGGGGGAAATTAGGAGAAGAGGAAGGAGACAAGCAGGGATGAGGAGGAGAGGGGGAAGAGAGGGAGGAGATTAGGAGGAGAAAGCGAGGAAAGGGAGGAGATGGAGAGGAGACGGGGAAGAGATGGAGAGGGGCAGGGGGAGAAGATGGAAATGGAGAGGAGATGGGGAGGAGACGAGGAGGAGAGGGAGGAGGAGAGGAGGAGGAGACGGAGGGGAGGAGAGGGGGAGGAGAGGAGGAGGAGACGGATGGGGGGGAGGACAGGGAGGAGAGGGGAAAGGGGGGAAGAGAGAGGGAAGAAAGGGAGGAGATGAGGAGTAGACAAGGGGGAAATGAGGAGAAGAGGAAGGAGACGAGGAGGGGATGAGGAGGAGAGGGGGAGGAGATGGAGAGGAGAGAACGAGGAAAGGGAGGAGATGGAGAGGAGATGGAGAGGAGAAGGGGAGAAGAGGGGGAGGAGATGGATGAGATGAGGAGGAGAGGGAGGAGAGACAAAGAGAGAGGGAGAAGATGGAGAGGAGACGGAGAAGAGATGGAGAGGATAGAAAGAGGAAAGAAAATGGAGACAGTTTCATGTGTTTAAAAGTGAAACATGAACATGTCACATTTCTGTTTGTACAACATAAAAAAGCCAAAAAAAAGAGAAATGAAACAACAACTTCATGACATCACAAGGTGGAATAGAGCATCTTAATTACGATTCATTCACACATGTTTGAGTAACTTTATCATTAGTCTGTCTGCATCTACAAAGCTCAAAACGCTCTGTTTCACCTTGTGATGTCATGAAGTGGTAGTTTCCAGGTTAACATCTCCTTTTACAACATTAGAACATCAGAAAAAGCTCATTTGGAGGCGTTATTTCGGCGTTTTTCTCACTTGGACTTGTTCTCCTCGTAGTGAGCGCTGGTCTCGATGTAGCGTGACAGTTCTATCTGCATATCTCCAAATAACGGCACCACTTGCAGCTGAAACAGACGTTTGAAAAAGCCTCGGTTTCACCCTCGGGCCACAAACACGAGCGGCGTGCGGGATAAAAGACATGCAAAACGAGACGCCGCCTTACTTTGAAAAACTTGTCGATCTTGCTCAGGTTGATCCTCTTTTTGGCGTCGAGCTTGTAGATGTTGCTTACATTACCGTCCATCAAATAGAGACCGAAGCCCATCACCTGCGACGCACACGGAGGCGTTAATAATGAGAGCGCACACACAGGGTAATGAGCGGCGGTTCTGCTCGTACCTTCAGGAGCATGTGTTTCTCGCTGGGGGTCAGGTACATTTTGTTCTCGTAATAGTCGACGCAGATGTTGACGATGTCGGCCAGAAGCTCCTCGTACCCGGGGATCACCTCCAACTGTTGGTGCAGGCACTGTGCAGAAGGATAAGCTTGTGTTAAAGTAGCTCGTCGTCCGTCAAGTGAAGCTCGAAGCGGCGAATTTGGAGACGAATTCTACATTTGGAATTCTGAGCGTGAGTATCATAGCAACCAAAGAGCCAATCCAGAGCGAGGATGTTGAAGGTAACGCCGCTTTCCCCTCGCGTCACAGGTTAACAAGGAGTGAGCGCTTAGCAACGCTGTCAATCAAACCTGTTGCTAACGCTAACAGGAGCGACGTCGGGGAAAGAAGGACCTGATGTGTCTGTTATTAATGTTCATATGTTGATTTAAAGACACAAAAGTGACATAAAAACCCCAAGATCAACGGTTTTTCAAAAGACACAAAATAAATTCAGAATAACAAAATAAACCTCAAAATAAACTAAAAATAACTAAAATAACTCAAAAATTTTAAAAATAAACAGAGAAAATGTAATAAAAAAATAAATAATAATAATAAAAAAAACTCAGAATAACAAAAAAAAAAAAAAAAAATGTTTTACTAAAAATAAATAAATAAATGAAAAAAAAAAAAAAAAAAAAAAAAAAAAAAAAAAAAACTATTCAAAATAACGCAAAAACATAAACAGGATCATGTAGAGGGTTAATACGAACATTTAAGACCAAAATGACGAGTCTGAAAGTAGCTGGTATAGAGAGAGGGGATGCAGTTTTTCAAAAGACAAAAAATAAACTTAAAATAACAAACAAAAAAAACCCTTCAAAATAAAAAAAAATAAATAAACAAAATTTAAAAAAAAATGTAATAAATAAAAAGAAAAAATTAATGAATGAATTAAAAAAAAACTCAAAATAACTAAAAATTAAAAAAATATATATATTTAAAAATAAATAAATAAATAGAAAATAACTAAAAAAAAAAAAAAAATCTAAATGACTCAAAAACATGAACCCCAGGATCATGTAGAGGGTTAATACGAACATTTAAGGCCAAAATGAGTCTGACAGCAGCAGGGACAGAGAGAGGGAGACACAGTTTTTCAATAGAAAGTGAATTGGAGCCAGGAAACGCGCCCATGATCACTTCCTGTTTGCAACGCGGCGGCTAGCAGGTTAGCTATGTCCATTTATACAAACAGTCTGATGTGGCCATATATGATTAAATGTGTTTGTAAATGTTTCACATCTTGAGATTTGATTCTCTGTATGTTTTACTTTTTCTACAAATGATCCTGCTGCTTTTTAGTGAAAGTTGTGAAGATATGAACATTAATAACAGACAAATCAGACGCTTTCTTTCCCCGAGGTCGCTCCTGTTAGCGTTAGCAACAGGTTTGATTGACAGCGTTGCTAAGTACGGGCCTCGATCCTGATTGGCTCTTTGGTTGCTCCTCTTCTCCATTGATATAATTTAAAGAGACAAACCTGCGTGATCCGGTTGTGATTCGCTAAAAACATGGACAGGTTCTGCGACTCTTGGATGGACTGAGGGTCGGCCATTTTTCGTAGGAACTGAGCAGCTCTGGAACAAAACACCACAAACGTTTTATAGACTGGGAGTTTTTTTGATAAAACCCGTTACGCAGAACCTGTACCTCTTATAGGCAGAGTGGTCGTTCTTCACACTACACTTCATGTTCTTTAACTCGTCCAACACAGCAAACATATTTATGAATTTTCCTAGAGTGAGTAAGTACGCCTCCGAAACAAAGTCCTTCCTCCTCTCGGCGTGGCACAGGCGTTTGACCTCGCTGCAGAAACGCTCGATCGCTTTCCGCTGTGAAGAAGGAAACACTCGCCGATCGTAATCAGAGCAAAAGAACAGAAAACAATCAGAGCTGAAATAAAACGAGGTCTTACTTGAAAGTACATGAACTTCATCAGCTTGGTGACTTCAGGCTCTAACACCTCCACTGTTTTTTCATAGATCTCCACTCTGTTGGGTTGTTCGTTGCATTTTACCTTTGGAACACAAGAGGGCGCCATTTCAATGCTTTGTTAAGAAATATTGTTTGGAAAAAGATCGTTAACAAGCCTCAAAATGCAAATTAAAACACTTGGATCTTTAATTAACAGTAATTCAATGTAAGTAATAGTTTATTTTGTGTTTTTTAATTGATTTATACCAGAGTCAGAGAAACTTATCCATGTTTGTCTCCAGTAAGTTAGACTAGTGTAAACTAACTAGGACTAAACCAGGACTAAACCAGGACTAGACCTGGACTAAACCAGGACTAGACCTGGACTAGACCTGGACTAAACCAGGACTAAACCTGGACTAAACCAGGACTAAACCAGGACTAAACCAGGACTAAACCTGGACTAAACCAGGACTAAACCAGGACTAAACCAGGACTAAACCAGGACTAAACCAGGATTAAACCAGGATTAAACCAGGACTAAACCAGGACTAAACCAGGACTAAACTAGGATTAAACCAGGACTAAACCAGGACTAAACCAGGACTAAACCAGGACTAAACCTGGACTAAACCAGGATTAAACCAGGATTAAACCAGGACTAAACCAGGACTAAACCAGGATTAAACCAGGACTAAACCAGGACTAAACCTGGACTAAACCTGGACTAAACCTGGACTAAACCTGGACTAAACCTGGACTAAACCTGGACTAAACCTGGACTAAACCTGGACTAAACCAGGTCTAAACATGTTGAATCATTGTTTGAGTTTTGTTCAGTTTTAACCTGGAACATTCTTCCTGAAGATGTGAGACAGTCTCGACTTTGACGATGTTTATTTCTTTATTCTGATTTTAATTTTTGTTTTTCTGAATCACAAATCGAGGATTCACACTTGAACAAAGAGAATAAGCTGCTGCCTCATGTTTGTTCGATCACATCGTGAGAAAGAAAGAAAAGAGAAGTTCTGTGGTTAGACTTTTTTAAACACTGCACAAAACCAGCCAAGTGTAAAACAGAGACGAGAATCAAGAGAGAAACACTTTCAATCTGAGTGAGTCAAAAGAGCCGATAGAGAGCTGATAAAGAGCCGATAAAGAGCCGATAGAGAGCCGATAGAGAGCCGACAAAGAGCCGATAAAGAGCCGACAAAGAGCCGATAAAGAGCCGATAGAGAGCCGATAAAGAGCCGATAAAGAGCCGTTAAAGAGCCGTTAAAGAGCCGTTAAAGAGCCGTTAAAGAGCCGTTTACCTGTGGGATGGCTCTGGAACAGCTCCTCCAGGTGTAGAGCATCACGGCGTACTCATGACCCTCCTCCAGCATCTCATTCTGAAAACACAAGATTTTAACGTTAAAGAAGGACGAGAAAAGTCAAACTAACTGGAAAAAAAAGTGGAACCTGAACAGAGACTCGACTTTACGACGTTTAAAGAGCCGATGTGACGCTGTTTTCTGATCTGGTCTAATGTCGTTTCATGTGAATGTAGCTTGTTAATCTCTGCGATGCCTTTGAATTCTTAATGCAGTTCTGCCTCACAACATCACGGTTCAACTTTCACTGTTTTTAGTGCAATTTTTAATTATTTTTTCACAGTGTATGAACGAGTATTGTGTTCTGCGTCCTGATTGGCTGAGGGACTGTAGACCATTGTGTTCTGCGTCCTGATTGGCTGAGGGACTGTAGACCATTGTGTTCTGCGTCCTGATTGGCTGAGGGACTGTAGACCATTGTGTTCTGCGTCCTGATTGGCTGAGGGACTGTAGACCATTGTCCATCAGTCTCCTCCGTGTCTCCTGTACAGTACAGAATGTGTCAGACAAATTTACATAAATGTTGGATCAGTGTGACTCTGAAGTGCTGTATGTTCTTCACTTGGAAAAAGACACTTCGGCCGAGCGGCGCCAGGACGAAGAGGCGCGATCAGAGGAACTGTGAAATACATGAGTCACTATGAATCATTTCTCATGTGTCCAACTTCATAGGTTGAACATCAAAATTTGTTACAGTATTTCTAAAAGCATCATTTTTATTTACAGTTCAGGAAAGCGTTCATATTTTTATTTCTCAAACAAATGAGTTTTTTTTTTTTTTTAAATCTACAAAGGTTTGAACTTTGAGAGTTTAAACGAGAGAGAAATGTGAGAAAATGTTAATGCCTGTGTGAGAAAAGTGTATAAAGTGTGTGGTGAGGGGTTTTACAGACAAGAAACAGAGAGAATAATGTAAAAATAAAGCTGATACTTCGTGGATTTTGTATATTTCAGGTTATTTTTAGATCGTGACCCCTGTTCTGTGAATTTATTTAAAAGTCTATGGGAAAAATCAGTGTTAAATTTACTCACTTACTCTTAAAAAATGACATAAAAGGTATAAATCGTATTCACAACCCAGCCTAAACTTAAAAATAACAGATGAGCTTCTTCTTGAGCATCGTTCCCACAGTGAAGACGACGCTCTGACGACTCTGAGCCTGAGCGGCGTCCTCAGATAGTCCGCACCTCCTCTTTGCTCCTCCTTTTTACTCAGGGTTAAATAAAAGTCTCCTTCCCCTGTTTACCAGTCCACTCACACGCTCCATTCACCCAGCATCACGGGAGAGAAGAGCCTCAGCCCGATTCACCATCAGCTGAATGTGAAACTAAAGCCCCCGACGAGCGCCAACGCCACGGGGACAATGGGCTTTTTGATTGCGAGGTTCAGATTCCCACAGCGAGTTTTGTGTTGGATAAAAAGAGGGAAAACACACAGAAAAAACACAGAAAAAACACAGGACATGTGCAGGTTTCGTCTCACCATGCTGGAGTGCACCGTGGCCTGCTCGATGTATCGCGCAATCCCCGTCACAAACGCATTCCTGTCCTCGAAGTTGGTGTCGAAGTTGGCCTGGAGAACGAAGAGGAGACGAGAGAGAGAAGTCGTGAAGAAGAGGAAGGTACAAAAGACACAGAGAAAAAACAAAATGGTGGATCTGTCAAGGCCCAGATTACACAGAGCTAATGTTTCCTCGTCACAAACCTGGAGCTGTGTTTCGTTTCATTCATGTTTAACTCACAAATCCTGCAGATTTAGGCTGAGTTCTTCTCTCAAACGGAAAAAAAACCCACTCCACCTTGTGATGTCATCATGTGGTAATACAAGAAGTGCTCCACTGTGTTAAACTCCTAAAAAAATTGTTTTAAAAACTAACAAAAAATAAATAAATTAAATAAATATGTGTTAAACTCCTAAAAAAAAAAATGTTTAAAAACTAACAAAAAATAAATACATTAAATAAATATGTGTTAAACTCCTAAAAAAAATGTTTAAAAAACAACAAAAAATAAATAAATTAAATAAATATGTGTTAAACTCCTAAAAAAACTGTTTAAAAAACTAACAACAAAAAATAAATTAATTAAATAAATGTGTTTAAAATCCTAAAAAAAAAAAAATGTTTAAAAACTAACAAAAAAAAAAAAATTCAAAAATAAAATAAAATCTGTGTTAAACTCCTAAAAAATTATAATAAAACCTAAATAAATAAAATAAAATACAATAAAAATAATTTTAAAAATTGTTTAATTTTGTATTTATTATTTTTTTTTTTTTTAACTGTTTTAAAACTCCATTCCATATTAAACTCCACACTCCTTCAATAGAATCATTTGGATCATTTCAGCTCCTGGAATTTACAATTTCAACTGAACAAAAAGGTAAAAAAAAAAGGAGCTGTTTAACTTGAAAACTACCACTTCATGACATCACGAGGTGGAACAGAGCGTTTTTGAGCTTTGGAGATGTTACAGACTAATAATAAAGTGTGACTCAAACATGTGAGTGAAACAAAACACAAGTCCAGGTCTGTTTTTGAGGAGAAAATGACTTAAAGCTACAAGAGAGTCTAGTGTGTGTAATATAGGGATCTTAAACATTATCAGAATACAACCGAACTGTTTTGTGTTGGTGTCGTACAGTTTGGACGTGTCTGAAAAGCCCCGTGAGGTAACTATGGTTTAATATTGACTTAACAAAACAAAAAATATTGAAAATGTAAAAGTTAAACAAGTAACACAGGCTCTTAAAAAAAACAGTCACACCTGAACCTGAGACGCCGTCAGTCGTGTCATGTGTGTGTCATGTGTGTGTCATGGAGGCGTGTTCAAATATAACACTACACAGATACTACACAGATAGAAACATATATATACAAAAATCCTACATATACAACTGTGATCTGTGCAGGATCCAAAGTATCACAGATTCTAGACCCTGGACTGTGTGAAGAAGAGGAGAGAGAGGAGTTTTCAAAAAGGTCACTCCTGCTGACGTTAGCAGCAAGTTTAAGAGTGTTAAGGAAGGAAAGAGGAGGGAGGAGGAAGGGAGAGGAGGAGAGAGGAGGGAGGAGAAGAGAAGAGGGAGGAGGAGGGAGAAGGAGGAGAGAGTTGAGTTTTCACAAAGGTCACTCCTGCTGACGTTAGCAACGGGTTTAAGAGTGTAAGGAAGGAAGGAGGAGGGAGGAGGAGAGAGAGAGAAGGAGAGAAGAGGGAGGAGGAGAGAGGAAGAGAGAGGAGGAGAGAGGAGGAGGGAGGAGGAGAGAGGAAGGGAGAGGAGGAGGGAGAAGGAGGGAGGAGGAGAGAGCGGAGTTTTCATAAAGGTCACTCCTGCTGACGTTAGCAACGAGTTTAAGAGTGTAAGGAAGGAAGGAGGAGGGAGGAGGAAGGGAGAGGAGGAGAAAAGAGGGAGGAGGAGAGAGGAGGAGGGAGAAGGAGGGAGGACAAGGGAGAAGAAGAGAAAGGAGGAAAGAGAAGGAGGAAGAAGGAGGGAGGATCAGGAGAGCAAAGGAGGGAAGAGGAGAGAGGAGGACAGAGAAGGAGGGAGGAGGAAAGAGAAGGAGAGAGGAGGGAGGAGGAGAGAGGAGGAGAGAGATGGAGGGAGGAGGGAAGAGGAGGGAGAAGGAGGAAAAGAGAGGAGGAGAGAGAAGGAGGAAGGAGTAGGGAGGAGAGAGGATGTAAAAGGAGAGAGAAGGAGGGAGGAGGAGGGAGAAGGAGGGAGAGGAGGAGAGAGGAGGAGGGAGGAGGGAGAAGGAGGGAGGAGTAGAGAGGAGGAGGGGAGGGGAGAGAAGGAGAGAGGAGGAAGGAGGCGCAGGGTGGAGGAGTTACCTGGTACATGATGGAGGAGGGCGGGGGCTCGATGCAGGGCTGCTGGTCGGGGAGGGGCAGCTCCTCCAGCAGGTCGACGTTGGACAGAGCATCCTCCAGCGTCACGTGGGTCGTCATGGCAACGGAGTCACGCTGTCACACAGCAGCCGGGTCTGTGGAAAAGAGAGGAGGAGGAGAGGAGGAACGTAAGACTCTCCACAAGAGCGAGGGGCGAGGAACGAGGGATGAAAAAGGAGACAAATACACGGCAGGAATAACGTGATTTTATAGAACGAACAACAAAACTTGACGCCAAAATGTCAGAAATGTGAGTTTAAATATTTAAAAGACGAGTTTAACGTCGTGTCGCGCTGCACTTTCAGTCTCAGTGTCTGGGTTTTTGTGCATTTCGCTCATTCTTCTTCTTCTTTTCATTGCCGCTTTTCTTTCTGTCGCAGCCTGAAAATGGTTGAACAGTTACTATGGCAACGCTGTGCATCTAAATGATCGTCAGTGACCCTTTAATGTCATTGTCGTGAAGAGAAAGTCGCCCCTTTATGTGAATATAAATATGTCTTTATATACAGGCGGCCCAAAAGTCACTGACACTTTTAAATCTTCAGTAGCTCCTTTAATTCTTAAGTTAAACTCACCAAATTTTAGCAGGAAATAAACTGAACCTTCCCAGATTTTTGGAAGTATATACGGTTATAATTGTTCACTGTTTTGGTTTCGTACTGATCCGCTACTTTACAGAACATTTAAAGCATTTCCGGCTTATGGCTCTTATTTGATCCTCGTTTGAAGTGGTTTATTGTCTGAGGTTTATTCACAAACACCTTTTCTTTAAGATAGACCCACAGGAAGAAATCAGGACGAGTCAGGTCTGTGGAGATCACATACTGCCCCCTGTCTGTGAAAAACACTTATTATTCCTTTAATGGCATTTACTCTCGGGGCATCTCTGGTATTAAAATGTGGACGGTAACACCGCTGGGTTTGTGAGTTTGACCCATGTGACTCAAAGTACCACTGTACAATGAGGGTTCGTTCCTCGGTGCTGGATTTGCTCAGATTAATGTGGGAAGAGTCGTTCTAAATGCTCTGAAAAAATAAAATAAAAATATTTAGAAACAAAAGAGTTAGGAGGTTTTTTCAACTGTCATGTGTCATGTATTTCAACTGTATTTATAGTTTATTTAAAGCTCATGCTCTAATGGAAGACGAGGATTAAATAAGTTTCTTGCTCATTTCACATATTTTTCTTATTTAAACATTAAAACAGTTGGATATCTGCACACTGCCCCCTGGTGGTCATTAATCTGCTCCAAATAAATGAACAAATTTAACCAAAACGGAGGAAAAAGTTAAGTTTTTTGTTCATTCTGATGTTTAAAAGTTTCAGCTGATGCTTTTCACTGATATTCTATACAAAAAAACAAAATAAAATAAAATAAAACACTGTGATTTTCCTGAGTCGGTGGCGTAAAGTCATTTTAATTTTATCGTTTGTCGTGATGTTTCTCTGACAAATCGAGCGTCAGGATGTTTTAAGGTCACAGGGATTTTCACTTTTATGTTTTTTATTCTGACATAATTTGGATTAATAATAATAATCTTCAAATGTGAAGGACGGAAAAAAAGTGCTGGAGACAGACAGAAAGAAAGAAAGACAGACAGATAGAAAGAAAGACAGACAGAAAGAAAGAAAGACAGACAGATAGAAAGAAAGAAAGTGCTGGAGCTGCAGAGGAACGAGACGGAAAGACTAAAAACAAAGAAATGAGAAGAAAAGAAAAAAAGAAAGAAAGAAAAAGACAGAAAGAAAGAAAGAAAGACAGACAGAAAGACAGACAGAAAAACAGAAAGAAAGACAGAAGGAAAGACAGTACTTTCTACTCCACTACGTTTCTCAACTGGACTCAAAAGTAAAAGTATTTTTTAACTATTGTCTGAGAGTTTAATTTAACACGTTTATAATTTGAGAAAAATAAAAATATACAAATAAAAACTGAAAAAAAAGATGAATTCTGTTGTTTCTGACTCAAAATCTCAAAATACTTTTACTTTTTCCTCTTTAAGTACATTTTACTTTTACTTTTTCCTCTTTAAGTACATTTTACTTTTACTTTTTCTTTTTTAAGTACATTTTACTTTCACTTTTTCCTCTTTAAGTACATTTTACTTTTACTTTTTCCTCTTTAAAAGTACATTTTACTTTTACTTTTTCCTCTTTAAGTACATTTTACTCTTTTTTTACTTTTTTCCTCTTTAAGTACATGTTTACTTTCACTTTTTCCTCTTTAAGTACATTTTACTTTCACTTTTTCCTCTTTAAGTACATTTTACTTTTACTTTTTCCTCTTTAAGTACATTTTACTTTCACTTTTTCCTCTTTAAGTGCATTTTTGAACAGGTACTTTAATACTTTTACTTAAGTAGATTTTACTTCCATATTTTTTGCCCCAGTATCTGGGTAGATTTTTTCATGTGATACTTTTACTTTA
This sequence comes from Periophthalmus modestus, assembly GCA_019594935.1. NCBI lineage: Eukaryota > Metazoa > Chordata > Actinopteri > Gobiiformes > Gobiidae > Periophthalmus > Periophthalmus modestus. The sequence continues at coordinate 34,672,256 of JAIEZT010001368.1, forward strand.
TTATTTTTTGCTCTGGTATCTGTACTTTTACTTAAGTAGATTTTCCCTGTGATACTTTAGTTGAGTACTTGTTGCTTTAGTATCTGTACTTTGACTTAAGTTACTACACTGAGTACTTCTTCTCGCTGCATGAGTCAGAAGTTCTGATATTATTTCTGACCCGGACAAACTCCTCAGTGGAATTTAAAATCAGCCCAAAAACAAATCAGGAGGAAAATGAAACGACTCAAACCTGAAACTCGACTCAGTTTATGCAAATCACATCAGAGCAGGAAACGAGGAAAGTACTGTACTCGAGTAAACACCTGTACTTCATCTGAGAGCAGTATCTGTACTTTCTACTCCACTACTTCAGACTTTCAACATTTACAAATAAAACCTGTTTGTAAAGACACAAAAAAAATCTGTGTGAAATACTTTTTACTCTTTAAGTACATTTTTAAACAAGTACTTTAATACTTTTACTTAAGTAGCTTTTACTTCCATATTTTTGGCCCTGGTATCTGTACTTTTACTTGATTAAAAGTATCACATAAATAATCGACTTGAGTATTTCTTTGCTTAGGTATCTGTACTTTTACTTAAGTAGATTTTACCATGTGATACTTTGGGTTTTACTTGAATATTTCTTTACTTTTACTTGAGTATTTCCTTACTTTTATGAGTATTTCTTTGCTCCAATACCTGTACTTTTACTGTAGTTGATTTTAACATGCAATACTTTTACCTGAGTATTTTTTTTGCTCTGGTATCTGTACTTTTACTTAAGTAGACTTTATTATGTGATACTTTTACTCGAGTATTTCTTTTCTCCAGTATCTGTACTTTTACTCGAGTATTTCTTCTCTCTGGTATCTGTACTTTTACTCGAGTATTCCTTCTCTCTGGTATCTGTACTTTTACTCGAGTATTCCTTCTCTCTGATATCTGTACTTTTACTTGAGTATTTCTTTTCTCCAGTATCTGTACGTTTACTTGAGTATTCCTTCTCTCTGGTATCTGTACTTTTACTCGAGTATTCCTTCTCTTTGGTATCTGTACTTTTACTCGAGTATTCCTTCTCTCTGGTATCTGTACTTTTACTCGAGTATTCCTTCTCTCTGGTATATGTACTTTTACTTGAGTATTCCTTCTCTCTGGTATATGTACTTTTACTTGAGTATTCCTTCTCTCTGGTATATGTACTTTTACTTGAGTATTTCTTCTCTCTGGTATCTGTACTTTTACTTGAGTATTTCTTCTCTCTGGTATCTGTACTTTTACTCGAGTATTCCTTCTCTCTGGTATCTGTACTTTTACTTGAGTATTTCTTCTCTCTGGTATCTGTACTTTTACTCGAGTATTCCTTCTCTCTGGTATCTGTACTTTTACTCGAGTATTTCTTTTCTCCGGTATCTGTACTTTTACTCGAGTATTTCTTTTCTCTGGTATCTGTACTTTTACTCGAGTATTCCTTCGCTCTGGTATCTGTACTTTTACTCGAGTATTCCTTCGCTCTGGTATCTGTACTTTTACTCGAGTATTCCTTCTCTGAGGTATCTGTACTTTTACTCGAGTATTTCTTCTCTCTGGTATCTGTACTTTTACTCGAGTATTCCTTCTCTCTGGTATCTGTACTTTTACTCGAGTATTCCTTCTCTCTGGTATCTGTACTTTTACTTGACTATTTCTTTGCTCTGGTATCTGTACTTTTACTTGAGTATTCCTTCTCTCTGGTATCTGTACTTTTACTCGAGTATTCCTTCTCTCTGGTATCTGTACTTTTACTCGAGTATTTCTTCTCTCTGGTATCTGTACTTTTACTCGAGTATTCCTTCTCTATGGTATCTGTACTTTTACTCGAGTATTTCTTCTCTCTGGTATATGTACTTTTACTTGAGTACTTCTCTCTGGTATCTGTACTTTTACTCGAGTATTCCTTCTCTCTGGTATCTGTACTTTTACTTGAGTAAAAGTACAGATACCAGAACAAAGAAATACTCAAGTATTCCTTCTCTCTGGTGTCTGTACTTTTTACTCGAGTACCAGATGCAGTACTCGCTCCTCGTCTGCGGCGTCAGACGGTGGATCGTGGCGTCTCCGTTTCTTCTTCTTCTGGTTCTTTTATTTTCTGCGGGCTCACTCTTATCTCTGAGCACGGGTCCACTCCCCTTTAAACTTCACTCACCTTAAAGGGACGGCCGACTGCTGTTACTTTTCTGCTTTTATTTGTCTGGAGGCTTTTAATTCTTCTGCTGCTGCAAACCTGAGAGCGACGGCGACGGCGGCGACAGGGAAATGTCTGAATCTGTAAAAGACGCCATCGGGGGAAGAGGATCCAGAGCCGACTTTCTGGAAAGAACCTGCCGGAATATCATTTGTGCGTCGCTCAGATACTTTCGACTCGTTTACGCCGTTAAAATTCCCCCGTTTCATTTCAGTTTCGCTTTTGGAAAAGTACCTACAACTTCCCTCGTTACGAAACATCGAAACAGTCGAGGTTGCCGTGGTGACGAGCGTTCGAGGTTGCCATGGTAACGAGTCTACGGCTTAAAAAAAACGCGAACGAAGCAAAGTTCAAAAGGTCGACAAACTGGGTTTAACCTCCAAAATCCAGGAGGAAATATGAACCAGACAAACGAGAAACGCCGGATACGTGTGAGAGCGCCGTACCCAGAAGGCTTTGTGGTTTTGACCGTGAGCAGCGAGCCGCAGAGAGAGAGAGAGATGGAGAGAAAGAAAGAGGGTCAAGAACGACAGAACAGAACACGTTTGTTTAAGATTCTAATAAAGGAGGAGATCTGGGGAGGAAGATTAAAGATGAAAAAAAAAAAAAAAATCGAAGTTTTCAGACACGGAGCAAGTTTCAGTTCAGAGGGAATTTTTAAACATGTTAGTGGTTAGCATTACAAGATCAGAGGAGGAGGAGGAGGAGGAGAAGGAGGAGGAAAAGAAGAGAGAGGAGGAGGAGGAGAAGGAGAAGGAGGAGGAGAAAGAGAAGAAGGAGAAGGAGAAGGAAAAGGAGGAGGAGGAGAAGGAGAAAGAGAAGGAGGAGAAGGAGAAGGAAAAGGAGGAGGAGGAGAAGGAGGAGAAGAAAGAGAAGGAGGAGAACCAGGAGGAGAAGGAGAAGAAAGAGAAGGAGGAGAAGGAGGAGAAGAAGAAAGAGGAGGAGGAGGAGGAGAGGAGGAGGAGAAGAAGAAGGAGAAGGAGGAGGAGGAGAAGAAGAGAAGGAGGAGGAGAAGGAGAGGGAGATGGAGGAGGAGAAGGAGAAGAAAGAGAAGGAGGAGAAGGAGAAGGAGAAAGAAAAGGAGAAGGAGGAGAAGGAGAAGAAAGAGAAGGAGGAGAAGGAGGGGAAAGAGAATGAGGAGAAGGAGAAGAGAGAGAAGGAGGAGAAGGAGAAGGAGAAAGAAAAGGAGAAGGAGGAGAAGGAGAAGAAAGAAGGAGGAGAAGGAGGAGAAAGAGAATGAGGAGAAGGAGAAGAGAGAGAAGGAGGAGAAGGAGAAGGAGAAAGAAAAGGAGAAGGAGGAGAAGGAGAAGAGAGAGAGAGGAGGAAGGAGGAAGGAGAAAGAAAAGGAGAAGGAGGAGAAGGAGAAGAAAGAGAAGGAGGAGAAGGAGAAGAGAGAGCGAGGAGGAGAAGGAGAAAGAAAAGGAGAAGGAGGAGAAGGAGAAAAAGAGAGAAGGAGGAGGTGTTACAAACAGGAAAGTGATCATGTCGCACTTCCTGCTCCATCCGCTCTGGCTCCAATTCACTTTCTATGTAAAAACTGTGTCTCTCTCTCTGTCTCTGCTGCTGTCAGACTCATTTTGGTCTTAAATGTTCAGATTAAACCTTTACGTCAGACTCACTTCTTCACCGTCTGATCTCTGAGTTCAGATGTGAGTGATTGACAGGTGGATCAGCCAATCAGGACAAACGCATCGTCTGCCCCTGTATTTACACATTTTAAAGGAAAAATGCCACGAAGAACTGAAAAAAAAAACAAAAAATGAAGCAGTGAAGTGGTTCAATATGACCAACAAGCTCCTCCTCCACCTCCTCCTCCTCCTGACCTCCATCCGCTCCATCAGCTCCTGCTCGCGTCACTCAAACTAACCTGACAGCACCAGTGTCATTTTAAAACACCAGGACTTTATTTAAGTTAAAAAAATATAAGTTTTCACCTTAAAAACTGGAGACAGACTCGTCCTTCTCCTCAGCCCTGTTTTTTTTTTTTTTTGTGTGAGACAGAAGTGACTTTAAGCCTCGTGATAAAAGCGACGTATCGTTCAGGACATGAAATATGAAGCTGGAATGATATTTTTGGGTCAGTTTTTCTCATGCTACTTTTTTTTTTTTGCACTACAGGGAATTTTTTGGTTATTTTTCATCTATATGATCAGATTTAAGCTGTAAAAGTTTGAATAAATCACTTCTCTGACTCAAACTAACGACTAAACTGTTTAATTCTGCTGTTTATTTAGTGACGCTCATGATTTTTAACAATATTTTAGATTTAAAATAGGTTTTTTTTGGCTTAAATCTGCTCTGGGGTAATATCAAACTTCAAACTGTGTGATGGTGACATAATCCACTATATTTTATACATAACTAACTGAAGAAAATCATGAAAAATTGTCTAGAAAAAAATCCTGCTGTTATTATTCTGACATTTAGCAAAAAGAAATTATTTTATTAATTGTAACTGACCTAAAACAGGAAACGTTTCATCTGGTTTCATGTCAGACGGTGAGAAAAAAAAGCGTATGTGTGTTTTTATATAGCGAATGTGTGTGTCTAGTTTCAGCTGTTTTATATAGAAACATATTGATCTAAACTCATCATTTCCACTTCTGACGCGGCGCTCGGTGACCAGCGCGAGGGCGGAGCTTCCGGTCGGTTCACAGTCACAAAACAGAAATTATATCAACCACAAACCTCAGAATATTAAGTGGTACAGAAACATCCAGGGCGTGGTCTGAGCGAGAGATAATGAGTCGTTATGTACAGCCAAAAACCGCAGATATGTAAAAACGACGTCTCTGTAAACAAGTAAATATAAAAACTAAAAATAAAACCCGCGCCGCCGTGTTCAGATTCTTGCATCAGTTCATATTTCAGTCTTTTGTGAAATATTAATGATTGGAGTGGTTTACAGTGTGACTCTGAAAACTGCAAAGTGTGAAATAGTTTCGCCTTTAAAAAGTTTGTAATGAAGATACAAACTCAGAGTGTGTCTTAAAACAACAAAAGAGCAACCTCCCGACGACCGTTATGTCACATTTTAGGGTTTAAAATAGATTGATCATTAAACTTAAACAGAGCCGCGATAAAAATGCCTTTAAACCAGGAGCGTCAAACTCACATTCACACAGGGACTAAATTAAAAGCTGGGACTAAGTCGTGGGCAAAACTAAATATTTATTGAAAACTTTCAACATCTGCTCGTTTTTCAGAAGAGGTGGATTAAATCTGAGGCGACAGGAGCAGATGATAATGAGTCAATCGAAGTGGTGAGGGCAAAGCATTCTGGGATTCGTAGTACTGTTACATCAGTTTATTTTTAAGTCTATTTTTTAAATTATTTTAAGCTATTTATCTATTCTCTTGTTTTATTGCATGTACCATTTTCCTTCTGTTCTTTAACTGTGCGGTGCAATACTGGAATTTCCTCACTGTGGGACTAATAAAGGCTTATCATATCTTATCTTATCTTATCTTATTCGTGCTACACTGGTGCGTATATCCGGGGCAGCTCTAATAGATATTTGATATGATCTCAAGGGCCAAATATAACTATATCAAGGGCTAAATTTGGCCCACGTGCCTGAGTTTGACATGTCTGCTCTAAACCATAGACTGTTATATAAATGGACATAGCTAACCTGCTAGCCACCGCGGTACAAACAGGAAGTGATCATGGGCGCACTTCCAGCTCCATCGACTCTGGCTTCAGTTCACTTTCTATTGAAAAAACTGTGTCTCTCTCTCTGTCCCTGCTGCTGTCAGACTCGTCATTTTGGTCTTAAATGTTCGTATAATCCGCTCTACTTTATCAAGGTGTTTTTATTTCGCTATTTTGTTTGTAATTCAAGATATGAGCTTTAATAACAGATAAATCCCACGCCTTGTTTGCTTGAGATCCCTCTCGATAGCGTTAGCAAAGCTGTCACTCAAAACCTGTCGTTAAGCGCCCGCTCCCTGCTAAACCAGCGGCGCAGGCGGGAAGGGGCTTTAACTTCAACAAGCTCGCTCCTGATTGGCTGTTTGGTTGCTATGATACTCGTGGGTCAGAATTCCAAATGTGGAACTCGTCTCCAGATTAGCCGCTAAACCTGCTCCAGCCTCGATGAGCTTCATTTGGAGCCGAACGCTGTGACGTCGCACTCACTCAGTCCACGTCTTGACATAGTCTGTGGTTTTATCCGAGCTCTGGTCTGAAATCACCAGAGTTATAGAGGATGTGCCTTTTCTCCACTTGTAAACTCAGCGACTCAAAGACTCAGAGACGACTGCTTTAATTTTCTCTGCTCGAACAATGAGGATCCACAGAGGTTTTGAGAGGCATAAAAAGATATTATCTGTGTAGAAACTGACCCATCTGTTCTCGGGGGACACAGCCACGCTCGCTCCGACGGCTGAATAAACTTCCCCAGCCTGAACACGGCTCGTTTCAACAGTTGGCGTGTGTGTGTGCGTTTTTCACAAAGCAAAGAACCCCTTTATCCCCTTCTGGCCCCTGTTACAGACCTTTTACACAAGCAGAACAACGGAGCGACGCAGCGCAAGACAACCAGCCCCTTTATGACCAGCGCAGTGAGAGCAAATACAGGCTTCTTCCATGTCAGGACCCCTCGCATCACTGAAACGGAGAGGAAACTGCCCCCAGCTGGACAACTACTGAGAAAGCAGCTCGTGTTTGTGTCCGAGAGCCTCAAAAGCAGTTTCATAAAGGAACTTCACCAACAACAAGAGGCACAGGACGACAGGACGGGCAAACCAAAATAGCTCAGGTAAAATAAGAAAAAGGAAGCGGCAGGCCACACATGTACGTGCTGACTAATACAGAGAGAGATGTAAAATGGACTTTTCTCGTTTTTATTTATGTTCTAGTCGTTTTTTTGTGATTTAAAATGTGTAAATTATAACAGAAAGATCCACAGTTTTAGCTATAAAGACAAAAGCCAATGCAAACTTTGTCTTTTCTCTCTCTTTTTTTTTTTTTTTTTTTACACTTGTCAGTACACGACGCAGATTGGTTTTCACACTTTACTTTACACCAGCCTCAGTATTCAGTAAACTACATTCGGAGTCGTTTAAAACCCATTTCTGCCGTACTGCGCTCGAGAAAGAGCCAGAGAAACGCATGTAAATCTAATGCCATGTTTTGTGAATGGGCCCCTCAGGCTCTCACCACGACAATAAGCTGTGATCTGATCAGTGGAAGTATGTCGTCATAATCGCACACGAGCGGAGAGACTGACACCGGTATCACATGTGGTAAGAAGTGTGCAAAGGTGCAACGCAGCTAAGAACAAGTAGTAACAAAAGCACCACATTTGAAGCTTTACTATATCTCAAAATCTGCGTGAAACAGTTTAAATTTTTCCTCTTAAAGTACGTTTTTAAACAGGTACTTTCATACTTTCATTTATTTTATTTATTTATTCATTTATTTATTTTATTTATTTATTATTTATTTTATGTTTTCGCTTTTTTATTTTTATTTTCTTTTATTAAGTTCATTTATTTATTTTATTTATTTATTATTTATTTTATGTTTTCGCTTATTTTATTTATTTATTTATTGTTATTAAGTTAATTTATTTATTTTATGTATTTATTCATTTTATGTTTTCTCTTATTTTATTTATTTTATTTTTATTAAGTTCATTTATTTATTTAATGTATTTATTATTTATTTTATGTTTTCGCTTATTTTATTTATGTTTTGTTATTGAGTTAATTTATTTATTTTATTTATTTATTTTATGTTTTTGCTTATTTTATTTATTTATTTATTTTTATTAAGTTAATTTATTTATTTTATTTAAATAGATTTTTTCACGTCACTTTAACAACCGCAGATGCCGCCTGAGTTATTTCCCAGGCCAACTGAGATCAAGTTTGTCCCAAAAATCTGCCGTAGCCTCATCTTCCACAAGACGTAACGCGGCTGGAGTCACGTGACAAAAACCCGACAAAAACTATGAAAATAAAAACGATTAAGTCACAAGAAATATCGCCACCATAGACTGTTTATATAAATGGACATAGCTAACCTGCTAGCTAACCTGCTAGCTAACCTGCTAGCTAACCTGCTAGCCGCCGCAGTACAAACAGGAAGTGAGCATGTGTGTCACTTCACATTGACTCTGGCTTCAGCTCATTTTACATTGAAAAACTGTGTCCCCTCTCTCTGAACCTGCTGCTGTCAGACTCGTCATTTTGGTCTTAAATGTTTAATTAATCTGCTCTACATGATCCTGGGTTATTTTTTTTTTTGTTATTTGGAGTTGTTGCTTTTTTAAATTTATTTATTTTTATTTTTTATTTATTTTGAGTTTATGATTTTTTTTTTTTTCTTCATTTTTTTCGAGCTATTCTGAATGTATTTTTAAATTTTTTTTAAGTAATTTTGACTTTTTGTTGTGTTGTTTTTTTTTAGTTATTTTGAGTTGATTTATTTTTGTTATCTTGAGGTTTATTTATTTATTTATTTATTTTTTTTATTTATTTTTTTTAGGTATCACCTTTTTTTTTTTTCTTTTTTTTTTTGTTTAATCTATTTTTAGTTTTATGTCTGTGTCCCCTCTCTCTGTCTCTGCTGCTGTCTCATTTTGGTCTTAAAATGTTCGTATTAACCCTCTACATGATCCTGGGGTTTTTATTTCACTTTTGTGTCTGTAAATCAACATATGAACATTAATAACAGACCATCAGGTCCTTCTTCTTCCCTGATGTCGCTCCTGTTAGCGTTAGCAACAGGTTTGATTGACAGTGTTGCCAAGCGAGCGCCGGCCTCCCTACCTTCATCAGCCTCGCTCCTGATTGGCTCTTTGGTTGCTATGATACTCACGCTCGGACTTCCAAATATGGAAATCTATACCTGCTCTCGCCTCGATGAGCTTCATTTGACTGCAGCTCACTCAGTCACTTCTTTACACAGTCTATAATCGCTACAGAGAAATATAACGATAAACGACGATACTGAAACTACTTTTTGACACTGACAAAATTGACCACAAACCCGAATGATGCAATAATCCGCCATAGAAGTGACTTATCCAACCCGTCTACAGCTCAAATCTTCCAGTAAACACAACAAAAACGACAAAAACCTCCCCAAAAGTGCCCACGATAAATAATGACCCCAAAAATTATCGCCTATGTTTCAAATATCGAAGGCGAAGTCGCTACAGAGATACACTGTGTTATAATCACTGTGGGGAATGTCCAAAAGCAAAAAATACAATATTAATCATCTGTACTATAACCCAGTTCCTATTTCTGAGGCTTTATAATAATTTGTGTAAAAAAAAAAACAAGTGACCATCGCCCTGGAAAAAAAGCAGAAATGGACCAGAGACGGAGCGTTTCTGTGTGTTTGGCATCAGATATTTTCAGATTATCACGATATCGACTTTTATGATCACGATATCGACTTTTACTGATCACGATATCGACTTTTACTTCTATAAATGAGATGGAACGATGTTTTTAGGGGTCAGTATTTACCGTGTTACTTTTTCTTTGCACTAAAAAGGAAATGTGTTCGTTTTCTTTTCATTCGAGCTGTAGAAGGTTGAATTATGAACGTAAATGACTCGTTATAGATGTAAACTACTTTAGTGTAACATTGTACATTTAGAACCATAGACTGTAAATATAAATGGACATAGCTAATGCGCTAGCCGTTATTTTGGTCTTAAATGTTCGTATTAACCTGCTCTACATGATCCAGACAAATCAGGCTCCTTCTGAATAATCTGCTTTATGGTTTAGTTTCAATATAATCGTTTATGGTCTGTTTTTACTTCGGCGATACATCAAACTTCAAGCGTGTTATCGTGGCAGGTCGAGATTATAATTAAAATTACTATAGCTGACTGTGTGTGATGTGGTTTTTCTGCTGAAATGCTGATTCTACAAACACAAACTTCTGATTACGTCGCATTGTGAAACCCACAGTGACGACTTCAGTAAGAAAATGCTTCTTTAAACTGTGGACGTGACAGAAACAGCATCAAGTCAATGTAAAAATCCAGTTTGGCATTTCAAAGTTTGACTGATTTAGGTTCGAAAAGCTCGAATTCCCATTTAGCCAAGATAAACTTAATTTTAAACACGAGCTAGAGCGCTACATGGTACAAAGAGCGACGGGAGTGAGAGCGCCAAATGCAGCTCATCGAGGCTAGCAGTTAGCAGCTAGCAGTAAGCTTAGCAGCGCTGTCAATCAAACCTGTTGCTAATGCTAGCGGGAGCAACTTTGGGGAAAGAAGCAGGTTAATACGAACATTTAAGACCAAAATGACGAGTCTGACAGCAGCAGGTACAGAGAGAGGACACAGTTTTTCAATAGAAAGTGAACTGGAGCCAGAGAAATGTATTCTGAACACTTAGACGACTTTTACTTCGAGTCGAGTTATATTACAGTGAAAAAAACATGACATATTATTATAAATAGAAGCAGCTTGAAGCACTTTATACAGAGAAAATATCACGATAAAAAATACTAACCGCACAGTGAAAACCATTTTTCAAACAGATAATATCATTCAAACAACATTTTTAACAGCAAAATGAGGTAATAATTAGCCATAAAAGAGACGTATTCAACCCTCCACATCTCAAATCTTATCTCTCGGGTCCCATCGGAGGAGCGGAGGACATGTCTGGGGTGAGGGAAGTCCACGAGTCTTCCCTGCTTCGAACCCGGCCCCGGATAAGAGGAAGAAAATGGATGGATGGAAAACTCAAAACCTCCTCACTATCGCAAAGAAACTGTGCAAAACCAGACAAATGTACCCTCAAAACACACTTCCAGGTTCTATTTTACAGACGAGAAGTCGGTTTAGTGATTATAATGAGTATTTGAAAACAAAAAATTAACAAAACAAAAGCGGTGAGGAACTAAACGGAAACAGAAACATCGACCTGCCCCGGTGCATTCTGGTCTACGAGAAACACCCTCAGACTGAACCAGGACAGAGAAAGTGCTGAGGTGAACAAACGAGCAAAAATTATACCAAATATTAACAGCAAAAAATACAATAAATGCACAAAATAACCCAAAAATAAGCTGGTAAATTGATTTTCCATGAACAAAAAATAATAAACTAATCTTAGAACAAGCAGAAATAGCCAAACAGTTCTTGCATTTTACATTTTTGTTGCAATGCGCTCATTTATTTCTAATTAGAGACAGAGAAAAATGACACTCGCTCACACTGTAAGACCTGTGTTTTCTGTTTCTCTCTCAAAAAACTGCAGTTCAAAGCCAAAAATATACACTGAAGCTTCAGAATACACCTACTTTTCTGTCACAATAATCACTAATCGAGTTTAATAAATGATAAATTTAACGAGTTTTCTTGCGTTTCAGTATTTTGAAGGACTTTTCTGTGTCGTCTTGAGATATTTTAGTTCAGAATTCAAACTTTTACAGCTCAAATCTGACATTATGGCAGAAAAAATGAACCAAACGACTGATTTAAGTGTTGCGTTCTGCTGTTCATCAGCATGCTCGACTATACTTAACACATATTGTACTTTTAGATAGTTTTTTGAGAATATTTCTAGTTTCAATATGATCGTTTATTATCTGTATTTACTTCAGTGATGTATCAAACTTCAGAATGTCGTGACAGAGCTCGAACAGGAAAAGTACAGGCAAAAGCAAAGAGAAATACTCAAGTAAAAGTAAAAGTATCACATGAAAAATCTACTAAAGTTAAAGTATTAAAGTACCTGTTGAGAAATGTACTTAAAGAGTAAAAAGTAAAAGTATTTCACGCTGATTTTGAGTCTTATAAAGCTTCAAATGTGGAGATTTTGCTAAAGATTTGAGCTGAATTTTTGTTTTTCAGTCGTGTTCATAAATGTAGTGGAGTAGAAAGTACAGACTGCTCTCAAATGTAGTGAAGTAAAAGTAAAGTATCCACTGTAAATGTACTTAAGTAATGTACAGATACCTACAATTTTACGAAGCTCTCCTTTTACTGTTTAAACGTAGATTACAGTTACTCATAAATAGTATTCAGAATATGTATTTCCAGTACTTGTACTCACATATTTCCATCACTAATTACAGACAAACACTGTAGAGAATCTAAGTACAAAATGAACCTCCTCATAGTGCCAGGCCCGGGTCCACAGGGGGGGTAAAGGAGGGCAAAACGGGGGGCAAAGGGGGGTCTACAGGGGGTCTACAGGGGGGGTACAGGGGGGGTCTACAGGGGGGTCTACAGGGGGGTCTACAGGGCTGATTCCATCCTCGTTTAAAACTATAGCAGTGTAAAATTAAATAAACACACCTAAGAGAGCTGTCTTTGCAGCCTTTTAAGACTCGGATGCCCTCCCTGTGAGCTCAGACCCTCATAGTGCCAGGCCCGGGTCTACAGGGGGTCTACAGGGGGGGTAAAGGAGGGCAAAGGGGGGCCTACAGGGGGGCCACAGGGCTGATTCCATCCTCGTTTAAAGTGTAAAATAAATAAACACACTTTAATAGCCCTGTTTTTGCAGCTTTTTGAGACTCGGATGCCCTCCCTGTGAGCTCAGACCCTCATAGTGCCAGGCCCGGGTCCACAGGGGGTCTACAGGGGGCACATTGGGCATGAGGCTGATTACGTCCTCATTTAAAGTCATAGCTGTGTAAAATAAACACACCTAATGTAAGAGCTCTGTGTTGCCGCGCTCTTAGAGACTCGGATGCCCTCCCTGTCAGCCCGGAGTGCACGGGGGCCTGGCCGTAGCCTCTAATCTCTGGATGCATCACACAGAAAACGAGCGGAAGTAGGTGAACCTGTCACATACATGAGGAGGCCGCCCTGATGGACGCGCAACACCGCTCACAATCTCCACAGCTCGGTCCAAACGAGGCGGAAAACGCCCACAACACGAACAATACACGAGATCAACTGAAAAAAAACGACACAAACTGCACAAATGACACGGATACACGAGAGCAGTCGCTTCTGTGGACGCCTCTCCTCACCCACCCATCTCAGTGTGAGCTACACTGAAGCTAACGGGGACTCCATTCATGCGCCTTTCCAAAAAAAACGCACCAAAACCAGCGCTTGTTTCACATTTAAACCCCCTCCTGCACAATCCACACGGCCCGCTCCTGGTTCCGCCGTGGCTCCTGAGAAAAAGGAGGGCCCATGCATGAGAGGAAAAACAGATGCACTGGTCACCCCTCGTCTCCAGGCTTCATCACCGCGCACATCCCAGCGCAGCCCCCGCGCGCTCCTGCCGCTCCATCTCCTCTGCGCCAAGGATCCACGGCTCTTTTACGCACGTACCTGTCCCGTCCGGGGGGAGGCAGAGAGGCTTTTGAGACGGGACGGGGGCCGCGGGTCTGGGGCCACAGCTTCCCCCGCGGGGGGCCGAGGGTTCGTGTTTCACCGCAGACTGATGCTGTAGCTTCGCCCAGTGCCGAGCGAGCGCTGATCTGCCCCACACAAAGAGCAGAAAATGGCTGCAAGTGCATTTTTCTTAAAGCGACAGCCGCCTCACGGCCGGGGGGAGAGAGGGGAGAGGGTGAGGGGCCCCGGACAGGAGCATTCAGGGAGGTTTTATGTGTTTTTAGTCTGTTTAATGTCGTTTAGGACGTTTGGGTTACATTTGGATTACTTTTGGATCACTTTCGTTACATTATTCCGGTGAACGTGCGCAAAAAAACAGGAAAAAACAAACAGTTCAGATGTTTTACCTTCATTTATTTAAACTGTATGACACAGAGAGAAAAGGTCTGTTTCTAAGTAGGAGTAGAGTAGTAGTTGCTGTTGTTGTAGTAGTAGTGTTAGTTTTTGCTGTGATTTGTTGTAAGTATAGTAGCAGTAATAGCAGCACTAGTAGTAGTAGTTAGTAGTAGTGGTAGTGGTAGTTGTTTGTTGTAATAGCTGTAGGTTGTACTAGCTGAGAGTTTTAGTTTGCAGTTGTAGTAGTACTATTAGTATTAGTAGTAGTACTAGTTGTAGTAAAGATACTTAATTGTTGTATTGTAATTTCTTATTAATACAGACATAAAAGGTCTATTTTAGTAGTAGCAGTAGTAGTTGCAGTTGTTGTGGTAGTAGTAGGTCTTTGTAGTAGTAGTAATAGTAATAGCAGCAGTAGTAGTGAGGAGTAGTAGATGGTCGAAGTTAAAAGTAGTATACTATTACTGTAATGATTCCATGATGCCTGAAAATGCAGTTTTTGTCTGAAATATTCACGATTGTCCCCAGATTATTTTTTATTAAATGGAAACTTTTCCAGGTTTTTAGTGCTGTTGTTCCCGAGGCAACTGTGTACTACTACTACTGTGTACTCCTACTGTGCTACTACTACTGTGTACTACTAATTGTACTACTACTGGTAGTAGTCCAGACCCGGCAACTACGGCCAGGGGGCAACCAAGGCCCTTTGGGCTATTAATACGGCGACCCGAACGTGATCAAATACTGTGTTTATTTAACTGAAATTGAAAACATGAATTTTATTCTAATGTAATT
>JAIEZT010001368.1:34687031-34861429 GCA_019594935.1 Periophthalmus modestus
ATATTTAAAGAGCCTCATGTCTCTGCTTTGACACGTTTGAATTTACATGAAGCACAATCAGAGTTACGCTGATGAAAGTCCACAACCGCGAGTCTATCAGTGGCGAGAGAGTTAACCCTTCAACCATTCCAGGTCCGAAATGATCCAAATGATTCTAGAAATGAAGGTGTGTGGAGTTTAAAAACACAGTGGAGCACTTCCTGTCACAAGGTGGAGCAGTTTGAGTGTTTTCTGTTTGAGAGAAGAACTTTGTGTGTGAGACTGAGACAAAAAAACACAGCGCCAGGTCTGTTTGTGACGAGGAAACGACATGAGAACAGATGAGAAAACAGCTTAATATGGAGCTTTAAAGATGATAAACCAAACCAAAGATAAAGAAAAGAAAAGGACATATGTGTCTAGAGTGAAGCGTTGTGTTCACTTTATGGCCTGGGAGAGTAAACAGAGTAAATAAAGCTCTCAGTGGACTTCTGCCATAAGTGGATTTGAAATAGTTGAGCACTTATCCCTTTTCTTGCACTTTTGCACCTGCTCTTGCATCAGCGCCGACACGGCCGGGACTCGCGAGTGTCCATTTCAATGCTCGGGTTTTAGTGAGTGGATGTATTTATGGATGGCTCTGTCGGTTTGGGTTTTTGGGAGCTCAGTGTTGTGTTGTGTACTCCACCCACAGCCAGTCACAGCCGGTCGCATTTCCGCCGGTGTTAGCTCGTGTGCGGCGCCTAGCTTACTCCAGCGGGGGCGCCAGCGTGTGTCGGCTCAGACTGATAAGACCACTCGGGAGATCTTTGTCCTCTCGCTCTGTCCCAACAAGATCCGTCTATCAGAAAGAGGAGATTGAAGGCACATCATCTACAGTCAGGGCTTTTTGATTCATTTGAGTCAAAAAAAAAAGAAAAAACAGTCTCTCTACATTTATTTTATATGTTTTCACAAAAATAATACAGAATGAGATACTTTATACAATAGAATGGTCACATTTTTAGCGTTTTTTCCACCTTCGAGACACTTAAAGCTCTTTACATCAAGGAATTGAGTGTAGTAAAGAGTGCAGTCAGTCCATAAGAGAATGTCCCAATAACGTCATAAGAGCTTGTTACGGCCCCATGCCTCCAGCTCCTCCCACTGGGTGTGTTCTTTCTCTTTTTCTCTCTCTCTACCTCTCCAGAGGTGCTCCACAGCTGCCACCTGATTAACAGCACAGCTCCATACAGATTGGAGGACACATTAACAGGCTGGCCAACCACACCCTCCACCTGTGGCACACCCCCTTTAAAGAGACTCGCCTCCTGCATCTTAGGGGGGCTGATTCTGAACGCTAATGACTTGTAACTGGACAGATTTTTGACCTTTGGAACTTTTGGATTTTGAAACCTTTGGACTTTGGAACTTTTTGACCTTCGGAACTTTAGATTTTGGAACTTGGATCTTCTGTATTAAGTTTTTCTTGGCAGTTCATTCTAAGAGCCTCCTTTTGTTCATTCTTTTTTATTTGTTGTTCGTGGTTAACTGAATTTTTCTTTGTTTAAATATCTGCACTTGCTCTAACAATAAAAAAACTAACATCAACGCTACAAAATTCTGTTACTTCCTTTTCTCCACAGGGAACGGTTCGTAACAGAGCAGCTCAGGGCCACAGTCTGATGTTCATCTCCATCAAAAAGACACGAGCCACTGCTCTGAAGACAGGGAGGGTCAGCTCTGAGCCAGAGAAAGGAAACGGTTTGAGAGGAGAGTTAAAGAAATTATTTTTGTTAGGAAATGTTACAAACCGTTCCTAGGGAAAAAGGACCCGGGATGTAAAAGGGCAAATAATAAGTCGCTCTTTTAATATTGTGGGAAATAGGGATTATAATAACCGTAATCTTAAAATGACACTACAAACAAAAAAAAACAAAAAAGAGGCTCAGCGAGTAACAAAATTAGGGTCAGAGTTGAACACAAAAAGGTCAAATTTCCAAGGTTTCAAGGTTCAGAGTCATGCCGTTCAGACCCAGAATCCAGCAGCAGGAGGGGCAGGGGGCGGGTCCTTTTAAAGGGGGCGGGTCCTTTTAAAGGGGCGCTGCCACAGGTGGAAGGTCACCATTGTCCAGGCTCTTGATTGTCGCTCCAGTCACACACAGGCTACATCGGCCTGTCGGAGGAACAGCCTTAGACATCATCCATCTCCTATAACTCCATCCACAGACCCAAAGCAAACAAAGGAAACAAAGAGAACAGTGGGGAGAGCCAGGATGCTGATAGGTGTCGAACAGCCATTAAGAAGTGTTGCTGTTCATTACGATTGTTGGTACTTATCCAAAATGATGTAATACTTAAGTTGCATGAGAAAAAGAAGTACAGTACGCTACATTTAAGTAATAATGACAGAGGGGTGGGATTACATAAGTTTTCTTCTTCCCTCCTTTTTGGGCAATCGGAGATACCTTTTTTTGTGTGTGTGTGTGTGTGTGTGTGTTTTGCTTGTCTTTTTTCAGTTTTATTTTTCTTTTCTCTTGTATCATTGTGTTGATTGGGTCAACTGCCTCGGCTGTGTAAAGAGAAAAAATGTCCATTTGCTCAAGACAAATAATACAAAAAAAAAAATAAATAAAAAAAAAAAGTGTAGAGTGTAGTAGTAGCAGTAGCTGTTTTTAGCTTCAGTGTCGTTAGCTTCTCCCGTCAGACAGATATAAGACCGTAATCTGACCAGAACAGAAGAAGAAACGTCTTCACTCCTAAAACGTTTTGTCCAGTTACAGATTTTACGACACTTAAAGCTGCACTATGTAACTTTTCTGTCTGGGAGCGCCTCTCCACAGATCTGCCCTGTAACCTGATCAGGTGGTTTTATCTCTACATTTGTTTGTATGTTGAGCTGAGGTTGTTTTAAATGTGCTGCAAATATAAACTCGAATGAAGCGTTTCCATGGTGACCATCAGCTGTTGGACCCTTCACGAGGAAAGTTACACCGTGCATCTTTAACGCCGTGTATGTTTTAAGCGTCATCTTAAAGTCAGATTTATGTGAAAACCAAACTCACTTTTTATCTGTGACTTTTACCTCCAAACCGGCTCACGTGTCAGGAGCCCACACTGCCCCCGGTGGTTGGGCCCCCACACTGCGCCCGTCTGTGTAAAGTCGTGGACATTTGTGCGTCTCTGTGGTTAAAGAAACTCCTGGAGCCTGCAGGGGGCGGCAGAGAGACCTGAGAGCTCGTTCATTTGTTCATGTTTCATTACTCCTCAGTGGATTGACCTTTGACCTCTCTGTTTCACCTCCTCCCACTCCTCCGTCCTCTCTCTCTCTCTTTCTTTCTGTTCATTTCTCTCTTTCTTTTGCCACTTCCTCTGTACAAACCCTGACTCCTCCTCCTCCTCCTCCTGCGGGGTAAATGAATTATAAATCCGGGTGGATGCAGATCGAGTTCGTAGGCGGTGCTCGGGTTACATCGTCCGAGGGTGGTGCGTGTAAATGGTCATTACTTATTGATGATGATGTCATTACCAGCGCCGCGTTGTAGCGAGTGATTTAATCCAGAGAGAGCGGCGTCCACGTTTCAAACACGGGTGAAGCAGAGACTGTGAGACTGATGGAGACGCCTCCACCTCCTGCAGATGCCTCCAACCTCCTTCAGACACCTCCGCCTCCCTTCACCTCCGCCTCCACCTCCCTTCAGACGCGTCCGCATCCTGCAGACGCCTCCACCTCCTGCAGACGCCTCCACCTCCTGCAGACGCCTCCACCTCCTTCAGACGCTCCGCCTCCTCCTGCAGACGTCCACCTCCTTCAGACGCCTCCGCCTCCTTCAGACGCCTCCACCTCCTGCAGACGCCTCCGCCTCCTGCAGACGCCTCCGCCTCCTGCAGACGCCTCCACCTCCTTCAGACGCCTCCACCTCCTTCAGACGCCTCCACCTCCTTCAGACGCGTCCACCTCCTGCAGACGCCTCCACCTCCTTCAGACACCTCCTCCACATCTCCACGCTGCATCATCTCCACACTGAAGATACCTCCACTTCCTCCAGACACCTCCTCCACATTGCAGACATCTCTACCTCCATCAGACACCACCTCCACACCTCCGTCCTGCAGACACATCCACCTTCACACTGCAGACACCACCTCCACAACTCCACCCTGCAGACACCTCCACACTGCAAATACCTCCACACTGCAGACACCACCTCCACACCTCCAGACACCTCCACCATCCAGACACCTCCACACTGCAGATACCTCCACCTCCACACTGTAGACACTTTTACACTGCAGATACCTCCACACTGCAGACACCTCCTCCACCCTGCAGGACACCTCAACCTACACACCTCTACACTCCACACTGCAGACACCTCCACCCTGCAGACACCTCAACCTACACACCTCGACCTCCACACTGCAGACACCTCCACCTTACAGACACACCTCAACCTACACACCCCTCCACCTCCACACCTCCACCCTGCAGACACCCAGACCACCTCCACCCACCCTGCAGACACCCACTGCCCGTGAGTTTAGACATGTTAGTGTCAGAGTTACTTCTGTGTTTCCATCACACTCACTGTGTTTCTCACCATGTTTGTTTTATGGTCCTTCACATCAGAACATTGATTTTTACGACTGGACAAAATAATAATAATAATGAAACGCTCCATCAGACTGAAACAGGGCTGTGGTTTGTCAAAACAGAGCAGCAAATTTAACTGGTGGATCGATTTTTACAGAACTGGGCCTCGGGTTTTTTTCTGAACGCTGAAAACGTGTCGTTTCAGTCACGTGTCTCTTATTACTGTGGCAATAATCATTTGGACTAATGGTTAAAAATACAAATTTGAAAGAAATCCATCATCTGCCATTCTCCCTGACGTCTCCTCCTCCTCCTCTCACCTGGGCGTCGGCTCACCTGCTCTGAGCTGCACACCTGGACCCAGTTTCACTCGTTACCTGCAGCATGACGCCTGGTTTTTCACCCTTTTCTTGCCAGTTTGTCATTGATACTTCTCCACTAAACAAGTGAACTTTTTCAGCATTTTTTGCACTACGTTTGTCCAGGCGACTCTTGTTTTTTCTGGAAGCTGCTCGCCCGTCTCCTCACCTGTCTGTCTGCCTGCCAGCCCGATACCTCCCTGCCCCTCAGGACTCCTCATTGACCTGATTATCAGCCTGGACAGTACACGGCCTTTCCTTTGACCTCCACTTAACCTGCGTTCAGTCTAAAGTAAAACCATGACGTCATCAGAACCCAGCAGCTGACGTGGAGCTTGTATTTATCTTAAACTGCACACAATCTGTCACGTCTTACACATTTGTTCTGGCCTTGTATCGATGTCTCCGTTCAGAATTCCTCGCCGGGCCTCTCCGCGCCGCCCCTCAGATGCACAAATCCATAGCGTTGTAAATGAAGCTGTGCGGGTCGATGCCGCAGGCAGGGTAATGCCACCAGTGTATTGCTCCGATGATCTAGTGGTTAAAGACGCATTCGCCAACAGAAAGACGGCACATCGGAGCGAGCCAGTTTGACGCCCACGCCGCTCTCTTCTGAGACATCATCAAATTAAACAAGCGCCATGATGCCTTCCCGACGCCATTCTCACTCCAGTGCCTCACGCTTCGGCTATTGACAGGGGCCTCCGCTGGGGTACGCTTATTATGGGATGCATGACATGATCCGCTTCCAGTTTCGCAGGAAGGCCAATTAGTTTAACAAGTATTAGACAAATCTTGTTTGACAAAAGTTGATGTCGGGGCATGTGAAGCTTCGCCTCTGGGAAATATTTCGTTTGCTCGGGGCAGCCACTGGTGAGATGCAGAGACAGACACGGAAACATTTAAAAGGCGAACGGGGTCGGGCTGGTAATCAATGAAAAATGAGAGTTTCTGTCGGATCGCTATAGGCCACGGTTAAACAATGCACAGAGCGTGACAGCACAGGGTAATTAAAGCTCGTATAAATCTAAAATACATGTTTATTATGAATGTGATGAGTCTTGGTGCACGTTATTCTGTCAGATGAGTCATGTGAGCCTCATTCTGCTCTTTTTTTTATTTGAGAGTAAGATAAAATCAGAATAAGAACTGTTTTTAATAAACGCTGTGTTTGATTTGAAGGTGTTGACCTCGTATCTGAGCAAACACAGGTCACATTTATGGGGAGATAAGTTTATTTCTACAACACAACTGGTACAAAAGTAATTCAAAGTGTTTTACAGAATAAGAAAGATACTAAAGTCACAATAAAACAATCATCCTAAAATGAACATTAAAAGAGAAGAGGCAGAATAAAACCCTTTAAGCCACTGAGTCCCCATGTTCAGTCCTGGTTTAGTCCTGGCTTAGTCCTGGTTTAGTCCTGGTTTAGACCTGGTTTTGTCCTGATTTAGACCTGGTTTAGACCTGGTTTAGTCCTGGTTTAGTCCATGTTTAGTCCTGGTTTACCCCTGGTTTTGACCTGGTTTAGTCCTGATTTAGTCCTGGTTTAGTCCTGGTTTAGTCCTGGTTTAGACCTGGTTTAGTCCTGATTTAGACCTGGTTTAGTCCTGATTTAGACCTGGTTTAGACCTGGTTTTGTCCTGGTTTAGTCCATGTTTAGTCCTGGTTTAGTCCTGGTTTAGACCTGGTTTAGTCCTGGTTTAGACCTGGTTTAGTCCTGGTTTAGACCTGGTTTAGTCTATGTTTAGTCCTGGTTTAGTCCTGGTTTAGTCCTGATTTAGTCCTGGTTTAGTCCTGGTTCAGTCCTGGTTTAGTCCTGGTTTAGCCCTGGTTTAGTCCTGGTTCAGTTCTGGTTTAGTCTGGGTTTGTTCCTGACTCTGGCACCAGCAGGAGTTCGATTTCTGAGATACAGACACAGTGAAATATTTAAAAGAGCTAATGAGGCCGGGCTCCTAATCAACGAAAAATTAGTGTTTTTCATTAATTAATCGTTCATGATTGAACAATGTGCAGAGGGCGACACATGTTAATCCAAACTCATATAAATCTAAAACACACAATATTATGAAGGTGATAATAAAGAAAATGAAGTCATAAGTCCTACTGCACATCTTCTTGCCTGTTTATATAAATGGACATAGCTAACCTGCTAGTCACTGCGTTCCAAACAGGAAGTGATCATGGACGCACTTCCTGCTCCATCGAGTCTGGCCTCAATTCACTTTCTATTGAAAAACTGTGTCTTTCTCTCTGTACCTGCTGCTGTCAGACTCGTCATTTTGGTCTTAAATGTCCGTATTAACCCTCTACATGACAAATAACAGACAAATCATGTACTTTCTTAGCAACGCTGTCAATCAAACCTGTTGCTAACGCTAACAGGAGCGACTTTGGGGAAAAAAGGCGCCTGATGTGTCTTTTATTAATGTTCATATGTTGATTTACAGACACAGACGTGAAATAAAAACCCCAGGATCATGTAGAGGGTTAATACGAACATTTAAGACCAAAATGTATCTTGCATCGTTTATTGTTTTTATTTTATTTAGATCGTTTTTTTTTGTCCTTACCTTGAAAACATACATTCCTACTGTCAGCGCCTCACCTCTCCACTGATCTGATCCGTAACTTGTCTTGATGCCATTACATTCTCGTCTCCAGGTAGATACAGAAGTTTAATTCAGTCAAACTAATATTAAAACCGTTCTGTCTTTCGTTAAAAGTGTTGGGGACCGGGTTGCCGCTCTCTCGTGTTGTTTTGACGTTCCTCTCGTTCTTCCTCTCTGGATTTTTGGCGTGTTTCCGTGATCGTATGGCGGCCTCCTGGATTATAGACCTCATCTCCACAGTAAACACGGCCCAGAGCCTGAGATGCTGCACAAACACATAATTATTAGTATGAATATTCTCGTGTGGGTAAACACTCATCAGTGCCTCTCCCCTCACTTTTGGTAAAAGCACAACCAGTGATTTAAAAGAAGATTTTAAAAGACGATTGCAGAGCCAAATATAAGAAAACCGACCATCACGGAGCCAAATATCAGAGAACCGACCATCGCAGAGCCAAACAGAAGAGAACCGACCATCGCAGAGCCAAACAGAAGAGAACCGACCATCGCAGAGCCAAACAGAAGAGAACCGACCATCACGGAGCCAAACCCAAGAGAACCGACCATCGCAGAGCCAAACATAAGAGAACCGACCATCGCGGAGCCAAACCCAAGAGAACCGACCATCGCAGAGCCAAACATAAGAGAACCGACCATCGCGGAGCCAAACCCAAGAGAACCGACCATCGCGGAGCCAAACATAAGAGAACCGACCATCGCGGAGCCAAACCCAAGAGAACCGACCATCACAGAGCCAAACATAAGAGAACCGACCATCGCAGAGCCAAATATAAGAGAACCGACCGTCGCGGAGCCAAACATAAGAGAACCGACCATCGCGGAGCCAAACATAAGAGAACCGACCATCGCGGAGCCAAACATAAGAGAACCGACCATCGCAGAGCCAAACAGAAGAGAACCGACCATCGCAGAGCCAAACAGAAGAGAACCGACCATCACAGAGCCAAACATAAGAGAACCGACCATCGCAGAGGCAAATATCAGAGAACCGAGCATCACAGAGCCAAACCCAAGAGAACCGACCATCGCGGAGCCAAACATAAGAGAACCGACCGACCCGTCACAGAGCCAAACATAAGAGAACCGAGCATCATGGAGCCAAACACAAGAGAACCGACCATCGCGGAGCCAAATATAAGAGAAAACCGACCGTCACAGAGCCAAACACAAGAGAACCGACCATCGCGGAGCCAAATATAAGAGAACCGACCATCGCAGAGCCAAACATAAACGAACCGACCATCGCAGAGCCAGACATAACAGAAGTGACCATAACAGAAATTACCGTAACAGATCTGATCAGAACAACCCAACTCCCAGACTTAAAGTATGTGGCCGACACTTTTTTATAAAGTTCACAATCACAGCTGAACCTGGGCTACCACTGCCTAAACCTGCAGATAAAGAAACTTAGCTCAGAACCTCCACATTTCACCCCTTGAGCTGCAGAGGCTACACTAGCACTGATTCGTGATTGGCTGCAGGTGCTGGGGTTTAGGTAGTGATCAGATCAGGGAGAGGCTTTTCAGGATTTCAGTTTTGAAAAACTCAACTGAGAGAGTCACGTGAGGCTCATACTGCTTCCTGATTGGATAATCGTCTTTAGAACCAAAACACTAAATTACATCATAAACACCATGGCCATGTCTGTTTTTTTTTTTTTTTTTGTAAGAATAAATCAGAATTAGAATAGTTTTCAGTAAATGCAACATTTGATTTGAAGGTGTTAACAGAGTGACCAGGGACACCCCCTTAAAGAAAATCAGCCCGTTCATGACTGATTCGTTACTTGTGCATCAGTATAATCTGAGAAACGTGCTTTTTCTTTATGTTCTGGTCATTTTCAAAGGCTCAAACTGGGACTGTCCCGGGTCAGTAGGGACGTTGTGGTCAGCCTTTGTTAACATCACATCACATGGGTCAAGTTTATGAGATTTCAGTTCCTTTAAAATGTTCTTTCTACTGTCACATCTCGCCTTTAGCTACACTTACTCAGTATCAGTCCACGGGTTCAGAGATAAAACATTTGCACTGTTGCCATAGCAATTAATAGTTTAGTTTAAAGCAAAATAACATGTCTTTTGAATGTTAAAAAGTCAGCTATTAACAGGAAACTGCAGCTTTATAATTTCAGGGTTTTGATAACTAGAATAACGATGACTCTGGTTAAAAAGCAGCTTTATCTTTATCTGTGGGACGTCTCTGCTGCACGTGACCCATTTTTGGAGTCACACTCGGCTCTTCTCCTGCTGCTCCTGTTAGCTTAGCCGCTGAATGCTAAGCCACATCCTCGCAGCCCCGCATTACGTAACCGCTCCACAGCCGACACTGTTGTTTGTGTGTTTTAGCGGAGGGTCGAGTGGTGAGAGCGGGACCCTGACCAAACCTTATCTGACCACAGTCCAGCCGCAGAGTCCGGCCGGAGCGTCGTGAGCATTATAAACAGGAGATTTTGACTTGAGCTGGCGTCTGATCCCTGTTTGAAATCCACTGAGCACCAGAGTCAACACGAGATGGGAGCCGATAGTCCGCTGTGGGGAGTGTGTGCAGATAAAAAGTGTTTGTTTGGCCAGGCTGATCTCTTCTCTATTGGTCTGGTCTTAGGCTTTGGCTCACATCCTCTCGGACCTCCAGGTGAACACGAGGGATTATGTCGGGTCTCACATGAATTTAAGGTCAACATCATCCCTGTACAGCCATCGTGGTTCCCTTTGTTTAGTGTCGGGACACACTGGTCAGGCTATTTCTGTCCTTCTACTCGATATCAACCAATATATATATCACTTATTTACTTTAAACTCAAATATCGTAGTTAAATATGATCTAAATGTGTTTTTTTAACTGTTATTCATCATTTAGATAACTGTCCTTGTTAGTACTGTCCTTGTTAGTATATTTTTCTTGTTAGTATTCTGTCCTTGTTAGTACTCTGTTCTTGTTAGTACTCTGTCCTTGTTAGTATATTGTTCTTGTTAGTACTCTGTCCTTGTTAGTATTCTGTCCTTGTTAGTACTCTGTCCTTGTTAGTATATTGTTCTTGTTAGTACTCTGCCCTTGTTAGTATTCTGTCCTTGTTAGTACTCTGTCCTTGTTAGTATATTGTTCTTGTTAGTACTCTGCCCTTGTTAGTACTCTGTCCTTGTTAGTATTCTGTCCTTGTTAGTACTCTGTTCTTGTCTTGTCTTAAATGTACATACCTTTTAATTTACCCCTGTCCTGAGGGCCACATAAAATGATGTGGAGGGCCACATTTAGCCCGCAGGCCTTGTGTTTGACACATGTGAATTAACTGATACACATCAATAAAACATCTTAAACTTCTTTGTGCACTGTCCTTCTTTCTGCCAGCCTCAAAGACCCATGTCATGGACGAGCTACAGTTAGAGACGGGCCAGATCGTCTTGTCATCTTCTGTTTTTTCCACAAATCGTCCTTCGTGTCATGCTCTGCTTTATCGTCTGTGCATCCACCGTGATCCTGCTCCTTGGAACGACTCTGACCCACATCTCCACAACTGGTACGACCCCCCGAACCTCTGACCCTGTGACTCACGACCTGCTCCAAGCCTTCAGCGGCACGACATTACCCTCAACTACCTGTTCCCTCAACCGACACTTACTTTCCGTCTTTGTGAATAAACTTCTTTGTACTTTTAACCCCGAGTCATGACATCAGCTCCAAATATGCGACTCAGCTCCAGATTAGCCGCTACATCTGCTAGCCTGAGCGTCATTTGTGGATGACGTCACACTCCTGCAGTCCAGTGATGCTGACTTCGAGTTTAATGTACGAGAAAAGAAACACACATATTGTTCAAAGGTATCAGAAGGTCAAACCCTCCTCCGCCCCTAAACGTAAACCTCTCCTCCCCAGGCGTCATCGCTCTTTGTTTCCACACCTGTCTCTCTCCCCCGCTGTCTCCCTCTCCGTCCCTCCCTCCTGTACCTCGCTCGACCTGCTGATTAACATTTTCGACGTAAATGTGAGTTGTTCCAGCACGCAGAGTGGCGAGTGCTTGAGATGTAATTGGAATTAAGTATATTGATCACACAGGGCCAGACGGTGGCGGTATAAATAATAGGCTGCATGAATAAATGAACGCGATAGGTGAGCTGCTGCAGATTTACACACACACTCCTCTGGCCCACCACATAAATCACTCTCTCTCTCTCTGTTCTTATTGAGTTATGAAGGTCCACAGTCGCTGCAGAATAATAGGCCAATCCGGTCCAGTGTGCGTCTGCTCGGGCTGGAACAGAACATGGGCCCAGAGCGAACACGAGCTGGGCCTGTTGTGTTCTCTATCACCCAGAGATCAGCCATTTTAAAACACTGATATCACTGTCCATTACATCACCAGAGGCTCAGGGAAACAAGAACACTCCTCTGTTTAAAGATGAGTTAAGGCTCATTGACAGTCGCAGCTTTAGACGTGATCTTCTCCTGGGGCAGATGGATTTTGATTTAATATAATGGACGGTTGGGAAAATGTAGATTGTTAGCTCCAGATTAAAAAGACCCATGACTGGATAAAGCATCATTTATACTTCCAGTCAGGAGTTTGGACACACTCCCTCATTCAACGTTTTTCTCTCTATTTTTAATACTTTGTTTTATACGATATATGATATATTTGTTGTCTTCCTTTTGTATCTAGAATGTAGAAAGTTCTTGTTAGTATTCTGTACTTCTTATTACTCTGTTCTTCTTAGTATTCGGTACTTCTTAGTACACTGTTTTTGTTAGTACTGTACTTGTTAGTATTCTGTCCATGTTAGTGTATTGTTCTTGTTAGTACTCTGTCCTTGTTAGTATTCTGTCCGCATTAGTACTCTGTCCTTGTTAGTATTCTGGCCTTGTTAGTATTCTGTCCTCGTTCGTATTCTGTCCTCGTTAGTACTCTGTCCTCGTTAGTACTCTGTCCTTGTTAGTATTCTGTCCTCGTTAATACTCTGTCCTCGTTAGTATTCTGTCCTTGTTAGTACTCTGTCCTCGTTAGTATTCTGTCCTTGTTAGTATTCTGTCCTTGTTAGTACTCTGTCCTCGTTAGTACTCTGTCCTTGTTAGTACTCTGTCCTTGTTAGTACTCTGTCCTTGTTAGTATTCTGTCCTTGTTAGTACTCCGTCCTTGTTAGTACTCTGTCCTTGTTAGTATTCTGTCCTTGTTAGTATTGTGTCCTTGTTAGTATTCTGTCCTTATTAGTATTCTGTCCTTGTTAGTACTCTGCACACCGTGTCTCAGTTGGAGTTTTTGTTTGTGATGCTTCAGTCACACTTCTCTCTTCATGTGACACTAAGCTGAGCATCATGGGACACGTTTTAACAGGGTCCGTGTTCTACCAGGGCCATGGCCTCTTAAGTGCTGTCTCCATAGTCACTGAGAGCCCTGCACTCCCATCTCTCCCTCTCTGCCTCTCCTCCACAGCATTCTCTCTCTCCATCTCCTTCCTTCTCCCTTTGTCCTCGAGGGAGTTTTCATCTTTTCCTCCACTTTATCTCTCTCCATCCCCCTTTCATTTATCCCTCTCCTTCTTATCTTTCTCTCTCCCTTCTTCTGTTTCCCTCTCTCAGTTCACGACAGTGTCCTCACCATAGTCCAAAGTAAGATTTTGTCCTCATTCTCTCTTTCCCTGTCCTTTTCTCTCTCCCTCTCCCTCATCACCATTCCTCTTCTTCTCTTTTCCTGTCCTTCTCTCTCTCTCTTTCTCTCCATCTTTGACCAGAGGAAGACCTGATCCAACCTGATCATGGAGAAGAAGAGTAAACAGTCTGGAGACACGAGGAGCCTGGGACCTCGGTGTGTGTTTTTACTTAGTGATGCTATCGCTCTTTATCATGATGGCTCCTCTCTCTCTGTCTCTCTCTGTCTCTCTCTGTCTCTCTCTGTCTCTCTCTGTCTCTCCTTCTGCCTCTCTCTCTCTCTGTCTTTCTATCTCTGTCTCTCCCTCTATGTCTCTTAGTCTCTGTGTCTTTCTCTCTGTGTTTCTCACTCAGTCTCTCGCTGGGCCTCTCTCTTTTTGTGTCTCTATGTCTCTCTGTCTCTCTCTTTCCCTCTATGTCTCTTTCTCTGTCTCTCTGTCTGTCCCGTTGACCTTGGACGTCTTGAGTCAGCCTAAACGTCCGGGACATTGTCGTTGGATGTTGCGTTTGTCTCTCCCTTTCTGTCTCTCTCTCTTTGTCACTCTGTCTCTCTCTCTACCTCTGTCTCTCTCCATTTCTTTGTCTGTCCTCCCTTTCTCTCTCTTCACCTCGGTGGTTTCAGGTCAGCTCAAATGTCCAGGATATTGTCATTGCATTTGCCTTACTCTCTCTGTCTCTCTATATTTCTCTCTGTCTCTGTCCCTCTTCCTCTCTTTCTCTCTCCCTCTCTCTTCACCTCAGGGGTCTCGGGTCAGACGTCCTGGACATTGCCCTGTCTCTCTCTCTCTTTCATCCAGGACATAGTGGTCAGATGTTGCATTTGTCTCCCTCCCTCTGTGTCCCTCTGTCTCTTCCTCTCTCTTCACCTCGGGGGTCTTGGGTCAGCCCCTCTCTCAGGACATAGTGGTTGGATGTTGCATTTGTCTCTCTCCCTCTGTCTCTCCCTCTCTCTTCACCTCGGGGGTCTCGGGTCAGCCTCTCTCTCAGGACATATCGGTTGGATGTTACATTCATGGCGTCCTTCGTGGCGACACTAACGCGCCGCCGCTCTCGGCCTCTGGGGGCGCTCTCTGCAAAGAAAACCTTTCATCAGAAGAGAAAACATTTCGCCCCAAGAGAAGAACAACGGGGGATTGTGGGAAATTGATTCTGATTTGAAAGTGGCTGCAAATAATGGGGCTCGGAGACTGTCCCCAAAATGTGAATCGGTTCCTCGTTTGTTGTAAATGAGCCGTATCGAAACATTTTAAGGGCTGAGTTCTTGCACAAAGCACCAAGGGCAAAGTGTGAAGCACAAATGGGACAGACGGAGTTAGAGTAGAGAGTATATGTTTGTGGATAAATATAAACACATATATACAGTGAGTCAGGGCTTTGATGGAGCCGTTCATCGATGCCTCACAGGTCAGTGAACGCCTCTCCTCTTAACGTCTTTTGGAGCAGTGAGAGGTCCCAGTGTAAAGACTCGTGAAGCAGCAAAGGTCAAAACACAAGGTGACGGGAGTCGGCTGAAGAGGAGCTCGGCTTTTACACAGAGTAAAGTGCCCCAACTTTTCACCACTGCGTCTCCAGAAGAGCCGGCCTCCAGCGTAACGGAGGTCAACCACTTTTAAATGTTTCTTTTTATCATACTCTCCATGTTTATTACTTTTTTATTCTTTTTTTGTCAGGGACCATGTATAAATGCATGAATCTTACAAAAGAAAAGAAAAGAAAGAGACGAGAGGAGACGAGAGAGGAAACGAGAGAGGAGATGAGAGAGGAGACGAGGGAGGAGACGAGAGAGGAGACGAGAGAGGAGACGAGAGAGGAGACGAGAGAGGAGATGAGAGAGGAGACGAGGGAGGAGACGAGAGAGGAGACGAGAGAGGAGACGAGGGAAGAGACGAGAGAGGAGACGAGAGACGAGGTGAAAGAGGAGACGAGAGGAGACAAGAGTGAGCCACAGGGGGCGTGTCACATGGGGGCGTGTCACACTGGAGGTTAAAGTACAAAATGCCATCGATTAAAGATTTACTCAAACATGAATCACTCCAAATACGACGTCAGAGTAAACTTTAATAACATGTTTCAGTTCATCGTTAAAATTAGCAGAAAAATACAGTAAAATTCAGTAAAACGATACTTTTTCCTCAATAACAATAACAAGCGCCTCTGATTTTAAAGTGAGATTTTTCTGTTTTTTAATGAACTCAGTAAATATTTCTGACTTTATCGCTTGAACACGTCACATCCCACGATATGTTTCAGATGCTAAAATAAAAGCAGAAGCCGTACAGTTTATGTGTCCTCTGACAGTGATAACGCTGAGCCCTGTCCTGTCCATGATTACTCTGTTAATCTAAACTCACTGCAGCAGATGCTTGAGCGGCTCGGAGCTGAGTCCAGCGGAGCGTGGAGCCATAACAAACCCTGTGGGAGCCTCGTGTGCTTCACTATCGTCTCTGTTCATAATAAAAGAGCAGTTAATCAAGTAAAACACACACATGAAATGATACCAAACACTGGACGCCGCGTTTCCTTGTTCAAATTTGTATTTCAAACGCAAAATTAAAGCCATGTTTCCACCGATATGTCGCTGTCTTAATAATGAAATCTCTTGAAATCCGCCCGGTGCCGCTCTTCACATCCGCCCGGAGCCGTCACGCTGACAGCTCTTAAAAAAATGCATTTGCCAAATTATACATTGTTAAATTCAACAAATTAATCATGATTTTTGGTGACAACAGAGCGGTGTAATAATGGAAGAGTGACAAAGACGCCGGTCGCATCAGCGCTCTGAAACGAGCAGTGACTGACACCAGCGCCCCCACACTTAATTAATGGGAAACAACACACAACAAGAACATCCATCTAGATACAGCCAAACAAAGGCGGGGTCGCGGCGTGCCACTCTGCGTTTGTGGAGCGCTGACAGTGAAGCGCAACACTGAGATTGATAGCGTTAGCGTTAGCATGTCGGTGCGTGCACGTCTCTCACAGATGCTGTTTTTTTTCTCATAGTAACAGTCTCTTAAGCAGACACCTAACCCGCCCCAAGCCCCTGACATCCACTTTAGAAGCAGCATTATTTTTAGCATTATTATTTTTAGCATTATTTTTATTATTATTTTTTTTATTGTTTTTAATAATTTATTTATTTTTCAGCAGCACTATTTTTAGCATTATTATTTTTAGCCTTTTTTTTTTTTTTTTTTTTTTTTTTTTTTTTTTTTAGCATATTTTTTTTTTGTTAGCATTTTAATTTTTTTTTAGCATTATTATTACTTTTTTTTCTCATAGCCACAGTCTCTTAAGCAGAAACTTTACCGTCCTAAGCCCTTGAGGTCGACTTTATTAGCAGCATTATTTTTAGCATTATTATTATTTTTTTTTTGGTAATATTTTTTGTAGTATTTTTATTTATTTTTTTTTTTTTATTATTTATTTGTTTATTTTGTATTTATATTTTTTAGCATTATTTTTCTTAGCTTTTTTTTTCTCATAGCCATTAATATTTTTAGCATTATTTTTTTTATATTATTTTTTGTATTTATTTATTTTTTAATTATTTATTTATTATTATTATTTTTATTATTATTATTATTATTATATTATTTATTATTATTATTATTATTATTATTATTATTATTGTTGTTATTTTTTTTTTTTATTATTATAATTTTTTTTTTTTTTGCTTTTTTTTTTTCTCTCATAGCCACAGTCTCTTAAGCAGACACCTAACCCGCCCTAAGCCCCTGACATCGACTTTAGAAGCAGTATTATTTTTAGCGTCGCCGTCACGTTGCCGGGAGTGACAGCTCCTGAAAGCTTCCCCAGCCCCGGCTCCTCGTCTTTACAGCCGTGACTGGACTATTATCTTACGAGATGAAAGCTGACGCCGCTCGTTTCAGATCTGCAGAGTCCGACGGTTTACAGCGGCCCTTTTGATGTTTGATTCGTGTTCTCGTCCTCGCCGCACGCCGCCCGGCCACGGTCAATACCCGGTGATCATAATAATATCCGGGTGTCAAGTCTCTGTTTTTAGCGTCTGAAGAGAGAAGTGTAAAGTGAAAGGATGTACGGAGGGAGGGATGGAGACGTTTGAACTGAATTTTAAAAAGAAACGGGACACTTTCAGGAACTGGGTTGGATCAATTTGTAATTTTATCCCGACACTGGACAGGACGACCCCCGACTGGACCTGAGCCTTGAGAAAACTCTGAATCTGTTACATCATTAGTTAGATTTCAGTTTTGTTTCGTTTTTCTTTGCACAAACGACGATGAGCCGCTGTCTACTGAGCTTGTGTCTCTATGGTTCTCATCTCTGTGGATCATTCTGTTATAATTTACACTTTTTAAATCATAATATTCATCTAAAACCACTTCAGAAAACTAACAAATCGTGTTTGAAACCTGCAGTGTCCAATAGGAGACGAGAGAGGAGAAGAGAGAGGAGACGAGAGAGGAGACGAGAGAGAGGAGAGAGGAGACGAGAGAGGAGACGAGAGAGGAGACGAGAGAGGAGACGAGAGAGAGAGAGAGAGGAGACGAGAGAGAGGAGACGAGAGAGGAGACGAGAGAGGAGACGAGAGAGAGGAGAGAGAGGAGACGAGAGAGGAGAGAGAGGAGACGAGAGAAGAGACGAGAGAGGAGACGAGAGAGGAGAGGAGAAGAGATGAGAGAGGAGACGAGAGAGGAGAGGAGAAGAGATGAGAGACGAGACGAGAGAGGAGACAAGGGAGGAGACGAGAGAAGAGACGAGAGAGGAGATGAGAGAGGTGAGGAGAAGAGATGAGAGAGGAGACGAGAGAGGAGACGAGGAGGAGACGAGAGAGGAGACGAGAGAGAGATGAGAGAGGAGACGAGAGAAGAGACGAGAGAGAGAGACGAGAGAGAGAAGAGAAGAGATGAGAGAGGAGACAAGAGAGGAGACGAGGGAGGAGACGAGAGAGGAGACGAGAGAGGAGACAAGAGAGGAGACGAGAGAGGTGAGGAGAAGAGAGAGAGGAGACAAGAGAGGAGACGAGGGAGGAGACGAGAGAGGAGACGAGAGAGGAGACGAGAGAGGAGACGAGAGAAGAGACGAGAGAGGAGACGAGAGAGGAGACGAGAGAGGAGATGAGAGAGGAGACGAGAGAGGAGACGAGGAGACGAGAGAGACGAGAGAGGAGAGACGAGAGAGGAGAGGAGAGAGGAGACGAGAGAGAGACGAGAGAAGAGACGAGAGAGGAGACGAGAGAGGAGAGACGAGAGAGGAGACGAGAGAGGAGACTCTTCGGAGACGAGGAGACGAGAGGAGACGAGAGAGGAGACGAGAGGAGACGAGAGAGGAGAGGAGAGAGTTCTGCCTCTGTCTTTGTTCCTCTCCTCTTCTCCTCCTTTTCTCCTCCTCCTCTCCTCTTCTCCTCCTCTGCCTCTGTCTTTGTTCCTCTCCTCCTCTCCTCCTCCTCTCCTCTGCCTCTGTCTTTGTTCCTCTCTGTGACTTTTCGTTTCATTTCTTTATTTCTTCAGGGAAAAACCTGTGAAACTCTTTTTTTTTTTTCAGAACAAAAAAAAAACATCTGCACATCTGCACAGGTCCATTTAAAAACTAAAAACTGAGATTATAAAGTTTATCTCCACATTATTAAACTTCTGCTGTGGCTCTGTCCAGTTTTTCACGTCCTTTTCAGAAGCTTCAGTTCTAGAGTCAAAAGTTCAACAAATACTGAGTCGTATTTTACATTTTATAAAAACTTTGTGACGGATTAACAGACGGATTCATTTTCTCAAAGTTTAAAAACAATTGTTCCAGATTTTAAATTGTGAATTTGAGGCGTTAAACATCAGGATTTTGTATTTTGGAAAAATTTCACTCTTCACTTCCATCGATTTGTGACTCTGACTGAGACAAACGTCACAAACGTCACAAAAATGTTTTTAACGAAAAATCAAACAAGTCGGTTTAATTAAAGACGAACGAACTTCAGCAACGAAAGGATCAGAAACGAAACAAAATCGACTCTCGTGAGGTTTAAGTCGTGTTTCCTCCTCAAAAACAGATCGACACTCGTGTTTTTTGTTTGAGTCACACTTTAGTATCAGTCTGGAACATCTCAAAAGATCAAAATGCTACGTTCCACCTGGTGATGTCATCAAGTGGTAGTTTTTAAGTGAACAGATCAGGCTAAAGAGGGAGGAGCAGAGGAGACAAGAGGAGGAGAGGAGGAAAGGAGCAGAGGGGAAGAGGAGAGAAGGAGAAGAGACAAGAGGAGGAGAGGAGCAGAGGAGGCAAGAGGAGGAGAGGAGGAAAGGAGCAGAGGAGAGGAGAGAAGGAGACGAGACAAGAGGAGGAGACGAGAGGAGGAGGAGAGGAGGCAAGAGGAGAGAGGAGAAAGGACCAGTGGAGGACAGAGGAGTAAGGAGGAGACGAGACAAGAGGAGAGAAGAGGAGTGGAGGAGGCAACACAAGTGGAGAGGAGACAAGAGGAGGAGAGGAGGACAAGAGGAGGAGGGGAAACAACAGTGGAGAGGAGAAGCAAGTGGAGGAAGAGGGATAAGATGAGGTGAGGAAGAGACAAGGGGAGCAGAGAAGGGGAAGAGGAGGAGAGGAAACATGTGGAGAAGAGGAGGAGACGAGGTGAGGAGGAGACGGGGAAAAGAGGAGAGGAGGAGAAGAGACCAGTGGAGACAAGAGGAGGTAAGGAGGAGACAAGTGGAGGAGAGAAACACAAGTGGGGAAAGAGAGAGAAGGGGAAAAGAGGAGAGGAGGAGAGAGAGACCAGGAGCAGAGGAGGAGGTAGAGGAGGAAAGGAGAAGAGAGGAAGAGAAAAAGGGGAAGAGACGAGGGGAAGAGGAGAGAAGGAGAAAAGACAAGTGGAGGAGAGGAGGAAAGGAGCAGAGGAGACAAGAGGAGAAAAGGAGGAGAGGAGTTTGTATGTCACCAGCTCCTTTTCCCTTCAGTTCAGCAGAGACACGTGGCAGTGATTCCAGGAGCTGAAATTATCATCTAAATAATTCTCGAAATGAAGGTGTGTGGAGTTTAAAAACACAGCGGAGCACTTCCTGTATCACCACACGATGACATCACAAGGTGGAACAGAGTGTTTTCAGTCTGAGAGAAGAACTCAGCCTAAATAAACGTGTGTGAATGAAACAAAACACAACTCCTGCTGAGTCTGTGACGAGGAAACGACATCAGAACAAATCAGAAACATCATCCACAAACTATAACTCAAGTTTAATGTTCTTTTTTTCTAAATCCTTCTGTCTCCGAGCCCCAGCGGCAGAATCAGACGTGAAGTTCCACTGTTCCACCAGCCGCCGAGTATCAGACCTAATCCATATTTGACATTTGAATAGAGCCTGGAGCTCGCAGGAGTTTGAGTGCGTCACCCTTCCTCTGGCGAAATTGTAAAAGCAGCGTGGTATAGCCGCCCCCCACACAGACGTATATACTGCACTTGAAGAACGGCGTCCGAGTCCATTGTTGTTCTGACTCGCCGGCGTTTGGTGTCTAGCAGGCTCCACACGGCTCCACACGGCTCCTGACAGCTCTCATCTATAGTGAATCAAATCCTCCGAGACGTGTGCGAAACAACTATATTTTTGTTCTGCGAATAAGCCGACTTCCCCTTCAGATTTGTAGCTCCCAGCTGCAGTGGGCTATGTATAAATCAATGGCTTGGTGGGCTACAGAGGGAGCAGTTATATTTACTCTGTTTCCTAGCTAGCAGCGTTAGCACTGCTAGGTGGTACAAAAATTCAATACTCACCACTGGAAGGCTCTGGCGTCTCGTCCGGGAACGGCGTTTCTCCTGACAGGGACAGAGTGATGGAGGAAACGCTGCGGCTGTCAGAGCGAACGAGTGTCAAAGTAACTTAAAACAGCCTTTGTTCGTGCGGCGGAGTTCGACATCAAAACTGTGAGCGCGAAGGTCGAGGGCAAGGTCAAGTTTATTTCTGAAGCGGATTTACAAACAACAGAGTGTCACTGCCCCAAAGACGGAACGAAAGATCAGACGCGAACAGCTGATTCAGAAGAAATACAGACTCATTTTTTACATTATTCTCTCTGTTTCTTGTCTGTAAAACCCCTCACCACACACTTTATACACTTTTCTCACACAGGCTTTAAATTTTCGACATCACATTCGGGGAGAAAACTCTCAAAGTTCAAACCTTCGTCGGAGGTGCCTTTGTCGGTGCAGAATGTTTCATCGACATTGTGGGTTTTGTCGGGGGAGAAAACTTGCAAACATACAGCACTTCAGAGTCACACTGATCCAACCATTTATGTAAATTTGTCTGACACATTCTGTACTGTACAGGAGACACGGAGGAGACTGATGGACAATGGTCTACAGTCTCTCAGCCAATCAGGACGCAGAACACAATGGTCTACAGTCCCTCAGCCAATCAGGACGCAGAACACAATGCATGTTCAGACGCTGGTAAAAAAAAAACATTAAAAATTGCACAAAAAAAATCCACGAAACAGCGAGACTGTGAGAGGTGAACCGTGATATAGTGACGCTCGATGTCGCTTTACAGTTTTGTGCTTTATTCTTTCACTAAACTATTATTGTAGCCACAGCTGCCCTGGGACAGACTGACTGAAGCCCGTCTGACCGTCACCGACAAACACAAACCACTTTTATACTTAGCGATGTGGATGAAGTGTCTTGCTTAAGGACACTACGGCATTTTTAAAATTATTTTTGACGTCGGCGCCTCACTGTGGCAGCTGGTCTCTGCAGTCGCCTCGTCCGAGTCCAGACCAGGTCCTGACCGGGTCCAGGCTTTGACCAGGAGGTGTGGCCCCATGTCACACAACTATCATCAGATTTATACAACTGAGCTGCAAAAAAACACAGGAAAAACAGTAAAAAAATCAGATTATAATAAAAATGTTCAGCTCGTTTTGTGCTGAGGTTTTTGCGTTGAATTTTGTGCATCCTGGGAGGTTTTTGCTTTGGTTTAAGACGTTCAGACGTGTAAATGTGTGTTATCAGAGTCGTCTCATCTTGTTTCTCGTCTTTATATCGTACATGGTAAATTATCTTGTTGGTTTTTGTTTTATTTTATTTCTTTCATGTTTTTTTTGTCCAGTCTCTAAAGAAATGTGTAAGTTTGGTTACAATTTGTCTCCTCTGTTCTCTCTTTCTCTACATAGATTCCTTGAATAATGCAAATAAAAACAATTATATACGAGACATTTAAAGATCCTTTGTGGAACTTTTACGACGTTCCACCACCTGCTTGTCTCCATGACGACGCTCAGCTCAGAACGTCACATTTACACGAGCGTCACGTCTGCATCTCGCCTCGGACTAGCAGAAGAAAATGACGCAGAACCATTAATCTGTAACTTGGCCACGTGGCGTCACCTTCTCGTCTCCATGGCGACAGATACGTGTAATGCCAGACTGTGGAACCTTCCAGACAAAGCAGTAAAGTCTCTGTGGAGGCGAGGTAAAAGTCAGGAATAAGCGACGTTTGATGTTGTTAAAAGTCTGTAGGTAAACGCAGGGTCGAACTACGATTTTGTAAAGAGATGAAGCAAAATCAGAGACAGATTTTTATGACAGAACACAGCTCTGAAAACACGACGAGAAGTTTCTGCAGAACAATATTTTAGCGCAAATGAATAGAATCACTGTAAACGGATGATGTAATTGTCTTTTAATTTACAGTAGTTAGAGCCACACGAGGCGGCTCGTCTTCTGAGCCTCACTCGCTGGAATCCGTCCGACGCCTGTGAATTATACCGGCTCTGTGAATGTAATTCTCTTTATTACATGACAAATCTCTTGTTTGAATATTGCATACTGTGGTAATAATACAGCCTTTATCATGGGCCGCCGCCTCGCTGGGACTCGGGCGTCGTTGGCGTAATGCACTGCTGCCAATTCATTAACTCCAAACGCTAAATGACTGGCCTCGTGTGCACTTTAGAACATCGAGTGTGAAGAAACCGACTGAGCGAGTGCGACATCACCACGGCTTCAGCTCCAAGTGAAGCTCATCGAGGATAGAGCAGGTACAGCGGCGAATTTAGAGTATCATAGCAACCAAACAGCCAATCCAGAGCGAGGTTGTTGAAAGTAACACCTCTTCCTGCCCGCATCGCTGATTTAGCAGAGAGTGAGCGCTTAGCAACGCTGTCAATCAAACCTGTTGCTAACGCTAACAGGAGCGATGTCGGGGACAGAAGGACCTGATGTGTCTGTTATTAATGTTCATATGTTGATTTACAGACACAGACGTGAAATAAAAACCCCAGGATCATGTAGAGGGTTAATACGAACATTTAAGATCAAAATGAGTCTGAAGCAGCAGGGACAGAGAGAGGGGACACAGTTTTTCAATAGAAAGTGAATTGGAGCCGATTGGAGTCGATGGAGCCGGAAGTACGCACATGATCACTTCCTGTTTGGAATGCAGCAGCAGCAGGTTTTCTGTGTCCTTTTTAGATACAGTCGTCCCTCACAACAT
Organism: Periophthalmus modestus; assembly: GCA_019594935.1. Classification (NCBI taxonomy): domain Eukaryota; kingdom Metazoa; phylum Chordata; class Actinopteri; order Gobiiformes; family Gobiidae; genus Periophthalmus; species Periophthalmus modestus. The sequence goes on from JAIEZT010001368.1 coordinate 34,710,676, forward strand.
CGTGGTTCACTTTTCGTGCTCTCACTGTTTTGTGGATTTTTTTTGGTGCAATTTTACATGCTTTTTTTCCCCAGCGTCTGAACATGCATTGTGTTCCACGTCCTGATTGGCTGAGGGACTGTAGACCATTGTGTTCTGCGTCCTGATTGGCTGAGGGACTGTAGACCATTGTGTTCTGCGTCCTGATTGGCTGAGGGACTGTAGACCATTGTGTTCTGCGTCCTGATTGGCTGAGGGACTGTAGACCATTGTGTTCTGCGTCCTGATTGGCTGAGGGACTGTAGACCATTGTGTTCTGCGTCCTGATTGGCTGAGGGACTGTAGCCCATTGTGTTCTGCGTCCTGATTGGCTGAGGGACTGTAGACCATTGTCCATCAGTCTCCTCCGTGTCTCCTGTACAGTACAGAATGTGTCAGACAAATTTACATAAATGTTGGATCAGTGTGACTCTGAAGTGCTGTATGTTTGCAAGTTTTCTCCCCGACAAAACCCACAATGTCGATGAAACGTTCTGCACCGACAAAGGCACCGACGAAGGTTTGAACTTTGTGTTTAAATGAGAGAGAAATGTGAGAAAATGTTAATTCCTGTGTGAGAAAAGTGTATAAAGTGTGTGGTGAGGGGTTTTACAGACAAGAAACAGAGAGAATAATGTAAAAAATAAAGCTGATACTTCACAAATTTCATTGGAAACACAGTAATTGTGAAGAAATCTGACAGAAAACAGTGTCATAACTGATTAAACTCAATGTTCTCTGGTTTTGACGTCGTCTGAACAGAAATAGTGCAGTACACAGTCGTATAAAGTCCACATTAGCATCATAAGTACATGTGTCTGAGGCTGGACATGGACGGCTGGTTATGCTGGTTAAGGACGTGTTTAACTCGAGCGGAGTTTGAGATCTGACTGAATAAATCACAGGGGTTTGGGCCGTACTTGAAGGATTATCAAGTCAATAGTTTCTCATTTGAACTCGTGAGCACCTCTCCTCAAAGACTCTTCAGATAAACTCGTTTCTTCAAGTCTTTCTGCTCGTGCACGGCTCAAGTTTAGTTTATTTTAAGTGAGTTGTAGCAAAGAGAAATTATTGGTCTTGCTTTAAAATACAGCCCAGTCTCACTGTGAACTACTACAGTAATGACCAGGACAAACAACAGGAAGTACTTCAGAAAATAGCAGTAAATATAAGTGAAACTACCATAATGTTTCACTTTAAAATACAGCCCAGTCTCACTGTGAACTACCACAGTAAGTACATGGAACGCTCGATCAAGTACCACTTAAAGTATCGATAGTTACCAGAACGTATCATGTACATTTAAAAAAGTAAAATCTATTTGTTTGTGTTATAATTGGAAGTTTCTTTTCAGTCGTGATCGTTGTCTTAACTCTACGGCGTCGGATACTGTCGCCGCTGATCGACTAAATGATAATAATAATGATGATAATAATAATAATAATAATAATAATAATAATGATAATATTAAATAATAGTAATAATAATGATAATAATGATAATAATAATGATAATAATAATAATGATAATATTAATAATGATAATAATAATGATAATAATAATAATAATAATAATAATAATAATAATAATAATAATAATAATAATAATAATAATAATTGTGTCGTTGCTGATTATTATTATTATTATTATTATTATTATTATTATTATTATTATTATTATTATTATTTATTTATTTTGTACTTTTTATTATTATTATTATTATTATTACTTTTATTATTATTTTTTAATATGTATGTTTCATTTCTGTTCGCTGTCTGTGGATAATGATAATAATAATAATAATAATAAGGATAATATTAATAATAATAATGGTAATGATAATAATAATGATAATATTAATAATAGTAATAATAATGATAATAATGATAATAATAATGATAATAATAATAATGATAATAATAATAATGATAATATTAATAATGATAATAATAATGATAATAATAATAATAATAATAATAATAATAATAATAATAATAAATAATAATAATAATAATAATAATAATAATAATAATTAAAACTGCAAGCAGTGATAAAGGCCCTCGCCACCCTTGCGACCGCGGGGTTCACGCGACCGCGGAGTTCGCGCCTCTCGTTCCCGCTGACATCGCCCCTCCCACCAAAAAACAGCGACTGAGTAATACTACTCCATTCATTCCAATGAGAGCATTTATGACATCTTCAAACCTGCACGGTTGGAAATAGAGGTATGTTTTCATTGGCTTTTTTTTGTTCAGTATGATGAGTGGAATATGTGTACCAAATTGAATGGTCTATGACAAAGTACATTTTTTTATCCCAGTTAACCCAAAACCCATGTATTTCAATGAGAACTGTCGGTTGTTGCCATGGCAACACACTTGCAAATAGAGGTATGTTCTCATTGACTTTTTGTTCAGTATGGAGATAGGGATGTCCATGCCAAATTTCAAAAGTTTTTGACAAAGTAAAATTTTTTGGGTCCCATTCAAAATTTCCAGGGGGCGCTGTGGAGCAATGGATTGTCTCATCTATGTAAACTGTATATCATTAGGTTAAGATCAATATTGTGACTAAAATGTATATTAATGCCGGTTAACAGGACACTGCATGTTTGAGTTAGATGCAATTCAATACTTCAAAAAACGCCATTTTTCTTCGCATGTTGGCCACACCCCACATTTTATGACTTAGAAAAATCCAAGTAAGTCGACTTTAATCCCACATGGGTCTAGTTTATTTAGACGAATTTGCAAGTTTGTTGAAATGAAAATCCATGACGTAAAAAAAATCCAAACGTGAGAGTTAAAATTCAAAAAAAAATGGGGTTCCGCCACAATGGCCGACTTCCTGTAGGGTTTAGGGTGGGGTCATAATATAATTTTTTTACTTCTGTTGACATGTTCTATGGTTCTACCAAATTTCATTTGTCTACGATGAAAAAGGTCTCTCATTGCCGTAATGTATTTTGAACTTTCAGGTGCGCTACTGAGTCATTTTGAAATGTAAATTTTTTTGCACACATCAAAATACACATTTTTTCACCAACCTTGAATTTTGGGTCATAGTTGGATTAGTGCAGAGCATCTATTTAGTCGACAAAAAAGTCCAGTACTCTGAACCCCATTCATTTCAATGACACATTTATGACGTTACCACGGTAACATAGTTACAAATACAGGTATGTTCTCATTGGCTTTTTTGTTCAGAATTGAAAGACGGATGGATGTGCCAAGTTTCAACTTTCTAAGTTAAACTTTGCCAAAACATGAATTGAGCGTATTAGGGGGGCGCTAGCGTGTCATTTTTGAATATTTTTACTAACAACCTACAAAATAAATTTTTTTTCGCCAACCTTGAATTTTGGGTCCAACAAAATTGAGTTTTCGTTAATGTTCAGGGGGTCAAAAGTGGCTTCGAAGCGGCCGTAAAAAATAATAAATAATAATAATAACAAGCAGTGATAAAGGCCCTCGCCACCCCTTGCGACCGCGGGGTTCACGCGACCGCGGAGTTCGCGCTTGTCGTTCCCACTTACATCGCCCCTCCCACCAAAAACAGCGACTGAGTAATACTACTCCATTCATTCCAATGAGAGCATTTATGACATTTTCACACCTGCACGGTTGGAAATAGAGGTATGTCTTCATTGACTTTTTTTTTTGTTCAGTATGATGAGTGGAATATGTGTAGCAAATTTCAATGGTTTATGACAAAGTAAATAGTTTCATCCCAGTTAACCAAAACCCATGTATTTCAATGAGAGATGTTGGTTGTTGCCATGGCAACACACTTGGAAATAGAGGTATGTTCCCTTCGGCTTTTTTGTTCAGTATGGGGATAGGAATGTCCATGCCAAATTTCAAATATTTTTGAAAAAGTAAAATTTTTGGGTCCCATTCAAAATTTCAAGGGGGCGCTGTGGAGGAATGGATTGTCTCAGCTGTGTAAAACTGTATATCATTACATTCAGATGAAAAATGTGACCAAAATGTATATTAATGCCGGTTAACAGGACACTGCATATTTGAGTTAGATGCAATGTAATAGTTCAAAAAACGCAATTTTTTTTCGCATGTTGGCCACACCCACATTTTATGACTTAGAAAAATCCAAGTGAGTCGGCTTTAATCCCACATGGGCCTAGTACATTTGACCAATTTTCAAGTTTTTTTAATGAAAATCCATGGCGTAAAAAATCCAAACGTGAGAGTTAAAATTTAAAAAAAAAATGGGGTTCCGCCCACAATGGCCGACTTCCTGTAGGGTTTAGGGTGGGGTCATAATATAATTTTTTACTTGTCTTGACATGTTCTATGGTTCTACCAAATTTCATTTGTCTACGATGGAAAAGGTCTGTCATTGCCGTAATGTACTTTGAACTTTGAGGTGGCGCTACCGAGTCATTTTGAAGCATTCATTTTTTTGCACAAGAAAATACAGATTTTTTCATCAACCTTGAATTTAGGGTCATAGTGGATTAGTGCAGAGCATCTATTTAGTCGACAACAAAGGCCAGTACTCTGAACCCCATTCATTTCAATGACACACATTTCTGACCATTTTCCACGGTTACCATGGTAAACATAGTTACAAATAGAGGTATGTTCTCATTGGCTTTTTGTTCAGTATGTCAAGCCACATTTTCATGCCAAATTTCAAATGTTTATGACAAAGTAATTTTTTTTGGTCCCATTCAAAAGTTCAAGGGGGCGGTGTGGGAGCAATGTAATGTCTAACCTCTATAAAATGTATATGTATGCACTCATATCAAGATTTTGAACAAAATGTATATTAATGCCGGGAAATGGGACACTGCATGTTTGAGTTACGTGCGATGTAATACTTTAAAAAAAGAGCTTTTTTTTTGGTAGGCTGGCCACACCCACAATTTATGACTTAGAAAAATCCAAGGTAGGAGACTGGAATCCCACATGGGTCTAGTTCCTTTTGCCCAATTTGGAAGTTTCTTGAATGAAAATCCACAGCGTAAGAAATCCAAATGTGAGAGTTAAAATATTGGAAAAAAGTGGGTTCCGCCCACAATGGCCAACTTCCTGTAGGGTTTAGGGTGGGGTCATAACATAATTTTTTACTTGTCTTGACATGTTCTATGGTTCTACCAAATTTCATTTGTCTACGATGAAAAAGGCCTGTCATTGCCGTAATGTTTTTTGATTTTTGAGGGTGGCGCTGTTGAGTCATTTTTGACACATTAATTTTTTGCACATTAAAATAATTAATTTTTCACCAATCTTGAATTTTGGGTCCAATAAAATTGAGTTTTCGTTAACGTTCAGGGGGTCAAAAATGGTTTGAAGTCGCGAGGAAAAGAATAATAATAATAATGGAAAACGCATTTTCCACCCATTATTTTTCTCCTAAACCATAAAAGCTACAGTCATGTGACTTTCTCACATTGTGCCCCATCACAAATAAGGCCGCTGTGAATTTTTTCACAAGTCCACGACAAATCGCTTGTCTGCTACGAATTTTTGAAAATGAAATTTGAAGAGGGCGCTAGAGAGTCATTTTGTGAGATAAAGTCATGATTTGCATATCATTGTGTTCAGCTCACAAATGTGCATAAACGCTGTATTAGCGTTTTCCATCAAAAAATGTGTGAAAGAGAAATATTTTATTGAAATATTCCAATAATTGCAATTTTGTATAAAATTCACCATGACCACACCCAAAGTCATATTCAAATATAATTGATGATCTTTAATCTCACATGGGTTTAGTGGGTTTTGGCCAAATTTGAAGTGTTTGTGATGAAAACTGTGCGAGGAGATGTCCTGAATGTGAGGGTGTGCGCTTTTGTCATCACCGGGTTTGATCCAATATGGCCGACTTCCTGTACATTTTAGGGCGGGGCCATAATATCATTTTTGTCATGTCCCGACATGTTCTATTTTTTGATGCGAGTTTCAGATTTTTAGGTCGACTTTTTTCCGAGTCGAGCTCCCATAGGCCCAATGAAAATCAAAGTTTGAGGTGGCGCTATCGAGTCGTCTTTCGTTATTTTTTTTTCGGGGTCTTTGGTGACAATTAGAGCTTGGCGAGTTCTAATTTTTGACACCACTCACTGGCATGTCGGGGCGTGTTAACCACTTGATTTTTGCCATTTTCCCCGTTTCGGACGCGGTTTTAATGAGTCCCTCGCCGGGACGTTGTCTCCGGCTCGGGCCTAATAATTGTGTCGTTGCTATTATTATTATTATTATTATTACTTTTTATTATTATTATTATTATTACTTTTTATTATTATTTTTTTTAATATGTATGTTTCATTTCTGTTCGCTGTCTGTGGATAATTTGTTATTTGGAAAAGTAAAGTCATACAACATAAATACTGCAGACTTTTAAAAGACAGTGTTGTTTAGTTGTTCTGCACTGATCCAATCGTCAAAATATAAAATAAAAACGCATTTAAACTTAAAATTTTACACATTCTTAACCCCGTTTTTCCCTCTTTCTCCCGTCATAGCTCCACGTGGTCGACTCTTCCATTTGGGACGTTCTTTTCTTCTTCTGTGTAACATTTCGCCCATTTTTGTTTCTTCCGACTGTTCATTTCCTCGTTCTCGTATGAGCCGAACGCTGACGTCGATGGACCGATGGTCGTGGGGGCGACGGCGGACGCGGCGATGTGAAAGTGACCTGCTTTAGCACAAAACTCCCCCTCCGCACCTCCTCCTCCACCTCCTCCACCTGCGCGCCCCCCTTCAGTACGCTCTCATTTTAGATAATGAAAGAAGTCTGGAGGGGAGAGTCTCTGCAGATCACTGATCCACTCTAACTGAAAACCTATACTCAAGTTAATGTGAGGAGCCCCGGGGGACAAGGACGTCTAATTGATTAACCACATTACCCAGATAAGAGTTCAAGGCTCCTCTCCGCGCCAGGTCCAATATGGGCTCCAAGAAATATAGCCAACGAAATCTTCCCTCCTCGACATATGCCATGGAGTGTAGTGCTGCGGCAGCTGTTGTCTGTCGGGCGCAGTGTGGGGCTGTGGCCACCGGGGGCGCTGTTGAATCAGGAATCGGGCTGCTCTGCTGTACATGGGCTGACACATAAAGAGCATGGAGCACAGAGGAGCATTGTGGGATATGACTGAAGCAGGTTAAAGAGACGCATCATCGTTACACCAAAAACAAACAGCAAAAGTGTCGTGACTCTGTGAACAATTTAAGTAAAATAAATCTGAAATAAAAATAAGTAAGTGAATTAGAGCTGGACGATACGGGATCTGCTCGTGTTGATTGAAGTTTCTTAAGAATAATGTTTGTAAAGTCCTAAAAATACAAACTCTAAAGATGGACTCGAACAGGCACATCAAATCAAGAACATCTGCAGCTTTTTACATCTGAAAATGTGTCAAAAATCAGAGGCTCAGAGAATAGACTTTAAACCAGTACAAAACCAGGACTAAACTGGGACTAAACTGGGACTAAACTGGGACTAAACCAGGACTAAAACGGGACTAAACCAGGACTAAGCTGGGACTAAACATGGACTAAACCAGGACTCAACCAGGACTAAACCAGGACTCAACCAGGACTAAACCAGGACTAAACTGGGACAAAACTGGGACTAAACCGGGACTAAACCAGGACTAAACCGTGACTAAACCGGGACTAAACTGGGACCAAACCAGGACTAAACTGGGACTAAACCAGGACTAAAACGGGACTAAACCAGGACTAAACTGGGACAAAACTGGGACTAAACCGGGACTAAACTGGGACCAAACCAGGACTAAACTGGGACTAAACCGGGTCTAAACTAGGACTAAACCAGGACTAAACATCGACTAAACTGGGTCTAAACCAGGACTAAACCGGGACTAAACTGGAACTAAACTGGGACTAAACATGGACTAAACCAGGACTAAACCGGGTCTAAACCAGGACAAAACCAGGACAAAACCAGGACTAAACCAGGACAAAACCAGGACTAAACCGGGACTAAACTTCGACCAAACCAGGACTAAACTGGGACTAAACCGGGTCTAAACTAGGACTAAACCAGGACTAAACATTGACTAAACTGGGTCTAAACCAGGACTAAACCGGGACTAAACTGGGACTAAACATGGACTAAACCAGGACTAAACCGGGACTAAACTGGGACTAACCCAGGACAAAACCAGGACTAAACCGGGACTAAACTGGGGCTAAACTGAGACTAAACTGAGACTAACCCAGGACTAAATCTGGTGAATCACTGTTTGGTTTTGTTCAGTTAAAACCTGGAACATTCTTTCTGAAGATGTGACACAGTCTCGACTTTGATAAAGTTTAAATCCAGGCTCAGTTCTGTTTCTGTTTCTGTTTCTGTTTCTGTTTCTGTCCGTGTGACTGAAACGACATTTTAAGACGATTATTTATGTTTTGATTTGTTGTTTTGTGATTTTAACGTCTTTCTTATTCTGTAAATCACTTTGAATCACTCTGTGTTTGAATTATACTAAACATAAACTTGCCTCGCCTTAAAGTTTATTTATTTGTGATTTAATTTTGTCACATTGAAAAAATAAAAACTTTCTCAAAATAAACAAAACCCTTTTTAGAAACTTTTCTTCCTCCAACATTTGAACTGTCCCAGACCTGACAGAGGACGGGCTGTGGACGCGATTCAACATGAGAAATGCGTCTTCATGGCAATTAAAATTAAAAGTGGAACAGCTTTAAGTTAAATGTAAAGTTTTACAAAAGACAAAACACAAACTCAAAATGACAATAAATAAATAATTAACTAAAAATTTAATCATTCAATCAATCAAAATATATATTAAAAAAAACAAACCCAAAATAACAAAAATAAATAAAAAAGAACTCAAAATAACAAAAATGTATTAAAAAAAATAAAATAAACCCTCAAAGTAACTCAAAAAACCCTCAAATTAACTTAAAATAAAATACTTAAAATGACAAAAATAAATAAACAAAATAAAAACTTAAAACATAATAATAATAAAAAACAAAAAAAAACAACAAAACAAGCAAACTCGAAATAACTCAAAAAATGGAAAAAAAAAAAAAAAAATTCAAAATAAAAAACAAACAAACATTAAAACAAAACTCAAAATAACAAAAATAAATCATAAATAAACCTAGGATCATGTAGAGGGTTAATATGAACACTTAAGACCAAAATGACGAGTCTGACGGCAGCAGGGACAGAGAGAGGGTCTCACTTCCTGTTTGGAGCGCAGCGTTAGCATGTTAGCTCCGCTCATTTACATACACAGTTTATGTTCATGACACGAGATAAAGTGAGTTAAATTACTTGAACGTCGTTTCGTTGCAGACAAAATGGAGACGAGCTGCTTAAGTAAGAGCGTTTTACATCGTTCCTTCTCACCGTTGCGTAATCAAAAGGCTTTGGTCTTTACATTTTCTTGCATGTTTTGACGTTATCGTTGCTCATTATTGTAACTTACTTTGAAGCGGCTTGTGAACCTGTCCTCCACCAGAGTGACACCAGGTTCAAATGGGCTTTGAAGTGAACGGGAGGCCGCGGGGAGACGCCGGGGCCCGAGAGTCTTAACAGAGCTGTTTAAAAAGCGCTCGGGCTGTGACGCGCTTTTGTGTCCTGCTCCACAACCAAACATGGACTTTGAAAAGTATTTAGGAAATCATCACGAATTCTGCTTTGAATCTGGGAACATTACCTTGGGTTTCACAGCCGTCAAAACATGAGCAGCTGAAAAAGAGACAGTCAGCGCTTTGAAGATGAAACGTTTGGATCTGAAACACACTCGCTAAGTTCTCGCACAATATATCTGTAAGTTTTACTTTACTTGAGAGAAAAAAACAAACACGCCTATTTTAAAGACATGCAATACGGCGTTTCAGATGATATAGCTTCGGTTTAAGTGTTGATTACAAGCGCAGTACTTCATAACTCTTAATATTTCAAAGTTCTTTTGTTAGTTTTAAAGTTCCTTAGTGGATTTTGTCTCCTGTGTTTGACTCATCTGACACCAGAGCTTTCAGGGCTGAACGTGAGGACTGATTTAACCAACAGAAAGTTAGAAAATCAACAATGAAACATAAACACACGAGCAAATTAATCAAATAAGTAAGAAAACAAGCAAATGGAGAACTGTCCCAGAGCGCCCCCTGTCCTTAGACCCTCCGTCTCGACAAAAAAAACTAAAAAAATCCAGTGGGAGAAAGAAAAACCTCGAGGAGAAACACGGTGAAGGATGCTAACGGGAGCGACCTCGGGAAAGAAGGCGCCTCATCGCTCTGTTATTAATGTTCATATCTTTAAAAGTGTGAAATAAAACCCCAGGATCATGTAAAATGGGTGAATACGAACAATTAAGATCAAAATGACGAATCTGGGGACATAGTTTTTCAGTAGAAAGTGAATTGGAGCCAGAGTTGATGAATGCAGAGGCTAGCAGGTTAGCTCAGTCCAGTTATATAAACAGTCTGCAGTTATAATTTGATCAGAATGAACATGGATTTTGAGAAGAGATTGATTTTATTGTCGCAAATCCTGGAAGAAAAAGCCACATTCTCTCGAGTTGAGTGACTGCATGAAATGAAAAGTGAATATTAGCAACGTGCCAAAGGGTTTGTGAGAGCTACAATCGGGTTAGACGGACGACAGCAGCTCAGTATCGTAGTATTTGTCCACTGATCTGAAGGTTGGCGGTTCAAATCCAGCTCCCATAGATGAATTTTGCTGTTGGGTCCTTGGGCAAGACACTTAACCCACCTCACCCCTAGAGTCTGTGTTCACTGGTGCCATAATATAAAGCGCTTTGAGCGCATTGAAGGTGGAAAAGCACTAAAAATATGACCATTTAGCATTGACCTCTTAGTTTGATAAATTGAAATACCAACTTCCTCCTTTTGTGGTTTTAAAATGTGATATACACAGCTGTCCGTCACTATATCACGATTCAACTTTCGTGGTCACGCTGTTTTGCAGATTTTTTAATGAAACTGCATTGTGTTCTGCGTCCTGATTGGCTGAGGGACTGTAGACCATTGTGTTCTGCGTCCTGATTGGCTGAGGGACTGTAGACCATTGTGTTCTGCGTCCTGATTGGCTGAGGGACTGTAGACCATTGTGTTCTGCGTCCTGATTGGCTGAGGGACTGTAGACCATTGTGTTCTGCGTCCTGATTGGCTGAGGGACTGTAGACCATTGTGTTCTGCGTCCTGATTGGCTGAGGGACTGTAGACCATTGTCCATCAGTCTCCTCCGTGTCTCCTGTACAGTACAGAATGTGTCAGACAAATTTACATAAATGTTGGATCAGTGTGACTCTGAAGTGCTGTATGTTTGCAAGTTTTCTCCCCGACAAAACCCACAATGTCGATGAAATGTTCTTCACCGACAAAGGCACCTGCGGTTGCTCCGAAAAGGTTGAGGAAGATACTAACCATTGCTTAAAAAGTTGGACTTTTTGGTAGAAGTTCCGTGGCTGTAGGGGGCGCCATTACGGGATAAATGAGTTTTTGGTTTGTTACATAAAGAAGGAGGAACATAATGAAGGTTTGGACTTTGAGAGAGTTTAAACAAGAGAGAAATGTGAGAAAATGTTAATGCCTGTGTGAGAAAAGTGCATAAAGTGTGTGGTGAAGGGTTTTACAGACTTAAAACATATAAAAATTGTAAAAAATAAAGCTGATACTTCATGGATTTCATCTACTGCAGGTCATTTTTAGAACATAACCCCTGCGATAAACCAGGTACCACTGCATATATGACTTAATATTTCACTAATATCATGTTAAGGTCGCACGATATCAGCACCAACTTTAACCTCAACATTATATGAACATTACAGTTGGCTTCCTCCATCAGATTAGCGAACACGCTCCTCCACGATGCCATCTGATGAGCTGCCAGCAGTAAACACATGATTTGTCTTGCGTCCAACGGGGCCCCTTTGAAACTGGGCGCCTCCACATTTGACACCTCATTCACCCACAGCAGTTTGTTAATTTCCCAAACATAACGCTACAGAACTCGCTCCCTCTGCGGCGTGAACGAGATAAACATCTTCACTCCCTGCCTTGAATCAGAAACACCAGCGTTCCACCTGCGATGTTATTAGGTTATGTTGTCCCGCCGCAGTGTTATGACAGCGGCGGATGAACCTTTGGACACCAATTCCCGGGTTGGTTTTTAAGCTCGCACACCAGGTCCGTGCCCTTTTTATGGGCTCGACGTTGCCAGGGAAACACATCAATCTTGTGCGTGCGCGACGCTCTATGTCTTCCCCCCTCCGAGTCGCGCGACCCCATTGCCCTTCCTCTAGTGTCCAGTGGGTTGCTCATGTCTAGTTCCGGGACCTCCGCTGCCCTGGTTATTGTAGACCACCATGCAGCGCCCCCCCGTCTCTCTGCGCACCCACCCGTCACACTCGCTCTGCTTTCTTCAGTATGCAATTTGTTTAAAGTATTTTTAGCTTGCCGCACGCACCAATCGGCACATTTTGGACACTTTATTTGCAGCCTTATACACAGTCTGCAGTGCTATGAGTCGGTATGTTCCACAGTATGGCATTATTGACTTCCAATTAGTGAAATAAAGGTGATTTTGTGGCTAAAATACATAAAAAATGGCTGGTGGCAACACTATTTATTGCCATACTGTGGAATATTACATGGAGACAAGCAGGTGCCAGACTTTCCATCACAAAAAGAGTTAAAATGGTCCTTTAAGTTAACCAAAAATAAGATTATGTAGGTGGTTTAGGTGGATACTTTACCTACAACTGCCTTGGGGCACACTGGCAGAAGAGTGGCGGCTAATCTGTGCCAACAACAGTCAAATTAATGGTAAATGGCAGATTTTTATATAAAGCTTTTCCACTTTGAAGCTCTCAAACACACACATGCATCGCCGATTTGTGGTCAGAGGAGAGACTGAACCACAAACCAAATCATGAACTTATATTACACGATTTTTTATTATTTTATTTGTTATTTAAACACAACAAACATAGATCAGTTCAGTTCTGATGCAAATGTCACAGTGTTAATAGTTTAAGCTAATGCATAATACTAGTCCTCCAAAAGGTTTTAAAACTAGTTTCTTGTTCTGGTCACTTTTGCTTGAATTTATTTATTTACTTTTTATTTGATTGGGACAATGCTAATGAAACAGACATGACATGAAGCTAATTTCCATCTATTATCCCAAAGAGCTAGGGGTCACAAAAGGCCAAAATAAAAAATGCACACTACACTCATTGGACAGGTTCCCATTATTGCACCATCCAAAATATTGCACATTCTACTCATTGCACAGTTCCCTTAATTGCACATTACACTGTCACACAGGGACAAAATGTTCACTTATCTTGTACAATGCAAAAGGAATTGCACATTAAACTTCATGCACAGCTCCTGTTATTGCACCATCCAAAATATTGCACATTTCACTGATTGCACCTTCTACTCATTGCACATTCCACTCATTGCTCAATTCCCATTATTGCACCATCCAAAATGTTGCACATTCCACTCATTGCACTTTAAACTCATTGCACAATTCCCATAATTGCACATTCTACTCATTGCACAGTTCCTATTATTGCAACATCCAAAATACTGCACATTAAACTCATTGCACAGTTCCCATAATTGCATATTCTAATTATTGCACAAATCCTATTATTGCACCATCCAAAATATTGCACCTGCCACTCATTGCACCTTCTGTTCATTAGACATTTCCTTTAATAACACATTCTACTGTTATTATTATTGCACATTATACTCATTGCACATTAAACTCATTGCACAGTTCCCATTATTGCACATTCTACTCATTGCACAGTTCCTATTATTGCACATTCTACTCATTGCACAGTTCCCATTATTGCACATTAAACTCATTGCACAGTTCCCATTATTGCACATTCTACTCATTGCACAGTTCCTATTATTGCACCATCCAAAATACTGCACATTAAACTCATTGCACAGTTCCTATTATTGCACATTCTACTCATTGCACAGTTCCCATTATTGCACATTCTACACATTGCACAGTTCCCATTATTGCACATTCTACTCATTGCACAGTTCCCATTATTGCACATTCTACAACATTGCACCTTCTACTCATTGCACAGTTCCCATTATTGCACATTAAACTCATTGCACAGTTCCCATTATTGCACATTCTACTCATTGCACCTTCTACTCATTGCACAGTTCCTATTATTGCACCATCCAAAATACTGCACATTAAACTCATTGCACAGTTCCTATTATTGCACATTCTACTCATTGCACAGTTCCCATAATTGCACATTCTACACATTGCACAGTTCCCATTATTGCACATTCTACTCATTGCACAGTTCCCATTATTGCACATTCTACACATTGCACCTTCTACTCATTGCACAGTTCCCATTATTGCACATTCTACTCATTGCACAGTTCCCATTATTGCACATTCCACTCATACTGCACCTTAACTCATTGCACAGTTCCCATTATTGCACCATCCAAAATACTGCACATTAAACTCATTGCACAGTTTCCATTATTGCACATTCCTCTCAGTCAAACAGGGACACCATGTTCACTTTTCTCGTACGATACAAAGGGACACAAAATCTGTGCGTTTTTCTTCTCTCTTCTTCTGTTGTCATAATATTCCGCTCGCTCAGTGTGTTAGACCTGCCGATAGTTACTTACCTGTGCAGACAATTACAGATGAGGGCCTTTCATTAATTAAAAAGTATTTATAATCCTCATTAGTAATCACAGTCCCCTTCCATCAATCACTCCTGAGTGTGGCAGGCTGGCCCACAGGTACAGAGGGTGGCTAATTAAGAAATAAGAGGTTGCTTGTATGTTTCACAAAGAACAAAGTGCACTTGTAATGAACTCCAAAAAGAATGAAACGCCGGCCTTTTTCTGCCGCTTGTTCCACTTAACATTACATCAACCTCAGATAGAAAAACACGGGCAAAAACATGAACACATCAATATGCTAAATGGACTCGGATAATTTGAAGGAAAGAGACGGGTTCAGCAGGCATTTTGAAAACACTCGAGCGATGATGGGAGTCACAAGGATCTTTGTGCATTTTTAAACAAGGCTGCGGCCATTCAAAGCCTGTATTCATCACCACGTGAGTCAGTTTATTCTGACAGACGACGAGAAGAAGTACGTATCTCAGCCTTAAAATAATCTGTTCAAATTACTGTTGTGTATTTTACTGTTTCCCAGTAACTCAGAGCTGTCTTATTTCACACAAATGAAAAAAACAAAGCAATCCTCACTCAAAATAGACCCTATACACAGACTGTTTATGAAAATGGACGTAGCTAACCTGCTAGCCACGGTGCTACACACAGGAAGCGATCACACTTCCTGCTCCATCAACTCTGGCTCCAATTCACTTTCTATTGAAAAACCTTCGCCCGTTTTTCACTGCTGCCGTCAGACTCGTCATTTTGGTCTTAAATGTTTGTATTAACCCTCTACATGATCCTGGGTTCATTTTTTTTTTTTTTTTTTTTTTTTTTTTTTATTTTGTTATTTTAGTTTATTAGTTTAGTTTTTGAGTCATTTTGAGTTTATTTTTTTATATTTTGAGTTATTTAGAGGGTTTTTTTTAATTAGTTATTTTGAGTTGATTTATTTTTTTGTTATATTAAGTTGTTATATTGAGTTTTTTATTTATTTATTTATTTATTTATTTTGGTAGTTTTTTTAGTCTGTTTTTTTTTTTTTTTTTTTTTTTTTTTTTTTTTGTTAAACTCTGTCAGAATCATCATTTTCGTCTTAAATGTTTGTATTAACCCACTCTTCATGATCCTGGGTTAATTTTTTTATTCTGTTAATTTAATTGTATTTATTTTTTTATTTTTATCTTTATTTTTTTTTTTTTTTTTGAGTAATTTTGCGTGTATTTATTTATTTTAGTTATTTAGAGGGTTTGTTTTTTGTTTTTTTAGTTATTTTGAGTAGATTTTTTTTGTTATATTGAGTTTATTTTTATTTATTTAATTTTTTTGTTTTTAGTAGTTTTTTTGCTTTTTTTTTTTAGTTTTTTTTGTAAAACTGTCAGACTCATTTTGGTCTTAAATGTTCGTATTAACCCTCTACATGATCCTGGGTTTTTTATTTCACCTTGTGTCTGTAAATCAAGATATAAACACTAAAAACAGACAAATCGGGTCCTTCTTTCCCCGAGGTCGCTCCTGCTAGCGTTAGCAACAGGT
Organism: Periophthalmus modestus; assembly: GCA_019594935.1. Classification (NCBI taxonomy): domain Eukaryota; kingdom Metazoa; phylum Chordata; class Actinopteri; order Gobiiformes; family Gobiidae; genus Periophthalmus; species Periophthalmus modestus. Next base: position 34,726,920 of record JAIEZT010001368.1, read on the forward strand.
TTGATTGACAGCATTGCTAAGCGAGAACATCCTCTCTCTGGATTGGCTCCCTGGTTGCTATGATACTCTCCAGATATGAAACCCGACTCTAATTTCTCCCTTATAACTGCTAGACACACTCATGTACTAGCGTGTCGTTGGGTTAAGTGTCTTGCCCGAGGACACAACAACAGCAGGGCACAACACTGAGCCACTGCCGTCCTTTTATATCATCTATTTAAATTTGGAGTTGGAAAAATGCACAGTCGAAGTACATGTGCTGTACATCTTTGCATTCACCTAAACACCAGCTGCTGTTTACTCCACAGGCCGAAGCGCCGCTCTGCCTCCTCGCCGTCATATGCTTCTGTTTGCGCAGCTCCGGGTAATTACACATCTATAATTATCATTCTTATCTGTATGTGACAAAGGTGAGCTCGTGTGAGTCGCAGAGGTGGAACAGTGAGACGTACACGGCACATGTAAGTTCACCGACGTTACCTGACAGATAAACGTGTCGTCTCCTGCTCGAGGTTGTTCGCCGTTTTCATTCTTGTTGTTTTTGTTTCGCTGGATCTCGGCCCTCGAAAGCTTGGCGTGACAGAAGCACGACGCGCTCCACGCCAGACAGTAACATGATGTACTAATGCCTGGTAAGTGTGATAAGCAGGAACACTTGATCCTTAGCGGCGGCGGCGTGCGGGAGGAGGGAGGGTTTACGCCGCCGCTTATGTCAAAATGACCCCTCTTCTCCGGCGTTTTTGCATGATTTAATAATGTTTTATTGGAGCGAACACATCGTGCAAACCCGACGAGCTGGATGGCGTGGCGTTGGCCGGAGAGGAGCGTGACCTTATTGTGCGAGCGTGCGGTGAGTTATCTGCTTCCAGAGCGTCGCTACGAGCTGGCGGCGAACTGGAGCCGTCTCCGAGGCCAGTTTAGGCAGTTTATTAAAACCGATTCTCGATCCAAGATGTAATAACACGACATTTATTCAAGAGCCGGCTGCGTTTTCCTCCGACACAAACGGCCTCCTCCTCGTGACGTGCTTTTTGTCGCACTGGGGCTGCCGTAGACGCCGTTTCGCCTGAACTCGGTATTTTAGTCGTTTTATGGCGGATGTTTTATAGTTACAATCGGAGACGGACGTTGTTACTGTCGGTTTACGGCTCGGCGTTTTTCAGAGGAAGAGCGGAACCAAGTACAACGAGGAAATACTGTACCTCGTGGATACTTTTTACTTTTACTTCACTACATTTGAGAGCAGTATCTGTACTTTCTACTCCACTACATTTTTGAACAGGACTGAAAAGTAAAAGTACTCTTCGTGCGATTTGAGGCGTTATTTTTACCATGTTCGTGGAAACATCCTGAATAAAGTTTAAGAGTTGAAGAAATAAAAAGACAAAATTCATAAAGAAAATGAAGAATGTGTGACCTGTGTGTTTCTCTTCAATGAAAAACGCATCTCTCTCTCTCTGTGTCTTTCTATCCCTCTACCCTCCTTCTCTCTCTTTTTTATATCTCACCTCCTCTCTTCTTTTCTCTCTCTCATCCTCTACCAGTATCTCTCTCTGCCTCCCTCCCTGCCTCTGTCCATCCCTCTCTTCTTCTCTTCTCTCTGTCTTCCCCCCTCTTTTTCTGTCTACCCCACCTCTCTCTGCACACCCACCCCTCTCTCCCTCCCTCTCTTTCCTTCCCTGTCTTGCCCTCCTTCTCACCTCCTCCCTCTCTTTCCCCCTCTTCCTCCCTCTCTTTCCCCTTCCCTCCCTCTTTTTCCCCTCTGTCCACCTGCCCCGCTCTCCTCCCCTCCCTCTTTTCTCTGCCCACCCTCTCTCCCTCCCTCTCTTTCCCTCCCTCTTTCCTCTTCTCCCTCCCTCTTTTTCATCCCTCTTTTTCCCTCCCTCCCTCTTTCCCCTCTCCACCTCCCTCTTTTCCCTCCCTCTCTCTTCTTCCTCCCTCCCTCTCTTTTCCCTCCCTCTCTCTTTCCTCTTCTTCCCTCCCTCTCTTTTCCCTCCCTCTTTTTCCCTCCCTCCCTCTCTCTTCCCTCCCTCTCTCTTTCCTCTTCCCTCCCTCTCCCTCTCTTCCCTCCCTCTTTTCCCTCCCTCTTCCCTCCCTCTCTCTTCCCTCCCTCTTTTCCCTCCCTCTCTCTTCCCTCCCTCTTTTCCCTCCCTCTCTCTTTCCTCTTCCCTCTTTCCCTCCCTCTTTTCCCTCCCTCTCTCTTCTCCCTCCCTCTTTTCCCTCCCTCTTTTTCCCTCTCCCTCTCTCCCATCAGTGTGTTTTAATGAAGATCCGTGAGTCTTAATAGAGTCGTTCTGTTCTTCCATCAATTTAACTCTTCAAGATGACCCCCTCCTCCCTGCTCTCTCCTCCATCCCTCTCTCCATCCCTCCCTCTTTCCTTCCGTTCTCTCCTCTTCCGTTTATATCAGGCCATTAAAAAGCGATAGATTAAAAATCGTTCCGTAGACTCTTCTCGACGCTGATCCTTCGTTAACGAGACGATGCTGATTTACTCCAGTTTATACATTTTTACCTTTAATAATTTTCTGTGTCTATTGTCCTGACGATAATGGACGTAGCAAACCCACCGCCGCCGTGTTCTAAACAGGAAGTGACCATGGTGCACTTCCTGCTCCATCGGCTCTGGCTCCAGTTCACTTTCTATTGAAAAACTGTGTGTCTCTCTCTGTCTCTGCTGCTGTCAGACTCATTTTGGTCTTAGGTGTTTGTATTAACCCTCTACATGATCCTGTTTTTTTTCCTTTAGTTTTTTTTAAGTTTTTTTTATTTATTTATTTATTTTATTTATTTTTTTGTTTTATTTATTTATTAGTAATTTTGAGTTTATTTATTAATGTTTTTAGTTTATTTTCTTGATTGTTTTGAGTTATTTTGAGTTGTTTTATTAGTTATTCTGTTGATTTTTTTTTTTGATTTTTTTTTTTTTTTTTTTTGAGTTTTTTTTCCTTATTTTATTTTGTTATCTTGAGTTTATTTATTTCTTTTCTGTTATTTTGAGTTTATTGTTTCATTTTTTTTGTTATTTTGATGATGATGATAATATTATTATTTCATTTATTTATTTTTTAGCTATTTTGAGTTTTTTTTTATATATATTTTTTATTTTTTTGTCTTTTGAAAAACTGTGTCTCTCTCTCTGTCTCTGCTGCTGTCAGACTCATGTTGGTCTTAAATGTTCGTATTAACCCTCTACATGATCCTGGGGTTTTTTATTCCACGTCTGTGTCTGTAAATCAACATATGAACATTAATAACAGACACATCAGGCGTCGTCTTGCGTTTGCAACAAAAAGCAGATCGTTAAAACTCCAGTTTATCAGTTCATTTGAAATATGAACTGAAATTTATATAAGGAAGGTGTGATTTCAGGTTTCAGGTTTGTTGAGATTTTAGATTGTGTTCAGGACAGCATCACGCTAGCTAGCTCCTCATGTCGCAAAGCTAACAGTCACTTTTATTAAAATCGGAAAATATGAAATAATTGTTCATTTTGGCAGGATAGGGCAAACTAACAAAACAAACTAAAAAAAAAAAAAAAAAAAAAAAAAGAAGGCAAATTTCAATTAAAAAAATTCAAAAAGCCCAGAGTGCCACTTCTGACCCCTGCATAGAGACACCTAGTGGATGAATATTGACCTAAAATGAGGCAGAGTGATAGAAGATGGAAAACTACAAACAAAATCGTTTCAGCACCAGCGGCTGGTAAAATTCTGTTTTTTTGTTAATCTTTTTAGTAATAGCTTGAAGTACGTTTTATATTCTTTTTGGATTTGGATAAATTAGCTAGCCCAATGGGTCAAATTTGGCCCGGATCCTAAATTAGGGAAAAGGATAAAAGGTTAAAATTGAAAAAATGGACATTTCAGTGTTCAGTGAGTTTATAGCAGTAATTTAATGCAATGTTCATAATTTCCCAAAGAAGAAAAGGGTTCTTGGTTCTCCAGGGTTAAAATAAAGACTCAACAATTATTTTTATTTGTAGATACTTAAGTCTGGGGTGTTTTAACTTTTTACCCCTGTCCACTGTCTGACCCTAACCCCCTGACCTCTGACCCCTGACCACTGACCCATTGCAGCTCCCTGTCCACTGCCTCATCTTCAAATATTCATTCATTTTACTCTTTTCATTTACTCTTTTAACTCTGCAAAAACGTCAGAGATAAAACAGTGCAGGAAGTAGTGACGCTCACAGTGAGACAGAGGGCGCTGTCGTGCACGGAGCCTGTGATTTTAATGCACAGACACAGACGTGGATCAGGTCGCGTCGCGGAGGTGCATCTTCTCACAGAAACCACTCACACTCCTGCAGTTTTAATGGGTTGAAGGTCACCAACAATAATGTGACAACTTATTAGAACGTCCATGTGATGAGGCTGCTTCACCTCGCTCCTCCACAGAGCTCGTTCTGCAGGCAATTACGGCGCATGCTATTTATTAATTTCACGGTTCACGGCACATCACACGCTGTAAATAGTGAGGGATGATAGACCAGCCGTTCACAATATCGAGGAGGCTCTTATCGATTCTGGAGTGAGATGTGGCGGTGATGGGACGCAGCCGCCATCTCGCGACGCTTAAACACAACTGGAGAAAATTACGTCGGAAAAGGAAACGCGGCGGCCTGAGAAAAAAAAGGGACATTAATGTGAAAACAAGGAGGCTGTCAGAAAAAAGGACGTCAAACTCGTAAAAAACGTAAAAGGCGAGTTCGAATAATGGTAAATGGTCACATGATGATATACAGCGATTTTCCACCTTCAGAGCTCGAGGGGGGTTAAGTGTCTTGCCCAACGACACAACGGCAGCGTTCATCTGTGGGAGCCGGAATCGCACCAACAACCTGCAGGTCAGTTGTAAAATAAAGGTCCAGGATTACACAAAATGGACCAAAAAACAGACCTGGAGCTGTGTTGGTTTGAGTGACACTTTATGATGATTAGTCTAAGCTCAAAATGCTCTGTTCCACCTTGTGATGTCATGAAGTGGGAGTTTTTAAATGAGCAGATCAGGCTAAAGAGAGAGAAGGAGGGGAGGAGAAGAGAGGAGGAGAGGAGACAAGAGGAGGAGAGGAGACAAGAGGAGGAGAAGAGGAGACAAGAGGAGGAGAGGAGGAGAGGGAGAAACAAGTGGAGGGAAGGAGGAGAGGAGACAGGAGGAGGAGAGGAAACAAGTGGAGGAAAGGAGGAGAGGAGACAAGAGGAGGAGAGGAGACAAGAGGAAGAGAGGAAACAAGTGGAGGAAAGGAGGAGAGGAGACAAGAGGAGGAGAGAGGAGAAGGTGACAAGAGGAAGAGAGAAAAAAGTGGAGGAAGGAGGAGAAAAGGAGAAGAGAGACAAGAGGAGGAGAGGAAACAAGTGGAGGAGAGGGGGAGAGGAGACAAGAGGAATGGGAACAAGTGGAGAAGAGGGGAAGAGGAGGAGAGGAGATGAGGAGAGGATGAGAGGAGACAAGTGGAGGAGAGGAGCAGAGAAGGAAAGGAGGAGACAAGAGGAGAAGAGGGGAAGAGGAGGAGAGGAGGAGAAGAGACAAGTGGAGGAGCAGAGGAGGAAAGGAGGAGACAAATGGAGAAGAGGGAAAGAGAAAGAGAAGACGAGGGGAGGAGGAGAAGAGACACATGGAGGAGAGGAGGAGAGGAGGAGAGGAGTTTTGAAGTGAACAGCTCCTTTTCCCTTTCGTCAGTCGTAGATTGTCATTGATTCCTGGAGCAGAAATGATCCAAATGTTTCTTAAATGAAGGTGTGTGGAGTTTAAAATCACAGTGGAGCACTTCCTGTATCACCACATGATGACATCACAAGGTGGAACAGCGTGTTTTCAGTCTGAGAGAAGAACTTAGTCAAATAAATCTGCAGGGTTTGTGTGTTAAACGTGTGATTGTGACGAGGAAACGACGTCAGAACAAAGCTCAGTTTGGGCCATTTAAACGTTTTATTTATTCGTTTTATTTTGAAGGATGTGCTGCTGTCGGTTCGGTTTTGTGCCGGGTTCAGTTCAGTTCACTGTCGGGTTAAAGTTTGGGCTCGTTCCTCATTGTGGCACTTCTTGTTCTTCCTTCTCTTTGTTCGTAGTGTTCCTACAGGTGACTTTAAAATGTCATCATTGCAATTACGCTGGAAATAGTCCAACTGCCTGGCCTTTTATTTCCTCGGGAATCCATTTATCCCTAAAGATGGCCGACATCCCACTACAAGTGTTGTACAGTCCTAACAGCAAAGTGCCCACACCAATTATGTGCTGTTTCCTTGAAGCAAGACGAGAGTGGAGCGGGCTGCAGCTGTCCACGCCGCTCCTCCCAAACACAGAGCCGCTGCCAAACTAATGTATCTGTGTGTTATGGGAGCGTTTAACCTGTCGAGGCGGCGCTTCCCTCTGCGTCTGGACACGAGCCAAGAAATTAGGCCTCCGCAAAAACCTCAGCCAAAAACTTTCACTCAGAACGTTTTTAGCTAAATAAACAAAATGGACGTTCCTTAACACGGGTAAAGCCTTGAGTTTACGACGGCGTTAGCTCCACAAGAGAAGAGAACTGTTTTTAATGTTCGTGTGTTGATTTACAGACACAAAAGTTAATATGTAGAGGGTTAATACGAACATTTAAGCTAGCAGGTTAGCTATGTCCGGTTACATACAGTGGTCCCTCGTTTGTCGCAGGGGTTACCTTCAAAAAATAACCCAAAATAGACAAAATATGTGAAGTATCAGCTTTATTTTTTACATTATTCTCTCTGTTTCTTGTCTGTAAACCCCCTCACCACACACTTTATACACTTTTCTCACACAGGCATTAACATTTTCTCACATTTCTCTCTTGTTTAAACACAAAGTTCAAACCTTCGTCGGTGCCTTTGTCGGTGCAGAACGTTTCATCGACATTGTGGGTTTTGTCGGGGAGAAAACTTGCAAACATACAGCACTTCAGAGTCACACTGATCCAACATTTATGTAAATTTGTCTGACACATTCTGTACTGTACAGGAGACACGGAGGGTCTACAGTCTGATGGACAATGGTCTACAGTCCCTCAGCCAATCAGGACGCAGAACACAATGGTCTACAGTCCCTCAGCCAATCAGGACGCAGAACACAATGGTCTACAGTCCCTCAGCCAATCAGGACGCAGAACACAATGGTCTACAGTAAAAATTTAAATGTTGAATACCTGGTTTTGGCGTCCAGGCAAATCCAGACTGATCTCTGTGTGTTTTTTATTCAGATTAATCTCAGTCTGGTCCTTTTGCGTCTCAAACTGGGTCAAACGTGATCGTCCAATCAGATTTGTTGCTGTCAGTGACACGTGTGAAACGAAGAAGCTCATTGGTCCGCTGTGATTTACAAATAAAATCACATTTCTCTCACCTCAGATTAAGAGTTTAGGTTTTCCTCATCGATTCTGCAGAAATCCTCCGTCTTTTTCAGCTTCTTGTGCCACAAAATTAGAGAAAAACTTTCACTCTGAAAGTTTTTTTTAGCTAAATAAACAAAATGTCGGTTCCTTAACACAGATAAAGCCTTGTGTTTGGCGTTTTATACCAAAGAGAAGAGTCTGATGTGCGATATATTTCATTATTAGTTTTGTTAAATTCTTCTGAACACATTTACATTCATTTGCTGCATTATAAATAACGTTTTAAGAGTTTTATGCAGCAGCTGAACAATATAAACTGACTTATTTTCAACCTTTGTGAAGTCAAACAAAAACCAAAATCCAATTTCACTTAACTGATTTGCAACAGGCATTAAATAAAAATAATTTCCATTGTGTAGTCTCCTCTGAACCCAAACAGAGATAAGTGGAGTCCGGCTTGTGCCACGGGATCTTTTCAAACTAAAACGACTCAAATCTTTTGGAAACAGAGACAACTTCTCTGTGGATTTGATATTTTTAAGGTTTTTAGAAATTCCACAACAGGAATTACAGCGGACGATACGATTTTGTTTTCAGGTCATGTCTTTCATCAGGGTTTTAAATTTAATTAAATTTTATTTCTTTAGCACATTTAAAACAACAGCAAAAAAAACAAATAGATACACAGGAAAATAACAATAAAACCCTCATATATCATCTGTAGAATGTGTTAAATTCCAGGGAGAAGGGTTTTCGGTTTAGTCTTTAACTGCGTTTTCTGTGAAATTAAGTTTGATTCACCTCTGAGGAAAAATACTGTTAAAATTAAAATGTAAAGTTATAAATACATGAAGAAGCTCATTGGTCGCCGATGATTTACAAATAAACTTATTCAATATCAACAAAAATCTGTAGTGATGTTACGTCTGTGTTGAGGCTGCGAAGTGTGGGTCGAGTAATCAGTGAAAATCCAGGTGAAGTGTGGTTCGGAGCGATGACGTTCGAACCTTCCTGAAGCACCGACCTCGTGACTGATTCAGACGTGTTTCGCTGGTTTGAACCGTGTGTCATTTGAAATATAAGACACAGAGAAACACAAAGGAGTTTGTTTTTTATCTGCGAGAGTTTAAAAGATGGAACCAGTGACAAAAAGAAAGTTTTCCCCTGTTTGGGAGAACTTTGACTCGATCACTCCCAACAAGGTTTGTCTTATATAGTAATTATAAAATGAGGGAGGAGCCACTGCAGGAGAAAGAAAAGAAAGAAGTTTCCAGATGTTTCACACTGTCATGAACCTGTGACTCCAGCTTCATCTGGGCAAAGCGGAACCGCCTTAGTCCTAAGTCTTTAGAGAAACTACTTTTTTAAAATAAAAACTAATGAAAAATATTGGGGTTTAATTCTCTTTATTTAATCAGAAGCTCTACTACAAGTAACACAAGTACAGTCCTGTTTCTAATGTGTTTCACTGTCACTGGTTTTGTACATTTGTTCATTGATGGCGCTGAGGTGGACTCTAGATTGTAGTACATTTTATTGGCCTCTTGATGGCGCTATAGAGTCAATGAATCCTGATGAAGTGTGGGTACATGTGCCGCACAGTTGGCTGAAAGTATCGATGCTTCACGGGGCTTCATCTCACCGTCACCAGCAGAAATGCAAACAGATCATTTCAGACGAGCTGGAGATTTGCTCTTTACAGGTCGACGATCTAAACTGAGGGAGATACATACAGACGACCGTGGGCTGATTCACAAAACGAGAGGCAGCTGCATCAAAAAAGGACCGGAACATGGAGCTGGATGTGGATAATAAACAGGCAGAACTATCACAGAACCAGACCCATCTTCATCCTGTCGTGTAGATGTTTGCTCTGGGTCCCAGGCAGTGATGTTGTCACCGTTAGCCTCCGTCCGGGGCCTCCCTCCGTCTTTCTCTCGTCTCAGGAGTAACTCTCTGACTTTACAGGTGAAGACTTGAACAACAGGACGAGCTCTGACCTTTCACTTCGCTCCATAAACTTCGACTGACAAAACCACAAAGCCACAGAGCATCTAAAGCTAAAGCCGGTGTATTTATCATCATCGTCTCTGTCCAGGTCAGGATTCTGTTTCACAAACGTCCTCCAGCATGTTCTGTCTTTATAAAGTCTTAAAGTCGACGCTGACAGCTCAGTTTTTATATACAGTTTACAGAAATATAGTAAAAGCAGGTCTTAGGGTCAAAACGAGGCCGTCTGCAGCTAATTATGAAGCATTGTTAGTGTCTGCAAACCAGGAAGTAAAGCTGCTGCGCTGTTTATGTGACCTTAATCCCCCTAAATGTCAAAAAGCTAAATAAGAAATACACCAGGGTGAGGTATTCCCCTTTAAAGAGGCACATATTATGCAAAATAGACTTTTTGGAGCTTTTAATCGTGTTATGCTGCTGTGCCCTCATTAAAAACATACCTGGAGTTGTATTTTTGCTTCATTCAAACTTGTTTTATTAATTCATGACTCCAAAATCGTCTTCTCTGGGCACTAAAAAATGCTCTGTTTGCAGTTGCCCAGTTTAGTGACGTCACAGATAAAACTAATAGAGTTTCATAGCAACCAAAGAGCCAATCCAGAGCGAGGTTGTTGAAGGTAACGCCCCTTTTCCGCCTCCCGCGCCACTGGTTTAGCAGGAAGTGGACACTTAGCAACGCTGTCAATCAAACCTGTTGCTAACGCTAACAGGAGCGACGTCGAGGAAAGAAGGACCTGATGTGTCTGTTATTAATGTTCATATCATGATTTAGAGATAAAAAAGTGAAATAAAAACCCCAGGATCATGTAGAGGGTAATCTGAACATTTAAGACCAACATGAGTCTGACAGCGGCAGAGACAGAGAGAGGGGACAGTTTTTCAAAAAACAATAAATAAAGTTAAAAAAAAAAAAAAAAAAAAAAAAAAAAAAAACCCCACAAAACTCAAAAATAACTAAATAAACAAATAAAAAAAAAACTCAAAATAACAACAAAGTAATTAAAAAAACACCTAAAAATAAAAACAATTAAAATAATAATTTAAAAAAACCCAAAAACAAAACCAACCTCAAAAGAGCTAAAACAAACAAACAAAAAACCTAAAAAAAAAAAAAAAAAAATGAACACCAGGATCATGTAGAGCAGACATGTCAAACTCAGGCCCGCGGGTCAATTTTGGCCCTTGACATAATTATATTTGGCCCGCGAGATCAAATATGTATTAGAGCTGCCCGCCGGCCGACGTGCCAGTAGAGCACATGCACCGCTAACACTACGAATCCCAGAATGCTTTGCCCCCACCACTTCTGTTCACAGTCATTAGCATCTGCTCCTGTCGCCTCACTCAAATTTAATCCACCTCTTCCGAAAAACATGCTGATATTGTTGAAATTTTTCAATAAACATTTAGTTTGGCGAAGTCCCAGCTTTTAATTTTGGCCCTCGGTGAATCTGAGTTTGACGCCCCTGATGTAGAGGATTAATACGAACATTTAAGACCAAAATGAGTCTGACAGCAGCTGGGACAGAGAGAGGAGACACAGTTTTCTAATCGTCTCTGGTATCTTGATTTTCCACGTGGACCAGTGGGTTTGGAAGCGTGGGGGGATCACGAGACGCCATGCAGACCAGTGAGGGTTTACAAAGACGTGGAGAAAAAGATAACAGCTGGGTTCAGGTCATTTTGGTTAAAGCCGAGTCTCATGAGCGTCTGACCCACAATCTGAGAGGTTTGTAAAACACTCACCTTCTTCTTCTTCTTTCAACTGTTATGGTCTGAACGGGATGCGACAAAAATTCTGCAAAATTCTGACTTAAAACTGAGACTGAGGCATTTGATCTTTTGTGTTTAACTCTTCCCCTCGTTTTGTTCTCACTGAGCCTCCTTTTGTTTGTTCGTTTGTAGTATCATTTGAAGTTTATGGTCATTATAATCCCCATTTCCCACGATATTAAAAGAGCTACTTATTATTTACCCTTTTACATCCTGGGTTGTGTTACTTCTTTTTTCTCCAGGACCAGTTTGTGTGTGTGGGACGGGTCAAAATGCTCATTTCAGGACTCTCTTCTGTCCTTTCCATAACGTCTGTTGCTTCATTGTTCATTTTACCTGTGGAACCTCCTGACTTTATGTTTCAGTCACTTCTTACATTAATATAAACTGAATTGGAGCCGGATGCAGGCAGACGCTCACTTCCTATTAGCAACATGGCGGCTAGCGGGTTAGCGATGTCCATTTATCCACACCCAGTCCATGATTCTTTACACTTACCCTCTCAATCATGTTTATTTTGCATCACTCCAGAACCGCTCTCCTTCGCCGGGGTCACAGTTCATGGTTTTTGCATGCGTCCACTCAGGAAAGAGCTGGTGTTTTACTATCGCGGGTCCGGCGTCGTACACAGATGTATAAATCACGTGGAGTAGCACTTAGCGTGTTGACACCGTGCAGGAGGAAACTGGCACTTCCAAATCCCGCTCTAATGCCCCTCGTATATGAGCCTATATATCTGCACGAACTCGACTCCGGGACACGTGTAGGGCGAGCGTTTTTATCTCGCCACACGCCAGATTATTATTTTTTCATGTTTATGCTCCAAAGCTTTGAACTTTACGACAGACAGCTAGCTAACGCCGCGTCCTTCCTGTAGCTTCGCGCTGAAATCTCGTGTTTGTTTATCTCTCGGGAGGATTTCTTCTGCTGATTCATTGGCTCGTCTCCACCGCGACGGCTGAATGGATTCGATTTTCGTTTTTATTTATTTGCTTCATTTTTTTCGCTCCCGTGATAGTCGTTCCTGGTGTATTACCGCGGGGGCAGCTCCTCCGGCGGCGGCGGCGGCGGTCCCCGGTGAGAGGAGATTAGAGGGACGAGGGGAGGACAGGGGACATAATGGAGTTGTTATTCATCGTAATCCCCACAGCTCCGTTTGGTGTTTGTTTCTTTCACCTCCTTCAAAAATGTCAATAATGTAATTTAATCATGTGTTTGGAAGATAATGTTTTATTTATTGGACCTCGCAAAAGAGTTTCAGTCTCATTTTTGTGAACGTTTTTACAATAATTCATTATATTTGGCAAAATCTTGAGTTTGTCACAACAGCAGTGAACATAACCATCGACTGTTTATATAAATGGATGAAGCTAACCTGCTAGCTGCTGCGTTTCAAACAGGAAGTGAGCATGTGCGCGGATCTGGCTCCATCGACTCTGGCTCCAGTTCACTTTCTATTGAAAAACGGTGTCCCTTCTCTGTAACTGCTGCTGGAGTTCATTTCTTTATTTATTTATTTTGAGTTTGTTTGGGTTTTTTATTTTTTGTGGTTTATTTATTTATTTATTTTTTGTTATTTATTACAAATTTATTATTTTTTTAGTTTTTTTTTTGGTTAGTTATTTTTAGTTTTTTTTTGTTTTTTTTTTGTTTGTTTTTTGTCTATATGATCCTTTTTATTTCACTCTTGTGTCTGTAAATCGACATATGAACATTAATAACAGACACATCAGGTCCTTCTTTCCCCGACGTCGCTCCTGTTAGCGTTAGCAACAGGTTTGATTGACAGCGTTGCTAAGCCCCGCTCCCTGCTAAACCAGTGGTGCGGCCAGAAAGGGGCGTTACCTTCAACATCCTTGCTCCTGATTGGTTCTTTCGTTGCTATGATCCTCCCGGTTAGAATTACAAATAGGCAACTTGGCTCACAAAAGTAAAACATAAGTACACATTTAGGTACTTTACTTAAGTACATTTTACAGTAGAAACGTTTTACTTTTACTTCACCATATTTTTTAACTGGGCTGAAAAGTAAAAGTATTTTTTTTTAATTATTGTGTGAGAGCTGCTGAAAAGGTTTAGGGTTTATTTTTAACACGTTCAGAATTTAAACAAATAAAAACAGCTGGAAAAAAACTGTTGATTCAGTTGTTTCTGTTCAGCTCAAATCTTTATCAAAATCATCACATTTGAAGCTTTATAAAACTCAAAATACATTTACTTTTTACTGTTTAAGTTCATTTTTATTTATTTGTTTCATTTGACAGGGACAGTTTATAAGGAGTGTACACGAGGAGGAAATTTTACAAATAGTAAGAACATTTAAAAACAAGAAGTCTACTGACTGCTCTGATATAAATATGTTATTGATTAAAGACATCATACACTGCATTGTTAAACCTTTTACTTACATCTGTAATCAATCCTTCACTACTGGTATCTTCCCTAGTAAAATGAAAACAGCCAATTCCCATATTCAAAAATGGTGATCGACACTTGTTCACTAACTATAGACCCATCTCACTACTTTCTCAATTTTCAAAAATATTAGAAAAATTGTTTGCAGTAAGGCTTGATAGTTTCATTGAGAAAAATAAATTATTAAGTAACCATCAGTATGGGTTTCGATCAAACAGGTCGACTTCGATGGCAGTCATGGAACTAGTGGAACAGATAACAACAGCAACAGACAATAAACAATATACAATCGGCGTTTTTATAGACTTAAGCAAGGCCTTCGACACCATTGATCATAAAGTACTTTTGAAAAAAATGGAAAGGTATGGTGTCAGAGGCACTGCACCTCGCCTGGTTAAACAGCTATCTCAGTAACAGACATCAATATGTGCATATGAATAAGGTTGACTCAAATAAAAAGACCATTACATACGGAGTTCCACAAGGTTCCATTTTGGGACCAAAATTGTTCATCATGTACATAAATGATGTGTGCAAACATATTGAAAAACTTTAAGTGCATATTGTTTGCCGATGATACCAGTCTGTACTGTTCAGGAAGAGACTTAGATCAACTCCTGGATACAGTAGAAAATGAGCTCAAAACAATAAAAAAATGGTTTGATATTAATAAGCTATCACTTAACTTAAGCAAAACCAAATATATACTCTTTGGGAACAGACAAATCACTAAACAAATTAAAGTTAAAATTAATGACATAGAAATAGAAAGAGTGCATGAAACTAAATTTTTAGGCATCACCATCGACAGTAAAATAAGTTGGAAATCTCATATAAATAATGTAAAAACAAAAATATCAAAAACTATTGCTATAATGTGTAAAATGAAAACTTTCTTAAACCATAAATCACTGTTTATATTGTATTGTTCTCTTGTCCTTCTACCTTAATTATTGTGTGGAAATATGGGGGAACAACTATAAATCCAACATGAATTCTGTATTCATACTTCAAAAGAAAGCCATTAGAATTGTCAGTCAGGCAGACTATTATGCTTCCACAAACCCACTCTTCATCAAACTAAACACATTAAAACTAAATGATCTGGTTAAGTTGAATACAGCAGTCGTTATGTATAAGGCCCATAATCACATGCTTCCAAACTGTATCCAGGAGCTGTTCAGACCCAGAGAGAGTCCGTATAATCTGCGGGGAACTGGGATCTTCCAAAAAAATTTGGTAAGAACTACAAAAAAACTATGTGCATTTCAGTCACAGGGGTTAATTTATGGAATGGTTTAGAAGATGAATTAAAAAGCTGCTCATCAATTAAAGTATTCAAAAAAATGTATAAATTAAAAATTATAGAAAAATATAGAGAAATAGTATAACTGTTGCTATGACAACTAAACGGGACATTAATCAACAGAGTATAAACTTGTCCATTACATAATATAAATAAAGTATTGAGGATATAAAATAGTAATAATAATATAATGATATGTTGATGATTAGAAATAATAATTATGATTATGATAACAATAATAATAACTACTAATGATCATTATATATATATATATATATATATATATATATATATATATATATATATATATATATATATATATATATATATATATATAAATACAATCCTAGAGGTAACTAAAAGAATATAAAAATAATAGCTTTCTTCTGTATTATAAATTTATTTGTAATTGTTGTGTTCCTTTTGTTGTTTTTTTTTTTCTTGTTGTGTATACTTTTCACATGTGGAAAGGGCAGGCATAAATAAGCTTTGCTTCAGCCAATGCCTTTCAGTCACACTGATTAGTTTGTGCATGTGACCGATAATGTTTATTTATTTTTCCTTCTTTGTGTCTGAATAAACTAACTGAACTGAACTGACAGTGCACATTAATCAACAATAAAAGTTATGCAATATATTTACAACAATTCAAATATATAATCAAGGTACTTTAATACTTAAGTAGATTTTTTCATGCAACACTTTTACTTTTACGTGAGTGTTTTATTGGGTTTTTTTTTTTGTACTTTCACTTAAGTAACAAAACGTCTTCGACCATAGCACCAAATCATGTCCACAGCAAATAAATGAATAAATGCATTTTGAATTTTTGTCTTTGTAAAAGTCAGAGTCTGGAGTTTACTCTTAGTATTGTCAAATATATTTTACTTCTATCTGAGCATGATCCTATTTCATAAAATCCACTTCACATTATTGTCACGGCTCATCTCTGTAAAACACAGAAACAAAAACTCTTTGACGGAGCCGTGTTCTCGCTGCTGAACCTCTCACATGTTTTTTATTGAGCGTCTGAAACACGTCGTAATAATTCACCTGCAGCTCGGTCTGAAGTCCTCTGAACGCGGCGGCGGCGGCGCTGGCGGCGGCGCTGGTGGCCGGGCGGATCACTAACACTATTCCAAATCATTACTGAGGTTTATGATTTGAGACGGATGTGGCTTAATGTGGCTCCGTCATTAAAGGTGACTTTGAAAAACGACGAGGCGCCGAAATGAACGAGTCTGTGACAGAGGAGCGACGGGTCATCGAGAAGCACGAGTCTGTGAGAACACCGGACTGTTTATAGAAACGGACTTAGCTAACATGCTAACGACGCATTTCAGACAGGAAGTGAACATGAGCGCACTTCCTGCTTCATCGACTCTGGCTCCAATTCACTTTCTATTGAAAAACTCTCTGTACCTGCTGCTTTCAGACTCGTCATTTTGTTTTTTTTTCTTGTTGTTTTTTTTTTTTTTTGTTTTTTTTTTTTTTTTTTTTTTTTGTATATTTATGTTTTGTTTTTTTCTTCTTTTTTAGTTTAGTTTTGTTTTTAGTTTAGTAAAAAAAAATATATTACAAAAAAATAAAATAAATAATAAATAAAATATAAAAATAAAAAGTAAAAGTAAAATATAAAAATATAAGTAAAAAAAAAAAATAAAATAAATATAATATATATATATATATATATATATATATATATATATATATATATATATATATATATGTCAGCAATTTATTTTTGGGCAGATATTTTCTGTGTTTGAAATGATCTGATTTTTTTTCTCGTTACTTAAATAAATGAAACACATGGGTCTGTTTCTGGTCCATCGTCTGAATCGTTTGTTCTGGTTCGAGATTCTAACGCTGCAGGGAGGAAAAAAGCACCTCGGCCATTTTCTCGCTCTCCCTGCAGTTTTTCACTCCTCTGATGTGCAACCAGGCCGACATGTGACACCGCTAACCCCCACCGCCGCGGGGAGAGCCCCCCCGACCCCCATCCCCCGACTCCTCTGGAAGGATGAGGTCATGTGGGCGGAGCATGTAGGTCACCCCATCCCGCCGTGGCTCCTGTCACGGGTCAGCGACGCCACGGGGCCACGGAGCACCAAATCACAGGAAAAACATGGAGGCAGGTCCGAGTTCTGTTCAGCTGTTTGTTAAAGTGTCGCCTTTTTATGCCGTTTCTGAACGAGTTTTTACAGCGATGACCCTGTGACATCATCATCATCATCGCCATCGTCGTCATGGTGATGGTCACGTTTTTATACTGCGCTTTTCCACCTTCAAGACGCTCGAAGCTCTTTACATCCATGAACCTGTCACACATTTACACAAACACTCAGGGACAGTGAGGTGGGTTAAGTGTCTTGCCCAACTGCACAACTGTAGTATTCATCTGTGGAAGCTGGAATCGCACGCCAACCTGTGACAGTGGATCTGACTCAACCAGTGATGTTTATTTCGAGGGCGGGATTTGAACAGCCAACCTTCTGATTAGAGGATAAATGCTTATGTTGGGGACCACTGCTCTACATGATCCTAGGTTCTTTTTTTTTAGTTTTTTTTTTTAGGTTTTTATGATTTTGTTTTTGTTTATTTTCTTTTCTTTTTTATTATTTTGTGTTTGTTTATTTATTTATTTTAGTTATTCTGATTTCATTTTGAAATTTTGTTGAGTTTTTTTATTTATTTTATTTATTTTTTAGTAATTTTGAGTTTATTTAATTTTTTTTTTTTATCTTGAGTTTAGTTTTTATTCTTTTGAGACGTGTCTGGTGAAGTTTTCATTTTATTTGTATCGTGTTTAACATCTGTTTTTCTGTTTTGTCTTATATAAACAACATTGACTCTTTTGTGTTTCTCCTTGGGATTAAAATGTTCTGCAGTAACTGTTGTTTCTGTAAAGACGAGACAAACATATCCTTGTGCAAAAATACTGAAAACATGTCATTATCGTCACTGTAATCTCCTCAGCTCAGTAACTCTGTTCAGATCTGAGAAACCAGCTCAAAATGATAAAACTGTAGCTGCAGCTCCACTGAAAACATGTTAAAACTGTTATTAACAAACTCGCTCGTCACTTTTTCTCCTGCGTGAACCTGAACTGCACCAAACTCATCCTCAGCTTCTGCATTTTTCCTGCAGAATCAGCTCAAACCGTCTGTAAATCCTAATAATTTGACTCAAAAATGTTTTAAAAAAGCACATTTTAGATCCTCAGCTGTGTCCACATCAGTGAAGTTTATTTTTATTGTTCTGTTTCACTAAAAAAACTTCACATAATGATTTTTTAATATGTTTGACTGAAGGAAACATCATGCACTGGACTTTAGGGACGTTTTATTGTAATTTACTGAAAATGTTAATGATGAACTGTTGAAAATGTGAAGAAATGTGTTGTTTTAATGTGTAAATCTGCTACAAATCATCTTTTCTATTGTAAGATTAAGAAGAAAGACAGAAAAAAGAAGCCAGTCTGTGTCATGATGTGTTTTATATACTGGTTAAAAGCCTGATTTTTGTTTTTTCTTCGCTCTTAAACCTCGTGTTGAACCCTGTGCGTCTCGAACTTTGAGGTGAACTTATTTCTCAGTAAAAATGCTCCACGTTCTTATTTTAAGACGTCCTCCTTGTCTTCTGCTTCTTCTGTGACGAGAGGTTCTGTAATCCAGCTTTTCAGTGAATGTGAAGCGTCTTTTAGTGACGTTTTCTACCTTCTGGACACAGCGGTTTTCTCATTTATGACCGTACAGGGGCAGTGTGTAAAATAAAAAGAGTTTAAGTCCTTCTACAGATAGTACTTTTCTCAGAGTAGAAGTACAGGGACGATTTCTTCTTCTTCTTCTTCTTCTTCTTCTTCTTCTTCTTCTCCTTCTCCTTCTCCTTCTCCTTCTCCTTCTCCTTCTCCTTCTTCTTCTTCTTCTTCTTCTTCTTCTTCTTCTTGCTGGCCACTTGTTCATTTTGATGATTTCTAGCAAAAATGTTGATTGTATAATAAGAACTGTCTGAAAAAAAAGTGTGTGAAATGTTGAAAAAAGTGAAAAAATGTTGAAGTTCCTCTGGGATCAATTTGACCCCAATATATTTCTCTTATAACTCAAATATACAGCTCAAATTCCACCACTGAACTCGACAAACAGTGATGGAAGTGAAGAGTTGGAGGAGATTTTGAGGTCCAAAAATGCTACATTTTTACTAAAATACAGCCTACTAGCTTAAATAAATAAAAATAAATTCATAAATAAATTTTGTGTCAGTGCATTAGTGTAAAGTCAAGCAGAAAATAAGGCCCAAAGTTTTACAAAGAAAAAAAAAAAAAAAAAAAAAAAAAAAAAAAAAAAAAAAAAAAAAAAGAAATCAGAATAACTTAAATAAATAAACAAACACAAAATAATAAAAAGAAAATAAACAAAAAAAAAAAAAAAAAATTCAGACAAAAAAAAATAAAATAAAATAAAATAAAATAAAAAATAAATAAATAACAAAAAAAAAAAAAAAAAACTAGGATCATGTAGAGGGTTAATACGAACATTTAAGACCAAAATGACAAATCTGAAATCAGCAGCAGGACAGAGAGAGAGGACATAGTTAAATAATAAATAAATAAATAAAATACATAAATTAAATGAAAAAAAAAAAAAAAAAAAAAAAAGAACCTAGGACCATGTAGAGGGTTAATATGAACATTTAAGACCAAAATGACAAATCTGACATCAGCAGGTACAGAGAGAGGAGACATAGTTAAAATAAATAAATAAAAATACATAAATTAAATGAATATAAAAAAAAAATAAATAAATAAATAAAACAAAAAACAAAAAAACAAACTCAAAATAACAAAAAAAAAAAAAAAAGAAAGAAAAAGATGAACATTTAAGACCAAAATGACGAGTCCGACAGCAGCAGGTACAGAGAGTTTTTCAATAGAAAGTGAATTGCAGCCAGAGTCGAAGGAGCAGGAAGTGCACTTATGTTCACTTCTTGTCTGAAATGCGGCGCTAGCACGTCAGCTACGTCCGTTTCTAGACAAGACAAAACAGAAAAACAGGAAACTAAAACGACGAGAAACAAACTGGGGTCAAACTGAGCCCAGAGGAACTTTAACTCGTCTGGGAAGAACACACCGAGGTTAAACTCTCTGCTGGGTCTGTAAACTCTTCTCCACAAATACAACGAAGGAGTTTCAAAGTTTTTTTTACCACAAAACTAACGTGTGACAACTTCAGACGGATCGTACAGAGGCTGGACGATGTGACGCCCCTGAAACTCACGGCATTGTGCTTCAGACTGACCCTGGGCGTAAAAACGGGACCAGAGTCGAGGCTTTGTCCAGGAGGACATTCAGTTTAGTCAAAGAAATGGCAAAAAAATGTAATGGAAAATGTCTTTATTTATTATTCTAGACCAGGCGGTGGCAACTTTTAAGACCAAGAGCCATTTTGACCCAGTTTCCACGGAAAATAAAACACTTTTTGAAATCTAAAATGAAGATAACTCTGTGTATGAGCTTTTTTTTTTTTAAACGCTTCTGATAAACAACGATAGAGTTAGAGTAGAAATTAAATCAAACATGTAGCAAACAGAAAATGCTGTACGTCGTCATCCTCATGTCGCCTTTGGGTTTTTGGAGTAGAGTGTGGTATAGTGTCGAACAGACATGTCCAAACTGTGGCTCAGGGGCCAAATTCGGCCCTCAGACCAATGTTTCTTGGCCCTGAAGGTTCCAGGTGATTTGGCTCATATCACCTTAAACAGAACTTTTACTCTACATTTATGAAAATCTACTTTAACAAATATTTAATGTGTCACTGTGGATGTAGCATGAAAAAAGGTCGAGTGGTGCAGTTTAATTTGTAATAATATAATAAAAAACACAGATTTGAAGTATTCACAGTATCATGATGAGTCAGTCGGGCCTCGGCTTTGTCTGTGTTTTATATTTGGCCTTTTTTAAAGTATTATCATTTATTTTATTTAGTGCAGTACAAAACATAACAGGACTTGACACGAGACAGAAACAAAAGAGACGAAGAAACAGACACGAAAATGATGAACCAACATGGCAGAAAACAAAAGATAAGAAACAGAAATAAAACAACGAGCTCGGGGAATGAGGGGTGAACGAGTGAATGTTTTATTATTGAGAAGGAAAAATGAGTGAACGAGGGAGTAAAGTTATGAAGTTAAGAAAAGTAGTTTTGACTTTCACTTTGAGCCTCCATTCTCTTTTTTATGTTTTCCTTTTCCTTTCTCCCCTTTTTCTTCCTTCCTTTTCTCTTTTTTCTTTCTCTTTCCTCATTTTTTCCTTTTCTTTTTTCTTCCTTTTCCCTTGAATCATTGCATAACCCTCCCCACATCCTTCCTGCTCTATCCTCAAACTAAAACTGTTCATGTGAGTGAAGTATTTCTGCTCATATGTGGCTCTGGATGAGAAAAGTTTGGACCCTCCTCGTCTAGAATCAGAACAAACCTCAGAGGAATCAGCCTGTAATTCTCACACATCCTGAAGTTTACAGACGATAAACGACAAAAACCCAAGATTTAAACCACAAAAACTGTAATAAATCCACAATATTCTTCAAAATCATAATTAAACAGCAGAACGAAACACTTCAGTCGTTAGTTTGAGTTTGTAACGAGGCACAGAAGTGATTTATTTAACTTTTTACAGCTTAAATCTGATCATATAGATGGAAAATAACCAAAAAAAATCCCAGTGGTGCAAAGAAAAAGTAACACTCGAGAAATATTGACCCCAAAAAATCTGACTTTTGGTAAATAACTAGTAAAAACAGACATGTGACTTTTATTATCCGTCTAAATCCTGCCGTAGTATCACCCACCCCTCGGATTTTTACACCAATGTCAAAAAAAACTGTCCTTCTGCCGTGTTTTTAAGCTCCAATCAGCTCGACCGTCACAATGTGGGATTCCAGACGACTCCAAATGAATCTGTCCAGCTCCAGGAAAAGCCCGGCTCATCAGAAACGCCGAGGCCGAGGCGGGGTCGTGTCACCGGGGCGGACGGAGGAGTAATTCCCCCTCCGTCCTTCACCGTCCTCTCTCTGTCCTTGGTTTGTAATGGACTCGGAGTTAACCCGCTCTGGCAGCAGCAGGCGCAGGGAGCGGAGCGTCCACCTGCTCCACCAGCCGCTCCACGTCTGGACCTGGCTCCGCGAGGCCCTGACGCACCAGGATCGAGCAGGTTTTCAGCACAGTCCAGACTTTTGCTGCTCTCATTAAAACTGATCTGATGGATGCGGCGCTGGCAGAGCGTGGGCAGGATTTGGGGAGAACAAACGGCCCTGCGAGACGGATGTAATTGTTATTTTGCATAATTTTATTTATTTTTTTGTTCTTGGAGAGAATATTTGAGTTTAATTTTTACATTTTGAGAAATAAATCATTTACAAAGCTCGTTTAATTTCACAGTTGGGATTGTAGATACTGTGTTTCATCTTTTTTACTTTTCATTTTGTTTTTTTGATCAGGGCCGTGAGCAGAAATGTGAGGGCCCGGGGAAAGAAACCTGACATGGGCCCCGCTTTAATTTAAATGAATGAAGAGGAGGGTTCAATTCTGGGCCTCGAAGAACGACCCTGGGGACTGGAGCAGGAGACGTCTTCGCCCCCCGTCGACTCCCCTGGACTAGATCATGTTTTCTGTTAAACTAAGAATTTAAATTTGCAATTACAGTCGTCCCTCACTATATCACGGTTCATCTTTCACAATCTCGCTGTTTCACGGATGTTTTTAGTACAATTTTGCATGTTTTTTTACATGAACGTGCTTTGTGTTCTGCGTCCTGATTGGCTAAGGGACTGCAGACCATTGTGTTCTGCGTCCTGATTGGCTGAGGGACTGTAGACCATTGTGTTCTGCGTCCTGATTGGCTGAGGGACTGTAGACCATTGTGTTCTGAGTCCTGATTGGCTGAGGGACTGTAGACCATTGTGTTCTGCATCCTGATTGGCTGAGAGACTGATCTGATCTGATTTACCAATAATGTTTGTCAAGAGCAAGATTCAAACCGGCAACCTTTGGATTAGTGGACAAACGCTCTACCAACTGAGCCACAGTCGCGCTAAATTCCCTTTTTTTGCACAATAAATTGATAAATTCTTAATCAGAGCTGGACAAACTGCATCAGACGTGGTTCTTTACATTAAATTGTCGATTTTCCAAAATGCCACTTTCACCCTTTGGACTTGAAGTTTTCCGTCTTGATATTTTAAACTTTCTACTCCAAAAACTTCATATTTTTTACCAACAGAATGCATGTCATGCTCTGTTTATGGTGGTGGAAAACGAGTAAAAGTTTTGATGAATACTTTGCTGGAAGGAACGACAGGACCCAAAACATGGTCTGTACCCGGCTTCAGTTTATACACCTATTTCCTCCTGTTGGCCCAGCTGCACGGCCACCTGTGGTCGAAAAATTACCCAGAATCCCTCAGCCATGCCGTGAGGATATGGAACAGCAAACCCGTCAGAATCGCTATCACTGTTTATATTGTGTTGTTGCGGGCCACTCTCAGCCACGAGTGCAGCAGATTAATCACTGTGTCCCTGCAATTTCTAAAGCAGCGGGTGTTATGGAGAATGTGGCTCCCCGTCCAAACGCTCAGGACACAATCTTATTACTCTGCGAGCGAGAGTAAATATGGATTCTGTTCTGTTTTCAAATGGTTATTAGTGTATTAGTGTTGGTTGTGACATTTTTTGACTAAATCATTTTTAACAGAGATGAAAAACAGGCTCTGAGCAGCAGCAGCAGCAGCACACGAGCTAACTGTGTCTCAGAGCTAACAGCCTCTTTACCCAATTATTTTTATATGTAGAATACTTCAGTTTGTGGTGTTTTAATATTTATTATGCCTCCAAATTAGCATTAGCGTTAGCATTGAGGCACAAACATGTCTCTTTTTTAAAAACAGAAGTGTCTCTGGTGAAGTTTTCATTTTATTTGTCGTGTTTAACGTCAGTGACGTCCATCTGCAGCTCCCACTGCCTGACCCTAACCCCCCGACCTCTGACCCCTGACCCACCTGCAGCTCCCTGTCCACTGTCTGACCCTAACCCCCCGACCTCTGACCCCTGACCCCTAACCCACCTGCAGCTCCTTCCACTGCCTCATCTTTAAATATTTATTCATTTCATTAAAACTGGACAGGAAATAGTGACAGTAACAGGAAGTAGTGATGCTAACCCTCCTAACAAGATGTATTTACGCTAGCAGGAAGTAGTGATGCTAACCCTCCTAACAAGATGTATTGACGCTAACAGGAAGTAGTGACGCTAACAGCAAGTAGTGCTGCTAATCCTTATAACACAATGTAGTGACGCTAAAAGGAAATAGTAATGCTAACCCTCCTAACAAGATGTAGTGACATTTACAGGAAGTAGTGACACTAACAGAAAGTAGTGATGCTAGCCCTCCAAACAGGATGTAGTGACGCTAACAGGAAATAGTAATGCTAACAGGAAGTAGTGATGCTAACAGGAAGTAGTGACGCTAACAGACTGATAAATACTCGCTCCATGTCAGTACAAATATGGTAAAAACCTGTTACTATAAGAAACAGTCGAGCGGGCGACAGTGGCTCAGTTGGTAGAGCGTTTGTCCACTGATCTGAAGGTTGGCGGTTTGAATCCTGCTCCCACAGATCAATGCTGTCGTTCTGTCCTTGGGCAAGACACTTAACCCACCTCCATTTGAGCCGAGCGCTACTTGGGGCCAGCGTTGGTGTCAAATTGGACCAGATGTCAAACCCTCTGTCCACACTCACACTGTGTGATCTCAGCGAACGCAAGACGATTGTGCGACAAACTAACCACCGAGCCGCCATTTTGAAATAGTTTTAATGTAAACATACACCATTTATACAACCGTGTCCACCGCAGTGATTGTACATCTGCTTTTTCCTATTGAAATACTTTTTCTCCTCATATGAAGTGAGTCATACGAACAAAAATGGAAACACAAATGGCACTGTACTGTTACCTCCTGCAATTCTCGTTAAAATGTTCTGTTATAGCCGCAGTAATCTTGAGTGCACCATAATGCAACAGAGGCGTTACCGCGGTTACGAGGCGGATGTGATTTTTCCTTTTGATCTGCTGCTCTTTGTAAATCCGACGGTGGGCGATGCTGTTTATTTAATGTAGAGTGAGTCAGGTACCTGTGGCTGTGGCTGGTCCGTAATTGTTCCCCAGGGGGCGCTGCACAGTTTCGGGAGGTAAACGCTCGGTAGCTGTTAGCCTCGTGTGAATTATATCAAAGGAAATTAGATTAAAGCAATTGGATTTTCATGCCAAATTACTCTTTACCCCTCAAATGACCCACTGAACGAGCGAACGCAGCCACGAGCTTGTCTAAGTAACTCTAAACCCTATGTGTTTTTAGCGGCGGACAGGCCTAATTGAATCGTATTCTCCACTTGGGCTCCCAAATGAATAAACAACAGCCGCCTGCAAATCTGCCGCCAGGGTTAAGTGCGCTTCAAAATGTCCGCCGCTGTTTTCCAGTTGTGACAGAGCGCACGGCGGCGGCGGTGTTTGCGAGTCCGTCGAGGTGGACTTGATCAACAACAACACAGAAACATGAGAAAAATAACCCGGCGTGAAAGTGACTTTTCATTTGCCGCAGATAAACGCATTACACGCTAAACACGGGGAAAGCAGAAGGACAAAATTAGGGGTTGGTTTGTCTGATCGCTGCGTGGCTAATTTGCATGACTTTGCATAATACAATCCGTGAAAGCAAGAGTATTTATAATGTGACAGCCAAATCTGATTTCCCCTGATGAGGCGTCCACATTCATTTGACTTCATGGAGGGTGGAAAAGCTTCAAGACACAAACTAAAGGCTGAAATATGGAGTAAATATATCTGTGCGAGTTGTGATTAGAGCAGAGTGACTTCTTCTTCTTCTTCTCTTTGCGAGGGCTGTGGCTGAATAACACAAGTCGGTTGCTATCAGTGAGCCAGTGCAGCCTGTAATTTCATGTCATTAAATAAACGAGCGACTGCAGTGTTTTAACGAGGAGAGCGAACGTGGCGTTTGGTGTGAGCGTCGTACTCCAGCTTAACACCTGCATTCTGCTTAATACACTCAACCACCAAAAGGTAATTATTTCATTTCCCTCTTTTCTACTTTCATAATTAAAATAAATAAAGTGGATCAAATCAGCGGCTCATGCGCTTCAGAATTATCCTTAATGAGAAGCGCATCATGACCGAGGGGTGCAGCCTGATTAGCACCGTCGCCTCACAGCGAGGAGGTTGTGGGTTTGATCCCCGGGCCTGTCATCTCTGTGTGGAGGCAGATATCGTCTCTGTGAGTGTGTGAACATTTGCGAATTTAAAATGCCACATGAAATTCTAATATTTTTACTCACTGCGAAACTAAAAGTAAAACTAAAATGTGCTAATTTAGAGCCGCCCTTACTTCGCCTGGATTTTTTTTTTTTGATTTTTTTTTTTTTTATTGATGTGCAAACAGATATCACAACAACAAATGTATACACACTTTTTCTTATATATATATATATATATATATATATATATATATATATATATATATATAACAAGAACAAAAACTTAAAAATAAAAAAAATAAATAAATAAATAATAATAATAGTAAATAATATGAAAAAAAAAAAAAATAATAATAATAATAGTACAAAAAATAATTAATTAATCACACAAATCTTGAGTAAATAAGTGAATAAGAGTATTGCACTTTTAATCCAAGATCTCATGATTGTTTCTGTCTAAAAACTGTCCAGATTACTATGAAAAAAGTGACACTTATCGTCCGGAAAATAAAAATGAAAAATGAAATGAAATGACCAGGTCAAGTTACAAGTCATATCTGCGGAGAGGCAAGCCCATTAAAAGTAAAAAAGCATGTTTCTTTTTGTTTTTTTCCAATAAATAGATTAAGTCGTCGCCATGGAGACAAGGATAACCACAGGTGTTTGATTTTATCCTCAGAAGCTAACGCTCGCTGGCTGTGTGTTTACTATAACTTTAAGGTAAAGTTGTTAATGATGTAACACTGATGTAAGTTAATTAGAAGCTTGCGTTCTTCCCTGTTTAAGTCGTAGTGAATCAAAGGCGCTAAAGCAGGAATTAAGCACCGGGCCAGTCGTTATCCTCTTCAAACTCACACATAATTGCACCTTTTTACCAACGAAAACACATTTGTTTTGGAAATCGTCATTTAAAACCGTGTTGAAAGTTTACGTTTAAATATGCACAACATAAGCCAGAGGGTTATTTCCGTGTCACCGTGGAACAAGACATCCAGGAGTGCTAATTAAATGTTCGGGCTCATAAAAATAGACGTGAACGGGAGCAGCAGGGTCAGTTTGGGTTATGTGCGAGTGTGAGAGCGCTGGCATCTCCGTCCAAAAGGAAGGCTAATTATCCTCATGAAATAAATTAATGTCACGGCAGCTTCTATATGAGGAAAAAGTGAAAAACGTGCAACACAATGAAGATATCTCGTCCTCGCTGCTCCGTGGAAAGACAGGAAGCCGACGGCGACACGAGACGCCATTTTGGGTCCTCCTCCAACGTGGTCACTTTTGTTTTTTCTGCAGCACTTTTATCCTGCTTTGCCGTGTTTCCTCGCACACAGGCAGTAAATAAGACCTGTATTTTAATATATTAAGCCATTACATGAGATTTTTCTGCATTTCAGTGAAGCTGGAATATTACAGTGAGATTTGTTTTTATAATATGTGGGATTTTAGGTCATCCTTTCAGCACATTTGAGTAATTTATGGTGAAGTCGAGGATAGTCTCACCATTATTTTGTACATTTGTTGTTGTTTTGTTGTATAAATCAATGTAATAAGACGTTTTACTGGTCATAGTCGGCCCAGAAAGTCTCTTAATCTCTGAATTTGTAAAGTCGTTGTCGTTGAGAGATAAATAACAGTTACAGAACACATTTGGACCATCCATACATCCATTTTCTTCCGCTTAGACTGTATAAATATGTTCCCCACAGCCACAGTGTTACCCTTCAGACAGATATAAGGCAGTAATCTGACCTGAACTGAAGAAAAGTCTTGGACGAGCAGAGAAACGTCTTCACTCCTACGACATTTTGTCCAGTTGACAGCTTTTACAATTTTCTTTTGTTACCCACAGCTCCAGTCAAATGAAGCTCATCGAGGCTAGAGCAGTTTTGAATGATTTGGAGCCCAGTTTCATATTTGGAATTTCAGCCGTGAGTGTCACAGTGACCAAAGAGCCAGTCTGGTCTGAATCCTGCTCTTTACATCGTTGGTTAAGTGTGGAGAGTCTCTGCCTCAAGTGGAGGAGTTCAAGTATCTCGGGATCTTGGTCAAGAGTGAAGGAAGGATGGAGCGTGAGATCGACAGTTGGATTGGCCGTGATGTGGTCGCTGTATCGTCTGTTGTGGTGAAGAAGGAGCTGAGTCGAAAGGCGAAGTTCTTGATTTTTGTCAGTCTACGTGCTGCCCTCACCTGTGGTCATGGGCTTTAGGTAATGACCGAAAGGACAAGATCGTGGATACAAGCGGCTGAAATGGGTTTCCTCCGCCGGTGTGAGGAGTGTGAGGAGCTCGGTCACACAGGAGGAGCTCGGAGTAGAGTCGGAGAGGAGCAGCTGAGGTGGCTCGGGCATCTCCTTTGTCCCACCGGGAGGAGGGAAGACCCAGGACAGGTTGGAGGAACTATGTCTCTGTGGCCTGGGAACGCCTTGGGGACCCACTGGAGGAGCTGGAGGACGTGTCTGGGGTGAGGGAAGTCTGGGAGTCCCTGCTTAGACTGCGATGAAAATGGACGGATGGATGGTTAAGTGTCTGTGTCTGTGTACACTGTGGTTCCTTCATGTAAAGTCTATGGGAAAAATAAATTGTACTTCTGGAAGTGGGCGGGACTGTTACTTTAAAACCTTTCACAGGATAAAGTTTTACCCTCCGCTGTGTGAGCCATTTTGTGAACTTTTCCTTGTACCAAAGTGTTGCCTTGCGATGACCCTCACTATATTTAGCCTCAGTCCCTGCGGCGCCGTCACACACAGAGCAATCATGAAAACACAAATGTCACGACTGAGGACATACGCAGACTTCGCTCATGGGCATCAGAAAAGCCATGCGGGACGACTTAGGTATAAAATAAGACCGTCTCCTCTGTATGTAACCCATTTTGGAGCTTCTGTCAAAGTCTTTCAAAGTGAACTGTCACTTAGAGTCACGACGAAGTAGGAGATAAGTCGAAATGTGCATTAACTACAGAAACAACTGTCTGTAATTCTCTTCAGTAAAAATTAAATAAGACAAAACTGATCCAAATGTTCAGGGCATGTCCCACCAGGAGGAGGCCCCAGGGAAGACCTAAGGTGGCCTGGGAACGCCTTTGGGTCCCACTGGAGAAGCTGGAGGAAGTGTCTCGGGTGAGGGAAGTCTGGTAGTCCCTGCCTAGACTCCTGCCCCAGAGAAGCCAAAGACTGTTTATGTAAATGGACGTAGCTAATCTGTTAGTCGCCGCGTTTCAAACAGGAAGTGAAGGAGGGATCCACTCCCAGGACTAAACCAGGACTAAACCAGGACTAAACCAGGTCTAAACCAGGACTAAACCAGGACTAAACCGGGACTAAACCAGGACTAAAGACAGGACTAAACCAGGACAAAACTAAGACTAAACCAGGACTAAACTGAGAATAAACCAGGACTAAACCGGGACTAAAGACAGGACTAAACTAGAACTGAACTAGGACTAAACCAGGACTAAACCAGGACTAGACCGGGACTAAACCAGGTCTAAACCAGGTCTAAATCAGGATTAAACCAGGATTAAACCAGGACTAAAGTAGGACTAAACCAGGACGAAACTAAGACTAAACCAGGACTAAACTAGGACTAAACCAGGTCTAAACCAGGACTTAACCAGGACTAAACCAGGACTAAACTAGGACTAATCCAGGACTAAACCAGGACTAAACCAGGAGCAAACCAGGACTAAACCAGGATTAAACCAGGACTAAACTAGGATTAAACCAGGATTAAACCAGGACTAAACCAGGACTAAAGTAGGACTAAACCAGGACTAAACCAGGACTAAAGTAGGACTAAACCAGGACTAAACCAGGACTAAAGTAGGACTAAACCAGGACTAAACCAGGACTAAACCAGCACTAAACCAGGACTAAACCAGGTTTAAACCAGGAGGCACAGGCTGCAGATTTGTCCATCCTTTTACACATAGAGTTCACGTCTGTAGGTCCAGAGCCTCAACTCAAGACCCACAGGGAGGCTCACCCAGGGCAGGACGGGAGCCACCCCAGCCAGGCACCGGGTCATGCAGCCAAGCAAAGGACGGGAGGGTGCCAGGGTTCACAGAACAGGATCACGGCACAGGAGGAGGAGGAGGAGGAGGAGGAGGAGGAGGAGGCGTCTAGGGTCCAGAGGGAGTGGGACTGGGAACAACACATGAAGAGCAATGAACAAACTCCAGGTGAACTGAAGAGTGAAGCTGTTACAGGGAAAAAAGAAGGAAACAGAGGATAGTGCGGGTTTTATTTCTTCTCCTAACAGGCCTGGCCATACGCTCATTCAAAGAGGAGACGTTTTAAACCTGGTCTTAAATGTTGAGACTGTGACGGCCTCTTTAACGTGGGCAGGAGCTGATTCCATAACACAGGAGCTTGGTAAGTGAAAGCTCGCCCTCCTACTGCGCTTTCAGACACTCAAATCAGGCGCCTTCTTTTACTGCTTTGAGTGACAGCATTGCTAAACCCCCGCTCTCTGCTAAACCAGCGTTGCGGGCGGGAAAGGGCGTCACTTTGATACTCACGGTAGCTGTTTCGATGAGCTTCATTTGGAGCTGAGCGCTGTGGGGGACGGGTAAGGTGTTTTCTAGCAGCGCAGCACTACACCAAACTAGTATCTTGATTTACTAATGCTAAAGTAAAAAAACAGGGGCGCTATGTGGACAAGAAAATAACATCTACGTTCAGGTCTTTTGATTAAAGCCACTTCATTCACCAAGGAATGTGTGACCCCCATTTAAAAAGGTTATAAAACAGTCACCATTGTGCGACTTTGCCTGAAGTTTCTCAGACAAACAAGAGGAAAACCCGCCTCACAAACATCGAGAGACGCTATAAAAGCTGTCAACAGGCTCATCTCAGGACTCTCTTCAATCCTTTCCTGAGAGTCCGTTGCTTCGTTGTTCACTTTACCTGTGTGGAAGTCATTAAACCTTCTGACTTTATCTTTCAGTCTCTTCGTCGCTTACACCTGAAACGAACATTCTTACACCTCGGTGACCCCGACGTGATGGTGTGGCGTGATTTGGAGGAGCTTTGGGCATCGACGTGGAGCTGAAGACTGTCAGTGACAACCACACAATGAGGTAAGCAGAAAAACTTTTGAAAAATTCTGCACAGCTTAGTTTTTTCTGTTTCGAGTTGTCACTGTCACATGAATCTGTCTCGCAAATTTAGAAAATAGTTTAAGTTCTTTCAGACGTCACACTCACTTAGTCCACGTCGATGGGATGAGTGAAATAAAATGGATGGTCCAAATGTGTTGTGTAGCTATTATTTATCTCAAGTATCGACAGAAAAACTTTAAATAAATACAAATTCAAACATTCTGAGACGTTCTGGGCGACTACAATCCGTAAAAAGTCTTATTCCATTGATTTACTGCATATGTCCAACCAGGATATCGACTGAACCGATATCTGGGAACCAATTTTTGATCCAGCAAATGTCTCGGTTTGCAGCATCCCCAGCAGTAACATATATTTTCCATAAAGTTTGAGAGTGTTCCTGCCTCTCTGCAGTAAACAAGCGTGTCCAGAGCCCACGGCGATGTTCATTTTCTGTTTCATCTTTAGATTAAGTCAAAGTGAGGCACAATGCAGCTGATCACTTTCATGTCTATGGGGTTTGTAAAGAGTCTCACATCAAAGTGAAGCTAAAATTATATGTTTTGTGCTTTAGATTTCAGAAGGTTGTTTGCTATAAACTTGATCACATTTAAGGGAAGCCAAAGATGTTATTCACCTCCGATATTTTACACAAACATCCAATAAACTCATTTATATCCAAGAAAAACTTTAGTACAACTTCAACTTTTCCTGTGTAAATGTTTAATGTTTAATACCGCCAGAGTTTGATTTGAGGGAGAAGCAGGAAGTGGACCTAAAGGACGAGGAAAAGTTACGTAGTTTTTGACCTTTACGTCAATGTGAAGGTGAAACCATCGAATACTTTGTCCAAATATGTTACAGTAAAGCTACAGTGACCCTCAACACACTTACAGGAAGGGCATCCGGCTTAATACGTGAGGCTGATGATCCCATAGTTTGTGTAAAGAAGTGACTGAGTGAGAGTGACGTCACCCACAGCTTCAGCTCCAAATGAAGCTCATCGAGGCTAACAGTTATAGCGGCTAATTTGGAGCAACTTGCATATTTGGATTTCCGACCGTGAGTATCATAGCAACCAAAGAGCCAATCAGGAGCAAGGACGTTGAAGGTAACGCCCCTTCCCTCCTGCACCTCTGGTTTAACAGGGAGAGGCTGCTTAGTAATGCTGTCAATCAAACCTGTTGCTAACGCTAACAGGAGCGACGTCGAGGAAAGAAGGACCTGATGTGTCTGTTATTAATGTTCATATGTTGATTTACAGACACAGACGTGAAATAAAAACCCCAGGATCATGTAGAGGGTTAATACGAACATTTAAGACCAAAATGACAAATGACAGCAGCAGGGACAGAGAGAGAGGACATGGTTTTTCAAAAGACAAAAAATACACTCAAAATAACAAAAAAAAAAACACCCCTCAAAATAACTGACTAAAAAAAAACCAAAAAAAAAAAAAACCCTCAAAATAACTCTTTTAAAATTTAAAATAAAAAATACATAGAAAATAAAAATAACTAAAAAAAAAAAAAAAACAAAGAAAAAAAAGTAAAACTCAAATAACTCAAAAAAAAAACAAAAAAAAACCCCCACACAAAATAACAAAAAAACTCCTCAAAAATAACTAACTAAAAAAAAAAAAAAAAAAACACAAAAAAAACTTCAAATAACCCAAAAAATGTAAAAAAAAAAAAAAAAAAAAAAAACCAAAAAAAAAACCAAACAAAACAAAAACTGAACTTTTTTTTTTTTTTTTTTTTTTTTTTTTTTTTTTTAAGTAAAATAAATAAATATTCGTATTAACCCTCAACATGATCCTGGGGTTCTTTTTTGTTGTTGTTATTTTTATTTTCTATTTAAGACCAAAATGTTTCTGACAGCAGCAGATACAGAGAGAGGGGAGAGATTTTTTCAATAGAAAGTGAACTGGAGCCAGAGTCGATAGAGCTGGAAGCGTGAACATGATCACTTTCTATTTAAAATACGGTGGTTAGCAGGTTAGCTACATCCATACAGTCTCTGTGTGATCCCCAAAAGAAAACGAAATATAAAGTTTTGTATTTACATCTTACAGAAAAAAAGTAAAAATCTCATTGGTCTTCTCACTTTCCGCTCTGAAATGAGCATTCTTTCGCTTTTGCTCGGGGCATCTGTTGAGTAGGTGGTCCTGCAGTCGGGCCCGGGACAGACGGCAGAGTAAAGTGTTTCTCCAGAACGTGTCACTCACAGAGTCACATATGGGTTTATGAGCTTTAAGCCCGTCCACGCCTCACAACCACACGCCACAACTGTGCCATCGGAAGAAGGAAACTCTGAGCAGATCTGAGGAATTACACCGAGAGGTACGTCGCATTTTTACTCCATTTCATATTCATTTGGAATATTATTTGGCAAAGTTATTGGTTGTAAAAGAACTGAAGCAAAAGTCGTACTAGCTGAAAATACGCAAGGAAAGTTTATTTCTACAGCACAATTGGTACAAAAACTAATTTAAAGTGTTTTACAGAATAAGAAAGACAATAAACTCACAATAAAACAAATCAAAACATAAATAATCATCATAAAATAAAGATTAAACGAGACAAACACATGGACAAGTCGACCGTTGATGATTAAAAACTGCAGTTATTGACTTGATGTAGCTGTTAAAGATCAAGTCTGAGTAAATTATCAATACTGTTTTCCCACTGTAATGTAAATCTACGTAGCTGCACCCGTCTTGGGGCAGACTGACCGAAACAAGGCTGCCAATCTGCACCAATCACTCAACACCACATTTGTATAAAGAAACGAGCCAATCCGGGTGAAGTGATGCTCCGATTAGGACATAAAAACAGTTTGAGGCCCCGCTGCGTCATCCCGAGTCGCCCCCCGAGTAATAACCAGGTCCGGCCCTGCTTCGCCGTCCAGACGAGACGAGACGGGGCCGTTTCTCAAGGTGATATGAACCAGAAAGTGGAGGAGATGTGGCTTTGAAACAGTCGGAGTCGTTGCAGTTTCGGTGAAGTGGAAATCGAGTAGAAGTGGTTTTCAAATATGTTTCACTTTTATCCAAATAACATTACGCAAAATGGACTCATGTGAGATTTGAGCCTTGTTCTAACACTCTAACCTCCTCAAAAACGGACCTGGAGTTGTGTTTTGTTGAAGTAACCATGCTTTATTAGTCTGTCTACATCTCCAAAGCTCAAAACGCCCCATTCCACCTTGTGATGTCATGAAGAAACAATTTAACTAAACAGCTCCTTTTACTCAGCAGAGATCGGCAATTCCAGCTTTGAAATGATCCAAATGACTCTAGTGAAGGTTTAAAAACACAGTGGAGCACTTCCTGTTTCACCACATGATGACATCACAAGGTGGAACAGAGTGTTTTCAGTTTGAGAGAAGAAAAAAAGAGTAATATGTCCCATTTAAGCTTAGAATGAACTTCAAGATTGTGAATATCTGCTCAGTCTGTGTGGATAAAACAACTTTTCGCAGGTTAGAGTTTCTAAAAAAAAAAAAAGCATTTTCTTTCGGCTTTGTCCAAAGTGTGAACTTCTGACATCACAAGGTGGAACAGAGTGTTTTCAGTTTGAGAGAAGAAGGAATCAGTCTAAATCTGCAGGTTGTTTTGTGAATGAAACAAAAAAACCACAACTCCAGGTCTGTGTGTGACGAGGAAACATTAAAACAGACCAAAAAAAATGTGAATATGTGGATTTTAAGCACATTTTTCGATATTTCTTGGTGGTTCGTGTGTCTTTCGTCGGCTGAATACTAAACGGCTCTAGTTAAAACTCCCTGACAGTCTCCAGCGGGTTTCAGGCAGAACCTTATGTTGGCGTTGTCCTTGCGCTGGTATCGGTTGTACCTTATACGTCAGTCCTATCCGCTGACAGATGGGTTTATGAGATCAGTCATCCAGAGACGGGCCCACACATCACGGCCGCATTGGCACACCATTAAAGGGGTCCCATACATTAACGCTAAGACAAGGACACCGGGGTTTGGGTTTGATCACAAATGTTTCGTCTCAGCAGCGAGTGACAAGATGTTTTGAATATTATAAAGGCAGAGTTTAAGTGCTGACGCATCCGTCTCACGCCCAAGGTTCTTCTAACATTGAGACTCTTTGGAGCAGTTTTTTTAGTCAAACATAAAGAGCGAAGAGCTGAACGATAATCGACCGGGCGAAAGTCTGGACACGCGCTCACATTCAGTGTTTTTTCTGTATTTTTATGTTCTATATACACACAGAAGTCATCAAATATATGAAGGAAGTTATGTAGTAAAGAAAAAATGTCAAATAATTACCGTAAATGTCGGATTATCGCTCGCACCTGAAAATAAGCCTCAAGTTTTTATGTTGTAGCTTGACGTATTTACACAGAAAGACGGTACATGGAGGATTTTTTTGAGTTTAAATTTAAGATACGATTTTTTTTCAAACTCGGCACCAGCACAGCATGAACACACCTGCAGGTTTAAAAAATAAAACAGCACCGACACGGCCCGTCTGCTTTTATTTCCTCTGAAAGATTTTGTCGTCTTTTTACATCGACTAAGTTCTTCCCGCTGCCGCCTCCAACGTCGCACCATCGGTTCGTTGACGCCAAACTTTCGTGCAGTGGCTCTATTTCCTTCTTTGATGGACAGATCCTTTGTCTTTATCTTAAAGCTGCATCATTTACATTTCTTTGTGTGTTTTCCATGACGAGGCTGATGCACTAGTGTATTCGTCATCGCATAATGTCCATAATCTTTCCCATGTGTTTACTGCTAGAGAGCGCCCCCCGGTGGCTGTTAACCAGTTAAAATCTATAAATTAGCCGCAGGGTTCAAAGTGGGAAAAAAGTATCGTCTCGTAGTCTGAAATTTATGGTACTAAATGTTTAGACAAAGCAAAGAGGGGATACTTTGAGGATTTGAATATCAAATATAAAATATATATTAAAAAAATAAATAAAAATCAAAAAATGTAGAGTTATTTTTCTTTTTTGGACACACCCTCTCAAAAAAAAACAAAAAAAAACAAAACATTAAATGAGAGGGTTTGTCCAAACTTTTGGTTGTGCATCTTCACAGTAACACAATAAAATGTAACTTTTTCTTGTGCGTCTCCATGGAGAGGTTATTGTTTTGCCTGGAATGTTCGTCAGTGTGGCTTTTTTTATTTATTATTAATGACTGAAAGAAAACTTGAAAACATTCTGAAGTATTCTTACTGTGGGCGAGGTCGCCTCTCCACAGATGTAGCCTATAACTTGGGTTGGTGGTGTCTCCATAGAGATAGGTAAGATTAATGCCATACAGAGGAACATTCCAGGCAAAACAATGACAACAATCTCCACAGTGAATTATCGACTTATATAATTGTTTTTTTGTTTTTCTTCTGACGAGTTCATTTACCTAATCAAGTTTCAACAGGCTCTATGCACAACAGCGCCCTCTATCTCACTGTTAGCGTCACTACTTCCTGTTAGCGCCACTACTTCCTGTCCAGTTTTATTTGTATAAAGTTTTGGAGACTCAACCTAAATGAATAAATATTTAAAGATCAGAGAGTGGACCTGGAGCCGCAGGTGGACGTCACTGTCACATGTTAAACACAAATAAAATTAAAACTTCACCAGAGATACTTTTGTTTGTAGACTAATGCTAATGCTAATGCTAATTTTGAGGCATAATACATATTAAAACACCACAAACTGAAATATTCTAACTCTAAAAATAAGGCTAGTCTTCATTTTAAATAATTAGCATTTTAATACTTTGTTTTATATTTGCGCCACAGTGAGCTAACTAGCATGCAACTGCGCCTATCCCAAATTTTGCACTTACTAAAACCTTTCCCTTAGCACACTCTCGTTTTCGTCA
This sequence comes from Periophthalmus modestus, assembly GCA_019594935.1. Classification (NCBI taxonomy): domain Eukaryota; kingdom Metazoa; phylum Chordata; class Actinopteri; order Gobiiformes; family Gobiidae; genus Periophthalmus; species Periophthalmus modestus. The sequence goes on from JAIEZT010001368.1 coordinate 34,764,054, forward strand.
GATGCCCTTCTCGTCACAACTTTCCCCCATTATTTTCCGTCTCTTTTATCTCACACTTGGGTCTGGCACGTCGCCGCAGTGAAATATAGCCGCACATGCTATCAAATCTCAGGTTAGCTAATGATTAGCTGCGAGACGGATCATGTTTTGTTTGTGATGTCGATAAAAATACACAAATTGAATGCTGATGCCGCCCCGATGTCTCTTTGTCTCTCCACAATCGGACATAAAGGGCTTAAGCCGACAAGCATCACACTCTTAAACTGTCAACACACTGCTCTTTTGTTTCTGATTGATGGAGCACGAAATTGAGATATGCAGATTCTCCAGTGTTTTAAAGCTGCTGGCTGTCACTCCGGTTTGGTTCAAGAATAAGGCCTGGCGCGTCGTTCTCTTTGAGTTTGTCCATCGGAGTCTTTCACACTTCTCCGTGTTAGATCTATTTGGGAAAGGTCACTCAGACTAGCACGTCTGCTCTCACCACTTGCACAGCCTTTCGTCAGATGTAGAGACCGGCTGCCAGTGATTGAAAACGTGGACCCGCGACACCGACACCACTTTGTTGTTCTCAAAAATATGTCCTTCCATTCTGTCCTTGGGAGTTTTTTATTTGATAATATTTCAATTTCCATGAAGAGTTTGCTCATCTTATATGACACCTTTGGTACTACTTCTGGCTGCTATTAATTTCTGCTTTACAGGGAGAATTTAATATCAATGTATTCCAGTCAACAAAAGTAATCATGTTTTTTCGGATGCCGATCTCTCACGGATGAGTAGACTTATTTCCCAGGTGAGTTTTTAAAAATCTTTTACAGGCGGCTTTAGCGGAGGAGCAGCGGGGGGCTAACAATAACCTTGGCAATACCTCGTGACATAAATGAGTTTACCCTTTGTTGTCCAGGCTGAGCAAGAGAACTGAGAGACGTGGAGCAGTACAGCGCACCAGAGCAATCGTGCAATATTAAAGAGTCTGGAGCTGGGTTTATAATCAGGAGGACGGGTTTGGTTAATGGAGAAAACTGTATCACCCAAAGGAACGCCCTCGCCGCTCAAAAACCTAAACCAGGAACTGAACGAAGCCCTTATACCACCAGTAGATCATTACAAAAAACACAATTATCCGCAAAAATCCTGCAGCTAAGGGAAAGCTAAACAAACCTACATGTGCAGATCTGGAGGTGTGTCCCTGGGAGCTGCACAGAGACTGTTTAAATGAAGCTAATCGAGGCTAGCAGTTATAGCGGCGAATTTGGAGCTGAGTTTCATGTTTGGAATTAAGACTATTAAGAGTATCATAGCAACCAAAGAGCCAATCAGGAGCGAGGCTGTTGAAGGCAACGCCCCTTCCCGTCCACACCGCTGGTTTAGCAGGGAGCGGGCGCTAGTCGCAACACTGTCAATCAAACCTGTTGCTAATGCTAACGGAGTGACCTCGAGGAAAGAAGGCGCCTCATTGATGGTTATATCTTAACTAATGGACAAATGTAAAGTGATTCCTGGTTTATCGTGGGGGTCACTCTCAAAAAATAACCCGCAATAGTAGTCAGCTTTATCTTTTACAATTATTCTATATGTTTCTTGTCTGTAAAACCCCTCACCACACACTTTATACACTTTTCTCACACAGGCATTAACATTTTCTCACATTTCTCTCAAAGTTCAAACCTTCGTCGGTGCCTTTGTCGGTGCAGAACGTTTCATCGACATTGTGGGTTTTGTCGGGGAGAAAACTTGCAAACATACAGCACTTCAGAGTCACACTGATCCAACATTTATGTAAATTTGTCTGACACATTCTGTACTGTACAGGAGACACGGAGGAGACTGATGGACAATGGTCTACAGTCCCTCAGCCAATCAGGACGCAGAACACAGTGATCTACAGTCTCTCAGCCAATCAGGACGCAGAACACAATGGTCTACAGTCCAGTCCCTCAGCCAATCAGGACACAGAACACAATGGTCTACAGTCCCTCAGCCAATCAGGACGCAGAACACAATGGTCTACAGTCCCTCAGCCAATCAGGACGCAGAACACAATGGGCTACAGTCCCTCAGCCAATCAGGACGCAGAACACAATGGTCTACAGTCCCTCAGCCAATCAGTCTAGAACACAATGGTCTACAGTCTCTTAGCCAATCAGGACGCAGAACACAATGGTCTACAGTCCCTCAGCCAATCAGGACGCAGAACACAATGGTCTACAGTCCCTCAGCCAATCAGGACGCAGAACACAATGGTCTACAGTCCCTCAGCCAATCAGGACGTTGCTGTTTCAGATGTGTATGAGTCTTATCTAATCTGGCAGGAGCCTCTTTGAGTTGAGTCTCACACATCAATCTGGATCGACTGCTGCTGAAACGATCAGGAAAATGTGGAACTTTGTGATGCAGACTGGCAGAAGAAGAAGCAGGAATCATTCAACAAATGCACTGAGGTTCTTCCCTCGGCTCAGTTTTCAAAAACGTCAAAAGTGTCTCTTAAAACGGCTGTTCTGAAGTCATCAGGTTTTGTTTTGGTCTCACTGTTCTGCTTGTTCCAGTCTGACATAACACAGGAAGACGACAGATTACAGCGGAGAACATGCAGTTTTATACAGTTAACGGAGATTTTACATTTAAATATCTGAATGTTTTCTATTAATACAGTAAAAAATAAGCAGGACAGTTATAGAAATATTGCAGAAGACTCTTCCCTCGGCTCTTTTTTCAAAAACAAAACCGTTTATGTGTCTTTTAAAAAGGTCTGTTCTGGAGTCATCATGTTTAGTTTTTAGTTTTTATTTTTATTTAGGTCACGATGCTGCTGTGTGATTGGACGCACCTCTCACTGCTTTATATATTTATCCATATGTGTCAAACTCAGGCCCAGGGGCAAAATCTGGCACGTGATGTCATTATATTTGGCCCATGAGATCATATCAAACGTGCATTAGAGCTGCCCGCTGGTGTATAGCACATGCACCACTAATACTACAAATCCCAGAATGTTTTGCTACTGCACAGTCGAGACCAATGTGCAAAATAAATCAGAATGTAGCAAATTGAGCTTGAATTTATGTTTCATTAATGTTAATAGTTGGAAAATCTAATGTTTAATGAAGGAAATTACTATTATTATTATTACCATTATTTCTTGGCTTGTGAAAAAAAGATTTATGTTAAAAAGGAACTTGAAAGGCTACAGAGAGAGAGATATATTTTATTTATTTAAAGAAGAAATTAATATCACTGAAAGACTGTGTCTTTTATTTCATATTTAATTTCTCATATGTTTGTAATATCAAACTTGGGTTGCTCTAGATTTTCTTTAAGTAAAACTAAAGTCGTCTGTGTCCCTCCGTCGTCCAGGTCTGATCCAGAGCAAAAGACAAAGTTTAAATCTGTCACTGGACAAACTGTTTCAAACGTTTCAAAACTAAAGTTTGTTTCCAGATGAAAAGTTTAAACACGTCAGATGTCATCACTTTTTTAAAATAAATATAGAGTTTGACCCATGAATTTGTCGTTTTTTTAAATTTTGGCCCACTGTGAATCTGAGTTTGACCCCACTGGCCTCGTCTCCCCCTCATCTCGCTCCAGCAGCAGAAACACCAGCCTCCTCAGCCTCTCCAGCCTCTCCTCTTCTTCACCACTTACATCAAAACCCATTTTTTGAAAACACATCTCGTCTCCTCCGTCTTGTTCTTCTCTGAGCAGGTTTCATTCAAACCAGTCCAGATTTAGACCTGTCTCCACGAGTCACAGCAGCTTATTCGCCCTGACCTCTTCATCCTGTTATCCTCTTTTTTTCCTCCATTCACGAGTCAACCTTTTTTCCTTTCAAATTAATCCCGTCTTGAGCGGTGGGGGAAGAGGCTGCAGTGGAGGCATCCCAGGGCCCCAGTCTGGAGGTGCTACAATGAGCTGTATTATGGCTCTCTAGGCTCAAATTGAAAACATTACCGCTCCCATTCACAGCGCTCAGACCCACGCCGAGGTCTTTATTTCCAATCTCCAGTCTCCTTTCTGCTTCAAGGAGCGGCGCGACCACAGACACAGAGCGCACTGTGTTTTTGTGTCTCTATAAAGTCATCATCATTGCTGCCGTTGCCTATTGGTGACCCGGGCTGAGCGAGTTCCATTACCCCCCGCTATTCAAGGAGAGAGACCCCAGTCGCATTCTTAAAGATGTGTTTTTACATCACCAAATCGGAGGTATTAGCCGCCAGCTCCGCGCCGCTGACCTTACGCAGCGAGGACAGCATCAGTATGCGTTATGTGCAGCGAAAAAGGACAAAAGTCTCAACTGAAGAGCGCAAAGACGTATTTAATAAACAACTGGCTTCTGGGATTGTTAGAGTTCGTTTTCATGGTTATCAGTTTAATGTGTGAAATCAACTGCAAAATGAAAAGTGTTTTAATGAAAGGTTTATTTGAAACGCATCTAAAACATAAAAGTGTGTAACATTTATTAAAGGAAAGTCAATTTTCTATAGATCAGGGGTGTCAAACTCATTTTCACAGAGGGCCACATCAACAAAATGGTCGCTCTCAAGGGTCAGATGTAATATAAAATAAATGCAACTACTTTTTAATTAACCGTTTCTTTCTTTATTACCTAATCAAGTTACAAATATTGCATAGATATGAAAAAAAATGTCTGTGTAACTGTATCTCCTGATGAACTAATATTTTATGACAGTCAGACCTAGTTTGTCGTGGGCCACATTAAATGACGTGGCGGGCCACATTTTGCCCACGGGCCAGGAGTTTGACACGTGCTATAGATTAAAAAAAACAAAACAAAGATCATCACAAAAGTTCAAACTGTTTTGCTTCTTCCAATCTGACATAACCATAGACTGTTTATGTAAATGGACATAGCTAACCTGCTAGCCGTCGCGCTCCTAACAGGAAGTGGCTCCATTAATTCTGGCTCCAATTCACTTTCTATTGAAAAACCTTCGCCCTTCTCTCTGTCCCTGCTGCTGTCAGACTCGTCACTTTAGTCTTAAATGTTCGTATTAACCCTCTACGTGATCCTGGGTTAATGTTAACTTTTTAACTTATTTTGACTTGTTGTTTTTGTTGTTTGTTTTTTTTTGTTTTTGTTTTTTTTTATTTTGAGGTTTTTTTTTTTGGTTTTTTTTTATTTATCTTTTTTACATTATTTTGAGTTTACTTATTTTATTTTTTTTTGTTTATTTTCTTTAATTATTTTGAGGTTTTGTTTTTTTTTTCTTGAGGTTTTTTTTTGTATTTAGAGTTTTTTATTGTTAGTTATTTTGAGTTATTTTGAGTTGATTATTTTATTATCTTAAGTTTATTTATTTATTTTTTGTTATATTGAGTTTATTTTTTATTATTATTATTTTTTTTTTGTTGTTGTTTTGAGTTGTTTTTTTTTGTGTGTTTATCTTTTGTCTTTGGTAAAACTGTCTCTCTCTCTGTAACTACTGCTGTCTGACTCATTTTGGTCTTAAATGTTCGTATTAACCCTCTACATGATCCTGGGGTTTTTATTTTGCTCTGCTCCAAATTAGCCGCTATAACTGCTAGCCGAACGCTGTGGGTGACGTCAAACTCACTTAATCCACTTCTTTACGACCAAAACACAGGAAGACGATTGAGATTAAGACAGAGAAAATGCCAGATTATAGAATTAAAAGAGATTTCAGTCTTTAAATTTTAACACCTGATTGTTTTCATTTGATAAAGTAAAATTAGCTTCGACCCAGTGCAGTAAAAGTATCGCAAAAAGTCAAAATGAGACTCCTGTGTGCTGTGTGCGTCTGTTTATGAAGCATTTTTATCAGCTGCAAACGAGGAAATAATCAGAATACGTGTTGCTGTTGTTAGCGCTGACCTCTGAAAGCAGAATTAGCTACAAACGCACAAAGAAAGTTATAATTTTGGACCATTACCGTTTAGTTTTAAGACACTAAAAATCCAGGACAGGCTCTTAAACTGTGCCATTCATTTATTTTCAAAATGTTTTATTGGTCTGTTGTTTAAATAGCCGTAGCGGGAGGGATGTTATTATATTTTTACTCAATATTATCTTTATTAGCAATCAAAATCTGCTCTAAATACTAAATACCGGCCTCTCTCCAGCCGGTGTAACGTCTGAACCAGGCTGTGCACCTCCTGCAGCCCTCGCCTCGGCTCTTTCCCCGCTCACCTCCTCCATTTTCGGGAGCTGGCAGAGTGCTCCAGCCTTTTTACTGCAGTGAGTTGACAGACAAGCCCCAAACAAGGTCAGTGTGCATAAAAGGTTCACAGTGGAAACAGCAGCTTTAAGGGAGACGCATCGATTCCTTTTCAAAATATACATTAGGCGAATCTGTTGTCGTGACGTGGTTTATCTCTCATGCACAGACGGGATGAAGAAGTCGACTAAGTGAAGCTCGTCGCGGCTGGAGCAGTTACAGCGGCCGATTTGGAGCCGAGTTCGTGTTTAGAAATCCGACTGTGAGCATCATAGCAACCAAAGAGCCAATCAGGAGCGAGGCTGTTGAAGAAGGCGCATCATTGGTCTGTTATTAATGTTCATATCTTGATTTATTGGCAAAATAAGACCAAAATGAACTGGACTCAGCGACGTGTGTGAGGTTCATGAGGCACTGATGTCGTCACAATCACATTTACAAACATAAACCAGGTGTCGGCGAATAAATCTGACCCCGGGACAATTTATCTCCCAGTGACTTGGGGCCAGAATAAAAAATAATTTCAAAATAAAAGTTCCGAAGTCTGTATGAAATGGCTCTAATAGTATGAAATAAAAAGCTGGTTTTGTATTGTTTTTTATCTTTATTCTGTTTCCCCAATTTTCACTGGATTGAATCATTAAATTTCTTACCATTTTGTACGTCTCTGTTTGAAAAGAGCGAGTCTTTGTCCCGTCGTCTGGAGCAAACCATTTAGCTCCTTTAGCGTTGGTCCTTTAATTCTAACCTCCTGCTTCGACCCAAAGTCCAGTTTAGAAAACTGAGCTTTAATATGTATCTTCCTCCATTTAAAAAGTAGAACAGACAAGAAGAGAAAAGTGGACTGCTAAAGTTGACTTGCTAACTCTAAATTGTAGTTTGCTGTCACTATTCTGCAGGAGTTACAAGAATCCCTGGGCTCACGAGCTCCCCCTAACATGAGGCAGGGTAACTGCGTGCCTCACCCGACGCCTTTTCACAGCCGCTGTAACGTGCTCAGCCCTTAAAGAGTTAAAACAGCAGCTGAGCTACAGCTCAGTCAGAACATGTGAGGCACCAACGGCCTGTGCCTCACCGAGCGTCTCTTCTCAGGATTTCAACGCTAAATGTAAAAATTCAGCGATTTTGAGTAAAAAAAAAAAAAGAATAAAATTGCAAAGATAAATAGAAAATAACTTTGTAGTACAAATTATTGGATAAAACTATTTCATTTATTTTTCTTTGATGACACAGATGCCTCACCTGATGCACGTCACTCACAGGTGAATATGGTAAATCAGACAAACTACTAAGTAATAATGTTTTATTAATATCAATGAAAATCTCTTCCACACTGGGAATTCAAAAAGGGAAATAAACTGAGGAACAGGTAACTCAAACAGATCTAAATGCAAGAAACACAAACAGATTATTACAGAAACAGAGCTTGAAAGTTGCTCTCGGTTGGTCAATAATCGAGCAAAAACTGACAGAACAGAAGCAGTTTATATAGACGACCCTGAGCTGATTAACAAAACGAGAGGCAGCTGCAGGGAAAACGAGAAGGTGATGAAAGAAGAACCAGAACAGGCCTGAAAACAGAAAACCGACTCGGGATAAACATGAAAACAGGAAGAAGTTTGACAGAGAGGCCACAGTTTTTCAATACGAAGAGTCAAGAGTCAATGGAGCGATTTGGATGTTAGCGACAGTAGCTCAGCTGGTAGAACGTTGGTCCAGTGATTGCGAGTTTGGAGGTTTGACCTGAGGAAAAGTGAAGAGGGAGACAGCGTGCGGGAGTTTTCTTAACCTTTCTGATGGAAGTTTGAAGTAAACATCGTTGGGAGAATGATGCGATTCCAGATTCCCACAGACGAATGCTGTCGCTGGGTCAAGATCCCAGTCCGTCCTGCCTGTCCGTCTGTGGAACAACCTCGAAGATAGATTAAAAAGCTCCTACACAATAGAAGCAATTAAAAAGACGTATAAAACATGACTTTATGAAAATTCTCTGGAATGATTCATGTGACCTGCTGTGGTTTGTAGTTTTTGTCTTTGTACATATAGAATCACATGTTGCAAAACTGATTCTTGCTTCTATTCTTGAAATTCATGTGTTATTAAAATAGGTTTGGCATTATAATTATTATAAGTAGATTTTACTTCAGCCTAAACCCTTCCGGTCATGATAGAAACGTCATGAACCTTATACAAGTTGAATAATGTTTGATTTTTGAATGTAGTGACCGAATAAAATAAACTTTCTTGTGCTGTTTTCTTCCTTCCTTCTATGTCAGAACCTGGAGCTGGGCGGAGATTCTGGCTCCTCCCACACACACCTGCAACTCCTCCCATAATCAAGCTGCACCCGGGGAGGACAAAGGGACCGAGGACCCGACACTCGGCGGCAGATCGTCCGCGTGGCCACAGTGGTGCAGCTCAGCTCGGTCGTGACGTGAGATGAAGCTGCATGAAGCATCGATACTTTCAGCCAACTGTGCGGCACATGTACCCACACTTCATCAGGATTCATTTACTCTATAGCGCCATCAAGAGGTCAATAAAATGTACTACAATCTAGTTTCCACCTCAGCACCATCAATGAACAAATGTACAAAACCAGTGACAGGACGACAGTGAAACATTAGAAACAGAAATGTACTGGTGTTACTTGTAGTTGTGCTTCTGATTAAATAAAGAGAATTAAACCACAATATTTTTCTTTAGTTTTTATTTTAAAAAAGTAGTTTCTCTAAAGACTCAGGACTAATACGGTTCCACTTTTTTGTGAGGATTTCTCCTGCTTTGGAAAAAAACTCCTCTCCCAGGCCCAGATGAAGCTGGAGTCACAGGTTCATGATAGTGTGAAACATCTGGAAACTTATTTCTTTTCTTTCTCCTGCAGTGGCTCCTCCCTCATTTTATAATTACTATATGAGACAAACCTTGTTGGGAGTGATCGAGTCAAAATTCTCCCAAACAGGGAAAACTTTCTTTTTGTCACTGGTTCCATCTTTTAAACTCTCGCAGATAAAAACCAAACACAAGATGTGGGTCGACTCCTTTGTGTTTCTCTGTGTCTTATATTTCAAATGACACACGGTTCAAACCAACGAAACACGTCTGAATCAGTCACGTGGTCGGTGCTTCAGGAAGGTTCAAACGTCATCGCTTACGTGATCAAACCACGCTCCGAACCACACTTCACCTGGATTTTTACTGATTACTCGACCCACACCTCGCAGCCTCGACACAGACGTAACATCACTTCTGCTTGGCTCAGTCTCGTGTTTCTTTACTCTTTTGTAAGTTGGATGTTTTTGCTGTTCGTTTCCTCCCTGGACCGGCTCCTCTGCCCCCGACCCGGCTCTCCACGAACCTCACTTCGATCAGGACGACTTACCTCGTCTCTGGCCCCTGACACTTAACCACCTCGCCCCCGGTGTCTGTGTTCTCTGGTGAGTGACTGTTCGTGTCGATGGGTGAGTGGTTCCTTGATGTAAAGCGCTTTGAGTCACTTAAAGGCAGAAAAAGTGACCATTTCATCTATATATACAGTCTATGCTCATACAATACCCTGCGATACGTTCCCTTCTATCATTTGTCTTTCACTTTACCTCCATATTCCGGTTGTAACCCGACTGGAAATGGTCTGAATCCACATTGTGAACAGTAATTGCTTTTGTCCAGGGCTAAAATGTGTGCACAATTATCAGGTGCTCTGCCTTATTGGGCCTTTCTCACCCAAAACACAGGTAGTTAAAGCTCTAATCCCCAAAGATGGACACTCTGAATAGAAGTGCGTGTGCCGGGAGAGGGCCTAATTGGGCTGAATGGGAGATTTGCATTGAGAGAGTGAGGTGTCATATTGCCCAATTGCTTTTTCATCATAAGAAGAAGCAGCAAAGGAAGTGCTCCCAAATGAGGCCAGATTATCCTGCCAAGTGTGGTTCAGCAGATCAGAAGAACGGCCAGCGACACACTACAAAAGAGCTATTTTTGTAATGTTGAAGTTTGGGCAAATTCATAGAAATGGCTGTAAAAGACAAAATACAGGGATCTTCAAATTAGGGACATTCAAAAATATAATTAAGACACATTTATTTTATGTGTTTAACATGTTTGAAGTGAGTAAAACTTTGATCTTGATGGTGAAAGAGAAAATGAGACGGTTTTAAAACAGTGATGTCGCCTGTAATAAGAGAAATGATAGAAGAGAAGGCAAGGTCCAGTTCATACAAAGTAATTCAAAACTTTCTACAGAATAAGAGACAAAAAACACAATACGACAAATCAAAACATAAATAATCATCACAAAATGAATAATAAAAGAGAAGAGGCAGAATAAAACCCTCAGTCACAGCGGATAAACAGAACTGTGTGAGTTTTGTTCAGTTTAAACCTGGAACATTCTGACACTGTGACACAGACTCGACTTTGACCGTGTTTAAATCCAGGATCAAGTTTACTCCTGGTTTAGACCTGGTTTAATCCTGGTTTAGTTCTGGTTTAGTCCTGGTTTAGACCTGGTTTTGTCATGATCTCTGCCTGCTCCTGCCTCCTGTGTCTCCCCCTCCCTCACCTGCTTGACTCCAGAGCTGGGTGGAGCCCTGGCTCCTCCCACACACACCTGCAGCCCATCAGGGCAATCAACGCACCTGCAGGAGGATAAAGGGAGCCAGGACCCAGCTCTCCTGGCCAGGTCGTCTGATCTTCACCGTGTGTCTGCGTCCTGCTCACATCACTGTGTGTCTTCACACTGTTTGCATGCTGGTTGTCTCACTGTTGGTCTTCGTGTCTCTGCTGTGCTACCTGCCCGTGTCCTGTTCGTGTCCTGCTGATGTCCTGCTTGTCCTGCTCGTCTACCTCCTGGTTTCACGGTTCATCTACCTGGTGTCCTGCCCGTGTCCTGCCTGTGTTCTCCGACCCTGTCTCCCGGTACCGGCTGTGTTTCCCGTCTCGTGTCTACCTCTCTGGACCCTGACCTGCACCCAGCTCCTCGTATGTTCTCCCGTCACTGTATTGTTCTGTCAATAAACACCCTTAAACTTGCCCCAAGTCCCGCATCTTTGGTCCGCCTCACACCCCACATCACGACAGGTTTAGTTCTGGTTTAGTCCTGGTTTAGACCCTTTTAGACCTGGTTTAGTCCTGGTTTAGTTCCTTTTAGACCCTTTTAGACCTGGTTTAGTCCTGGTTTAGACCCTTTTAGACCTGGTTTAGTCCTGTTTTAGACCTGGTTTAGTTCCGTTTAGACCTGGTTTAGTCCCGTTTTAGACCTGGTTTAGTTCTTTTTAGACCTGGTCTAGTCCTGGTTTAGACCTGGTTTATTCCTGGTTTAGACCTAATTTAGTCCTAGTTTAGTCCTGGTTTAGGAGGCTGGTCCCTGAAGTCCTCAGAGGTCCCCTAAAGCACAGACTGGACCCATAAAGTCAAACATTTAATCACAATCAACATTTTGAATTGACCTGATCTGAAGCCGTAGCGTCACAGGCTCAAAATCTGATTATTCTCAGATTTTTTTTGAGGTAAAAATGATGAAAACGACATGTAAGCGGCAAAATCCTCCATTTTGTTTCTGATCATGATCCTTTGATTCTCAGTTTGATCCTGGGTTTGAATGTCATTTTACACATGCTACTCTCAGATTGATTTCTGCATGAAAGATGTTACTTTGCCTTCACATATCCTTTGTATCTGTTTCAATTTTGGTCTTTTTGAAAAGGAAACACACGTAAAAATGTCCTTATGAGTCAATAGCGACGATGCGAAGTACATTCAGAGCTGGTGAGGTTTAGTTATTCTGACCTTTACCTAAAAACATAATGTCAGCAAGGAAAGAGCCACAACTATAATGAAGGTTAAGAACTTTGTGTTTTCTTCTAGTAAGACAAATATTGTAAAAAGTTAAGCGGTTTATTAAGCTGATATGTTTCTTCGGAGTCAGAAGTCTCACCACAGATCACACGATACACAGGAAAATCACTTTAAGACACCAAGATCCTGATGAGATAGTGTTAAATACCAGGGAGAAGAAGTGGGTTTTCAGTGGGAGGGTCTGACAGGCAGAGGGCGCTGTTCCATAGTCTGGTGCTGCCACAGAAAAGCTTAGAGTTGGGTTAAGTTATTCTAAAGCCGACCTTAACACTAACCCTAACACCAGCAGTGAACACGCATAAACATATTGAAGGTTATGAGGTTCGTGTTTACTTCTAATAAGACAAATATTATAAAAAAGTTAAACTGTTTATTTAGCTGAGGGCGGTAGGAGACAAAACATGAAGTTTGTTATAAAAAGAATGGATTTTCTAAACATATATTGAAGGTCAGAAAGCACACGCATCTACAGGGCGGCCCAAAAGTCACTGACAGCTGAAAAAACCTCATAACTCTTTTGTTTCTAAATATTTTTCTTTTATTTTTTCAGAGCATTTAGAACGACTCTTCCCACATTAATCTGAGCAAATCCAGCACCGAGGATCGAACCCTCATTGTACAGTGGTACTTTGAGTCACATGGGTCAAATTCACAAACCCAGCGGTGTTACCGTCCACATTTTAATACCAGAGATGCCCCAAGAGTAAATGCCATTAAAGGAATAATAAGTGTTTTTCACAGACAGGGGGCAGTATGTGATCTCCACAGACCTGACTCGTCCTGATTTCTTCCTGTGGGTCTATCTTAAAGAAAAGGTGTTTGTGAATAAACCTCAGACAATAAACCACTTCAAACGAGGATCAAATAAGAGCCATTAGGTCATTTTTACTTTTAGTTTAAGTCGTGATTCGAGTGTAAATTAACAATTATAACCGTATATATTGACAAAAATCTGGGAAGGTTGAGTTTAACTTAAGAATTAAGTTTAACTTAAGAATTACAGGAGCTACTGAAGATATAAATGTGTCACTGACTTTTGGGCCGCGCTGTTTATATTTTTACAGGTAACAAAGGCAGCAGTGAACTTGTCAGCGTCTTCCAGCTCAGACGCTTTTATCAAGCAGCCAAATCACATTACGTACAGTGTTCTATATGAAACCGAGGCAGACGGAGAACGCCTTTCCCTCATGTTCTTTACAAAGTTAGACTCGCTTTAAGGCACATGTCCACTACAATGAGGAATGATCCTAACAGCTGTCTTTGGGCCGAGGCTAAAACATTTCCAAACGCTCCGGAGAGACGCGTCCTCTTTTATTGCACTGTTTGCCTCATGTTTCAGAGCTTAAGGCCGCATCACTCACCATATACAGGAGGGGGCGGCGGTCTGAGGAGATGGGCAGTGTAAAAGAGCCCAGAGCTGACAAAAAGATCAATGATGGGATAAGAGGACGAGGAGACTGGGACAGGAGTCGGATGGACACTGGGAAGTGACGGTAAAAGACAGGTAGGTGTCAGTCCACTGCACTTTAGGTTTATCTGAGCAGGTTTTCTACTGCGGCGACGACTTCCCGCAAGTGTGACGTCATCCACAGTGTTCGCTCCAGTCAAATGAAGCTCGTCGAGGCTAGAAGTGGCTATACTGTGAGTGTCATAGCAACCGAAGAGCCAATCAGGAGCGAGGATGTTGAAGGTGATGTCTTTTCTCGTCCACACTCGGCTCGTTTAAGGTCAGGGAAGGAACAAAAACCACGATGGAAAAATGATAAACTAAGACGTAATTTAATGAACAGGTTTGTAAAAGGGTAAACTAAACAAAAAGGACCTAAAATACTGAAACTTAAGGTAACGTGCAGGGTTTCAAACAAAAGGGCGACAAAAGTTTAACTAAGAAACTTTACAATAAAATAACAAAATCTTGACAAACACAGATTCACTTCCACATGAAGCGACACAAACGTGTGACGTGTGAGAGCAACGTCAGGGGCGTTAAGGGTTGAATACGGTAGCTCCAGCTGAAACTGGAGACTATAGATGTTTACAGTTTCAGTGTCGTTAGCGCCTCCTTCAGACAGATATAAGGCCGTGTCCAGCAGTGATCTGACCAGAAGTGAAGAAGCGGATTGGACGAGCAGCAAAACATCTTCACTCCTATAACTCTTTGTCCAGTGACAGATTTAAACTTCATCTTTTTTTTAAAACGTATTTTAAAACACAGAAAACCACAAAACAAACCTGAAAGCATGATTTTTATTTTACTCTCAAACTGTGTGTTAAATACTTTGTGTCTTAAACATTGAGCTGAACTTGTTTCTCTGTAAGAAAGAGACAAACGCTTATTTTAAGACGACTTCACCAGAACCAGTTGCTTTTGTCACCTGATACTAGTATCTATTTTTAAGTAAAAAAAAAAAAAGGTCTGGTAAAACTTCTTTTTTAGTGACTTCAGCATCTGTCAGTGTCGTATTTTACCTCTGTGAACAGATAATGATATGGACAGTATGTAAAAAGAGTTAAGTCCTGTCTTCTATACTTTTCTGGGGCTTTAAACACTGGAAAACTCTCCTGAAACACGACGCATGTGCTGCTGTCTGTAGCTTCATTCATCTCATCAGATAAACTTCTTTCACCTCTCTTCCTGGTCTGTGATCTCTTCCTTCAGGATTACAAAAACAATATAGAGCATCCAGAGGAAACCACAGAAACGAGACAAAGTAAAGTTATTTCATTAACAAGACATAATCAAATACCTGTTTTTTAATGTAACAAAACCATTTCTCCCAATATCTTACATTTGTCAGCAGAAAGTCTCGATGAAAAGGTCAGTCTCTCCATGTCATACATCTCGTCCTCACACAGCCTCGTACGTGTCGTGGCCTCCTTCGCTCCAGCTGATAATATTGACAGAAGATATTTGTCAGATCTCTGCATCCCATGTGGAATGTTACTCAAATGGATTTCAGTAAATCCCCATGTCAACCCAGGTCCAAACAAACCCAGGATCGTTTCTATCACCGATCACCAGTAGGGGGCGATCTTGACCCAGTCCCAAAAGATATGAAAATGTCCAGCTCAGTCTCTCCAACGCTGAGCTTTATCTTGGTCGTTACGATGTTTATTAAACTTTATCTTCTGCTGTGGATCAGACCTGGACGACTGAAGGACACGGACATGTGCAAGAGCTTCTTAAAATTGGGGGAGGCGGCTGTAGGGGAGCCCCAGGATTGGCCAGGCTGGGAAACCGTCCTCCAACCGTCAGCGAGAGCTCAGAAGGACAGGATTCAGGAACACACGCGAAACATAAGAGCCAAATACAAACAGTGAAAAGAACTAAAAGCCTAGGATCGTAACAACTGATTTAACAGGGAGCAAGTACTAAAACCTGTTGCTAACGCTAGCAGGTGAGACTTGAGAAAGAAGGCAGCTGATTTGTCTGTTATTAATGTTGATTTACGGACAAAATTGTGAAATAAAAACCCCAGGATCATGTAGAGGGTTAATACGAACATTTAAGACCAAAACGACGAGTCTGACAGCAGCAGTTTTTCAATAGAAAGTGAATTGGAAGCGATGGAGCCCGTGATCACTGGCCTGGGAACGACTTGGGGTCCCATCGAAGGAGCTGGAGGACGTGTCTGGGGCGAGGAAAGTCTGGGAGTCATGGCTGCCCCAGCGAAATGGATGAATGGAGCCCGTGATCACGTTCTATCTGGAAAGCGGCGGCTAGCGCATTAGCTCTGTCCATTTAAATAAACAGTCCATGGTTGTGACCTAACCCTGCGCCGTAATGTTATTTCTTGTCGTCACAACTCAAGTGTTCATCGTTTTGTACTTATATAAATCATATTCGGCGTTCATAACAATTTGCATAATGTTTTTCAGCCCAAAAGCTCCACGTAACGCCACAAACTCCACTTCATCTCCACTTCATCTCCGTACAATGAATCTCAGAAGTACATTTTTCCATAGACGGTGACAGTCCTCGTCGTCTCCACATTGACGCAAACAAGGCGTGAATGGGGCGTTCATGAGTTCACATACATTACAGTAAGCAGCAGATGAAGCGTGCGGTTCTGTACACCCGTGTCGGCGAGCATTAGCGCAGCCTTCAGTCTCCTGCCGACATCAAGTGCACGCCGCAGCATTAGCTTAGCGACAGTGTCAGAGGCGGGGATTTTCTTGGAGGTAAATGTAACAGCCTCCTCCACCTCCTGCGTCAGAAACAATGGTTATGATCAGAGAGAGGGGTCTCGGGGGGGGCACGCAGACCAGACCAGACCGGACCAGACCTGGATGTCGGCTCCTGCACGAAACAAGAGCCTTCAGGGAGGTATTTTTCACAGCGGTTGTGGGCTCTGGAGGACAATAACTGTGGATTGAATCATTAAAAGGCGCTGCTAGCCTGCCCAATAACCTAAGAGCTGTAAATGTTGTAGCCACACCAGGAATTGCTTTACATTGTATCCGCAATAAGCCGCCTCTGTTTTACTGTGGAAACAAGAGAAAGTTTTCAACAACACCTGTAAACGAGAGGCCACGGCTTTGAAATATCACCATCTCAATCCTGGATTTTCTGTTGTTTTTTTATTATATGGGAGGCAGACGCTGTGTGAAGAATCTGCCAGCAACGATCGGCTTTGGGGGTTTGTCAAAAATGTATAAAAACGTATTTATTCATCCTGAAACTAGCATCAGCTTTAGAGCCTCATTTAAAGTGTCAGTATCGAACATTATATCGTATCATAGCAACCAAAGAGCCAATCCAGAGCAAGGATTTTGAAGGTAATGGTTCCTTCCCCGTCTGCACCTCTGTGTTAGCACTTAGCAACGCTGCCAATCAAACCTGTTGCTAACGCTAACATGAGCGACCTCGGGGAAAGAAGGACCTGATGTGTCTGTTATTAATGTTCATACGTTGATTTACAAACACAAAAGTGAAATGACGGGGCGACAGTGGCTCAGTGGTTAAAGCGAGTATGAAAGTGGTGTGTGTGAGAATGATCGGTGGTGGTCGGAGGAGCCGATGGCGCAGGACGGCAGCCTCGCTTCTGTCAGTTAGTGTTAGTATCTTCGTTAGTATCTTACCATCACCAAGTGTGGAGTGAATGAATAATGACTATAGTGTAGCACTTTGAGACGCTCTGACAAGACTGAAAAGGATCATGTAGAGAGTTAATACGAACATTTAAGACCAAAATGAGTCTGACAGCAGCAGGTACAGAGAGAGAGAGACACAGTTTTTACATAGAAAAGTGAATTGGAGCCAGAAGTGCACCTACAATCACAATCTTTTGGAACGTGCCAGTTAGCAGGTTAGCTATGTCCATTTATCTAAACAGACTATGGAACTAACTTAATACGACATGATATTAAAGAAAATAATGTTCTTTTATGGTAACATTCTAAAAATGTAAAAATATATAATAATAATAATAATAATAATAATAATAATAATAATAATAAAAAGTAAAACATTTATGACCATTGTGATCAGCAGAGAGTTGAGATCACTGTGGTCCATCTTCAGGGGCGTCAAACTCAAATTCACCAAGGGCCAAAATTAAAAGCTGGGACTAAGTTGCGGCCAAACTAAATATTTATTGAAAAATCTTCATTTGAAGAATTGAATTAAATTTGAGCAAGGCGACAGCAGATGCTAATGACTGTCAACAGAAGTGGAGGGGGCAAAGCATTCTGGGATTCGTAGTATTAGCAGTGCATGTGCTACACTGGCGCGGCGGCAGCTCTAATACATATTTGATATGATCTCGCGGGCCAGATATAATTTTAAGGGCCAAATTTGTTTGAGTTTGACATGTCTGATCTAGAGTCACCAACAAAGCAGAAAAACCATGACAGACGAAAACACTGAAATGATTTTATGTCACTAATGTAAAGCAGGAAAATCGCAGTTAACCAGTTTTAAAATCTACAGTTTCATTAAACGGCCTGAGCTGCAACACAAATATCAGAATAAAGCAATAATTATCCAAAAAGGGACTTATTCACCCTCTGCAGCTCGAATCTGATCATATTACGACAAAATGAGCTAAAACCTTCCCATTATTGTAAGAAAAAGTCTCCACGATAAACACTGAGCTCTTTCGTGAACGTTAAGTGGATAAAGTGATGCTCGTGACGGGTTTATCTGCATCTGATCAAACACATGACCTCCAAGACGCAGAGAGGCGGGGCTTTGAGCGTTCTGTAAATGAGGTGAAACCAGACACTTCAGAGACATAAACGCTCGCACTTTTTCAACACTTTCACACTTCAGCTCAATGGAAGTGCCAGTCTGTCATTGCAAATCTAGACAAGTATGAAGAACACCTGCAAATGCAAAAGGGAGACGCAGCCGTCCACAGCCGCTCAGCCGAGGAAACTGTGGACTTTAGACTGAGCTGGAGACCTGCAGGACCCGGGACAGGTCCTGAGACAGGTCCTGGGACAGCTCCTGGGACAGCTCCTGGGACAGGTCCTGGGACAGGTCCTGGGGCGGGTCCTGGGGCAGCTCCTGGGGCAGGTCTTGAGACAACTCCTGGGACAGCTCCTGGGGCAGCTCCTGGGGCAGGTCTTGAGACAACTCCTGGGACAGGTCCTGGGACAGCTCTTGAGACAGCTCCTGGGACAGCTCCCGGGACAGGTCTTGAGACAGGTCCTGGGACAGCTCCTGGGACAACTCCTGGGACAGCTCCGGGGACAGGTCTTGAGACAAGTCCTGGGACAGGTCTTGAGACAGGTCCTGGGACAGCTCCAGATCAGCACCATGGACAGCGCCTCAGTAAAACTTCTTTAAATCTATAATATTGGAGTTTCCACATGTCTGAGTTTATTTTGAGCTGATTAATGATGTGGAGATAAGACACTTTGATGGGTGTAAAATGAGTTAATTAGCAGCATCTGTCCGATAAGAAACACATTTGAATAAACTAGCTATAAATTTAAAAATGTCTCTACTCCAGTGTGAGACTCGTGCAGTGAGTAATTCACAAATAAACGTTAAAAGGTCCAGTCACACAGGGAATAACATGGATAAAATCTATGCCAAAAACCATGAAAGTGAAAGTTTGGTTGGAGTGGGATGATGAATGGCTGTAATAACTCCAAAAGGGAAAAGGCAAAAGAAAAGAAAACGCTAAGATTAAATGTAGCTGCACCTTCACCTTAATATTCATCTGCGCTGACAAACGCTCTGATTATTCTGTGGAATAACGCCACACGACTCGCTCAAACTGCGGGTCCACGTATGAGCCCGTGTCAGGCTGTTGTTCGGGACACATCAGCGATAAGAGGAACACCAGTGTAGGGCCTTTATCTGCGGCCGCTCTTCAAGGTTATCTCCAGCGTAGGACACAATGTGCCGCTACCCTGTGACGTGAGGGAGCGGGGAAAGAAGCCAAACCATCACTCACCAATTCTATTTCCCAGCTCAGGGGGGAGGTAGTGCCAGAGGGGACGCGCTCTGCCTTACACACCTCCACTTAGCCCCAGCCGAGGGCCCCCTGCCACCCCCGAGATAGAGTTACCGCGGGAGGCCACTTGGAGGCTAAACGCCCCTCTCTGGCGGGACCCTCGGGGCCCCATTGTACATTCGTCCCTCAGTGGGAACTCTTGCCACTGCAATCTCCAGCCAATCACCTTCCCCCAGAGACAGACTTATTTGTGTAGGCCTTTTATGTGGAAGTGTAGTGAAATTCACACTCCTGGACTTGTTCAGTGCAGAGTTTTTTCTTTTTTTTACTCGTCTGGATTGTGCAGTGCAATTTACATCCTCTCACCTTTTGCTTTTTTAAGTTATAGCTCTAAACTCTTAACTCAGTGCTTCTTCTGGATACGGCTGTCAGATCTGAGATTACGAAGCCCATACCTTCAGCAAACATCCGCTTTGAAGGGAAATGGACGTCTTCCGGGCGGTGGGACGTTTGAAAGCGGATCTCGCTCCACAGGCTGCTCTGCGCCGGCTCCAGTTAAAGGCCAGGTCTGCGTGGCTCCGCTCGGTGATACGGTCTGGGCCGGTGCGTCGGGTCGGACCCCCGTCCGGCTCCACTGAAGAGAAATGCAGCTTTACGTCTTCAAAGCGCAGGGAGGGTTTATCTGAGTGAAAAAGTCAAATTATGAGATCTGACCCACCTTTATGCAGTGTGGAGGGGAAAGAGCTGAGAGCAGGATTTAAAGACTTTATAAGACTGGAGTTAGAGCACGAGCGTGGCCATTTGTCCCATTTCTGTGTAATAGTTGCAATTTTGGATCATTTATTCTGCAGTTATTCTAATTTTACTGCTATAAAACAACTTTTGCTGTGTTTCAGATGATTCTACAGGCTAATAGTTCTTAACACAGGTGGGTGCAGCTAAAATTAGTATGGTTAAAATGCAGGTTTTCTTTATAAAACAGCAAGTTCTTGAGTAGAAATCGTACTTTGTCATCAAAAGGGAAAAAACATGGCTCTTGTCTCCATCTGGAGCATGAAATCATCACATTGTAGACTCTGAAAACCACCGAATCCTGCAGATTTACTCTTTAATTTGGTGGAATTCAGATTACAGTTACCCCCAAAACTACAATAAAAAGAAAACATTGTAGTTTTTAAGTGAGGCTTCATATTGAATTTTAAATTGAATTTGAATTTCATTTATTGAATTCCTGCAGAATGTTGTGACGTCGTCTGAAACACAGCAGTTAGTGAGAAGAAGAGAAAAGTGAATGTGTGACATGAATAAATCTGTCAAAAAAAACCTGAGAAAATGTCACAAAAAGCATTTTAAAGGTCCTATATTACACAAATTTGACTCTTTAGAGCTTTAAGTCATGTTCTATCGTGTTTCCTCCTCAAAAACAGACCTGGAGTTGTGTTTGTCTTCAGTTTTTTTAGTCTGTAACATCTCCAAAGCTCAAAATGCTGCATTCCACCTTGTGATGTCATGAAGTGGTAGTTTTCGAGACCTCCTCCTTTAACTTTAGTTCACTAGAAATAAGTGGCTATTCCAGGACAGAAATGATCCAAATGATTCTAGAAATGAAGGTGTGTGGAGTTTAAACACACACACACACACACACACACACACACTTTCTGTATCACCACACGATGACATCACAAGGTGGAACGGAGTGTTTTCAGTTAAAAATCTGCAGAGTTTGTGTGTTAAACGTGTGTGAATGAAACAAAACAATCATTTGGATGATTTTAGCTCCTGGAATTGCCCATTTCTACTAAACTAAAGGTAAAAGGAGCCGTTAACGTGAAATAAACTACCACTTCATGACATCACGAGGTGGAACAGAGCATATAAAGTGTTACTCAAACACGTGAATGAAACAAAACACAACTCCAGCTCTGTTTTTGAGGAAATAACAGCATTATAACATGGTTTAAAGCTACAGGAGTGTAATAAATATAGAAAATAGCGTAACATCTTTTTTTTTTAATGAAGTTTTTCTCCGACCAAACACATTTTTCCAGAGAACCGCTGCTGCTCGTACGGACTGTGCCCACTCTTCCTCATAAAAGCGAACTCAAAGGACAGAAGCACTTGAAGGACAGTGGGGAAAAGGTCAAATGGATAAGTTTGAGCCGCTGTCAGGTGCAGCGCCGCAGCTTCACACTATTAAACACGATTGATTGAAAGAAATACTCTTGTCTGCTATTCCAGAGGTTAAAACAATTTTCATTTTGCTATCCCCATATGTCTGTATGTCTAATAAGAACGTCAGTTGTCACTATAGACAGCGATATATGTTCTCCATAGGCTCTTCTCGTTCTGATTTAAGCCTCCAGCCGCTGTCAGAGATCAATGGAACACTATATTCCCCTGGGTGGGTCTGTTTCATCCCCCTCTCGCCTGGTTGTCCGAGTGTGAAGGGTCTTTGACTGTCTGTCAGACTCTCCGCCGTGTGCCCCGTGTCAGTGAGGCTACGGGTGCCGCAAAGGGACAAATCTGTCAGAGTCATTGCAACAACTCTCTCCTCGACTCGGTAACTAACTAGGTTACTGTGGATCACGGCTCTTTTTCTTCGGACAGACTTGTTCTTGACTTCTCGTGTCGACGTTACGCTGCTCATGATGCAGAACCAGTTTGTTTTTCACCATGTGGATCAGACGAGATGTGAGAGAAAGTCCACACGGGCCTACAGGGGGCGCTATGTAGGGGTTACGCTATTGTTAGTGCTGTCCCAATGAGTGAGGAGTGAGAATCAGAATCAGATTTTTATTGCCATTGTCATTGAACACAACTTAAAAACTAGGAACTTTCTTCGATGATAAAGTGAAACATAAAACATTGAACAATAATAATATAATGTAAAAAATAAATAAAAAAATGAAAAAATAGCTATCATAAGTACAAATAAGGGCATTTATAAAGTTTAAAAAATAGTAAAAAAAAAAAAAAAAAAGTCTTAGAGATAGATAAATACAAAAAAAAAAAAAAAAAAAAGAAATCCCACAATGCATCTTGAAAAGTCGTGTGCCGGTCACTAACCTGGTGAATACGGACCACAATGCATTGCAAGATTTGGAAAAACCCTAGTGGTCAGAGACATGTCTTTACCCAACACGACTGAATGACACAAGCTCTGGTTTATCTCACCGTTCAGCCTGATTATGAATAAAACACTTAAATAAACTGTTGATGTGTGAAGTTGCTAGCATTAGCCGCTTTAGCTCGAGCTGTTAACAGAGTAATAACTTCCACATCTCAGACAAATATTTTAAAATCTTGTCCATTTACATGAGATCCAGTTTGACAAAAGTGTGTTTATTATTAGTCCATAAAGACTTGTGTCAGTCCAACCTGATCATTATTTATGACACAAATCAACTTTTATTTTAGTTTAACCTTTAGACTTTTCTTCACCCAAACCCAGAGACACATGACCTGAAAGTAGAGAGTCTAGAGTCAGAATCTCAAAGAGTGCAGGGCTGTGGAGTTAACGAGGGGTCAGCTAGGACATTCGGACACTCGCTCCAATTCAGTTTCTATTGAAAATGTTCGTATTAACCCTCTACATGATCCTGGGGTTTTTATTTCACTTTTGTGTCTGTAAATCAACATATGAACATTAAAAACAGACACATCAGGTCCTTCTTTCCTCGACGTCGCTCCTGTTAGCGTTAGCAACACGACTGACAGTGTTGCTAAGCGCCCGCTCCCTGCTAAACCAGCGGTGTGGGCGGGAAGGGGCGTTACCTTCAACATCCTCGCTCCTGATTGGCTCTTTGGTTGCTATGATACTCTCGGTCTCTGCTCCAAATTAGTCGCTACACCTCCTCTAGCCTCGACGAGCGTCATTTGGCTGACGTCACACTCGCTCAGTCCACTTCTTTACACAGTCCTCTTACAGAAAAGTTACATAGTGCCTCTTTAATAATAACACTACGATGTGCAAAAAAAAAATAGGGATTTGTTCAACCAATTTGTGCCATTTTTTACCACTGGCTAATTCTTATTCTCTGACACTGATCCAGCACATCATCTGAACACATTAAAAAAAAAACATATGTAATTGCCGCGTTTAGTCCAGATGCCAGACTCCAGCGTGAGGCCGGGCTGGTTCTTCATAAATCCGCTGGTTCTGATGGATTAAACGTCACGGCGGTACACACGCACACATCACCAGCCCTCTAGTTACCCCAAGTCTAGCATTTGCAAAGATAAGTGTTTTGGCGGAAAACTCCTGGCCTGATTTGTTGTAAAAGGTTAGCGGAGTCGTTGAGCCGCAGCCTGTGCAATGATGCAGCAGTATCCATCTTGGAGAGAGTAATGTTACCACGGTGACATTCTGCTGGTGTTAGTGAGGGCGCGTGGAAAGATATGGGCTGTCTGCGCCTCACAAACCGCAGGCCGGGGCCGGAGTGGGTGCGCTCGGAGAAAGTGTGGCACTGCACTCCCTGGCCCTAATTTGCATGAGGCAGTTTGTATTCCAAAGTGGTTTGTAAAAGAGTGTGTGAATACAAAATCTGTGTGTGCAAGCTACTGTAGGACGAGTATTTTCATCACATTATTCACGAGTCCGGAAATAACCCAGAGACTACAGCAGCACATTACTAAAATATTACAGGACAGTGGCAGGTGAGGATGGACTGGAGAACAGGGTTATTTCTTTAACTCTGGTCGTACTGTGGATACTGCAGGGCCGGCGGCAGAAAATTTGGGGGCCTGGAGCGAGAAACCTCATTTGGGCCCCCGTAATGTTAATAGTGCCCCTGGAGCAATGACCCACAGTCCCAAAAGTTCATCCACTCACTGCACTTCATTAATATATCATATCACAATCTGAGGACTAAACCAGGACTAAACCAGGACTAAACCAGGGCTAAACCAGGGCTAAACCAGGACTAAACCAGGACTAAACCAGGACTAAACCAGGACTAAACCAGGTCTAAACCAGGGCTAAACCAGGACTAGACCAGGGCTAAACCAGGTCTAAACCAGGACTAAACCAGGACTAAACCAGGACTAAACCAGGACTAAACCAGGTCTAAACCAGGGCTAAACCAGGACTAAACCAGGGCTAAACCAGGTCTAAACCAGGACTAAACCAGGACTAAACCAGGTTTTTTTTTTGTTTTTTTCTTTCGTATTTCATGTTTTTATTGTATTTTGTCTGTTGTTGTTGTTTTTTTTTTTTTTTTTGTATTTTGTGTTTTTGTTTTGTTTGGTGTTTTGTGTTTTTTTTTTGGTATTTGTGTATTTATTTATTTTTTTTATTTTTTTTTTTTTTTTTATTTTGTGTCTTTTTGTTTTTTTTGTTTTTTCGTATTTTTTTTTAATTATTTTTTTTGTATTTTGTGTTTTAGGATTTTTCATATATATATATATTTTTTTATTTATTTATTTATTTATTTTTTTTTTTTTTATACAATTGCTTTAACATTAAGCTAACTGTAAACTCCATGAGGTTTGACACAGTCCCAGGCTCTACTCTCAGGTCAAAAAACCAGGGAGTGCGTTTCTATCACAGAAAAACAGAAATATCAGTTGTTGAAACGTTCGACCTATTTTAATATTTTTTATCCCCTTTTCTTCAGCTGCAGGAGGCTGTTTTTGTCTCTTTTGGCTGTTCCATTTACACTTACAGTGCGTTGAAAATGATCCGTTCGACACTTCATGTTGCATTTGGATCATGTTTACTTCTCCAGCGGCGCTCTACATTACACCCAGATAAAAGCTTAATATTACAAACTTCTTATTCATTCACAGCTGTATTTTCCGCACATCTGTACACAAGATGGCACATGCTACGCGACGCTAATGCTAATGCCATGTCTCCACAGAAGCAGATGTTCGTACAACCTGCCCCCATTAACAGTGAGTCTCTGGGGTGTCGCTCACCTCTGGTCCAGACCCCGACCATCAGGCCCGGCCACGCCCCCCTCGGCCCAGACGGGAGGCGCGAAGCGGACGCTCTGACGCTGACTGTGGGGCACCGAGCCAACGCTGTCTCCATATAACTCTCACTGGAGGCAGGGGCGTTTTCATTGGGGTCTGATGGTGTGTTTATGTTGTAAAGTGGTCGTTAAAGCTGCGTCTGGTTTTTTGAGTGAGTAGAAGAGAGTAGAACATAGACTGAGAGAGTTTGACGTCACCCACAACGTTCAGATCCAGTCAAATGAAGCTCGTCGAGGCTGGAGCAGGTACAGCGGCTAATTTGGAGCAGTGCATATTATAGCAACTAAAGAGACAATCAGGAGCGAGGATGTTGAAGTCACACCACTGGTTTAGCAGGGAGCGTGAGCTTAGCCACGCTGTCAATCAAACCTGTTGCTAACGCTAACAGGGGCGACGTCGGGGAAAGAAGGACCTGATTTGTCTGTTATTAATGTTCATATGTTGATTTACAGACACAGACGTGAAATAAAAACCCCAGGATCATGTAGAGGGTTAATACGAACATACAACACACTTTACAGAACATTTAAAACATTTCCGGCTTGTGTCTCTTATTTGATCCTCGTTTGAAGTGGTTTATTGTCTGAGGTTTATTCACAAACACCTTTTCTTTAAGATAGACCCACAGGAAGAAATCAGGACGAGTCAGGTCTGTGGAGATCACATACTGCCCCCTGTCTGTGAAAAACACTTATTATTCCTTTAATGGCATTTACTCTTGGGGCATCTCTGGTATTAAAATGTGGACGGTAACACCGCTGGGTTTGTGAATTTGACCCATGTGACTCAAAGTACCACTGTACAATGAGGGTTCGTTCCTCGGTGCTGGATTTGCTCAGATTAATGTGGGAAGGGTCGTTCTAAATGCTCTGGAAAAATAAAATACAAATATTTAGAAACAAAAGAGTTATGAGTTTTTTTCAGCTGTCAGTGACTTTTGGGCCAGTATGTACTGTCTATGTTTGTGGCTCCAGGTGAAGGTTTAGTGCTGGTCCATGTGTTTCTCTGGGAGTGTTGAGCATAAATTGACTTTTATCCATTTACTCCGTATAAATCCCAGCAGTTTGTGGTGGTTGCGGCTCGTCGGCTCTCAGAAGCTCAGGAGGTTGGAGCTGGTTAGTCGTTGGGTGGGTGATGCTGGGAGTTAGCAGGTGCAGCAGTGGGACAGCTGTGGCTCTAGTGTGAACTGTTACTGTGTCGTTCAGCAACACACTTCACCCAGTAGTGTGACTGTGGAGTGTGAGCGGGTTGTGGTGGTCGGACAGGTCAATGGCGCAGACTGGCAGCCATATATATAAATGGGCGTAGCTAATCTGCTAAACACCACATCTCTGTCCCTGCTGCTGTCAGACTCATTTTGGTCTTGAATATTTGTATTAACCCTCTACATGATCCTAGGTTCATTTTTTTTTTTTTTAGTTTATTATGTCTTATTTATTTATTTATTTATTGTTATTTTGAGTTATGCTTTATTTAGTTTTTTTTTTATTTTGAGGTTGTTTTTTTTTTTTTTATTTTGAGATTTTTTTTTTTTAAAATTTTATTTAAGTTATTATTTTGTTTATTTTTGTCATTTTATGTATTTTACTTTTAGTTAATTTGTGGTTTTTTTTTTAGTTATTTGAGGGTTTTCTGATATTTTTTTAATACATCTTTGTTATTTTGAGTTATTTTTTTTTTTATTTTTATTTTTGAGGTTTTGTTGTTTTTTGTTTTTTGTTTTGATATTTTTATGTATTTATTAAGTTAAGTTAAGTTATTAAGTGCTTATTAAGTTAATTATTTATTTATTTTGAGTCATTTTGAGTTTATGTTTTGTCTGTTAGAAAAACTGTCTCCTCTCTCTGTACCTGCTGCTGTCAGACTCGTCATTTTGGTCTTAAATGTTGGTATTAAATGGCTCTACAGGTTCACAAGCCGCTTCAAAGTAAGTTACAATAATGAGCAACGATAACGTCAAAACATGCAAGAAAGTGTAAAGACCAAAGCCTTTTGATTACGCAACGGTGAGAAGGAACGATGTAAAACGCTCTTACTTAAGCAGCTCGTCTCCATTTTGTCTGCAACGAAACGACGTTCAAGTATTTAACTCACTTTATCTCGTGTCATGAACATAGACTGTGTGTGTAAATGAATGGAGCTAACATGCTAACGCTGCGTTCTAAACAGGAAGTGATCATGGTGCACTTCTGGCTCCATCGACTCTGGCTCCAATTCACTTTCTATTGAAAAACTGTGTCTCTCTCTGTCCCTGCTGCTGTCAGACTCATTTTGGTCTTAAATGTTCGGATTTTTTTTTTTTTTTTTTTTTTTTTTTTTTTTTTTTTTTTTGTTTTTTTTTTTTTTTTTTTTTTTTTAGGTTATTTTTTGTATGTATTATTTTGTTTATTTATTTATTTTTTTTCTTTATTTTGAATTTTTTATCTTGAGTTTTTTTTTTTTTTTTCAACATATGAACATTAAAAACAGACAAATAATACATTTAAATAATACATGGCTTGAAAGGCTCTTTATAAATCCAAATATGTATGTATTTATTATTTTATGTATTTATTAATTATAATAATAATAATAATAATAATAATAATAATAATAATAATAATAATAATAATAATAATAATAATAATAATAATTATTTATTATTATTATTATTATTATTATTATTATTATTATTATTATTACTTATTATTATTATTATTAATTTATTATTTATTTATTTTAGGTTTTACAGTATACTGAAATGCTGTAAATTTACCACATTTTTTTGTCTGCGGTATCGACCCATATTGACCTTGATTACGCTGCACAAATACAAATCCAGGCCAAAGCGTCAGTGTCCACTCCCCGTCGTGCCAGGCCCTCGTGCCAGGCCTCACGCCGCCGTGTTTGTAACAGCCTGTGGTCGTTACAGTCGACCGGGGCACACCGACATTTACACATAAATAAAACAAACTGATCATAAAAGACAATATTTGCTTTGAACCTGTCTCCATCACACAGAACGACGCTTTGGAAAGTCAAAGGATTTCAGATAAAACGAATCTAAAACAAACGAAATGAAAGGCAGCAGAACTTTGAACATTATCGAGCAGCTTGAGTTTGGTTTCGTTGGTTTGTTTTTCCATCTCGAGGCTGTTGAATAATTATGTTGGGTCAATTGGCATCAGAAGAGTCCTTCAGAGCCCAGGTTAGAGAGGCACATCTGATCCCGGCCCCTCAGGAGGCTCGTGCTGTGATTAGGACTCGGCCTGGCCACATGTGTCACAGATGGAAGAGCGACTCACACTTTATGAAGATACACAAATCTGCAGCGTTTTTCTGTTTAATTCATGTCCTCGACCTGAGTGACTGAGCCGTGTTTGTGCGCGGATCTGAGGGCTGCCGGTTCGACTCCCGCTCTCGACATAAACACGGTTTGAACAGTGAGATTCACTGATTCACAGGTTGATGGTGCGACTCCCACAGATGAATGTGGGCGTGTCGTTAAGCAAAACATGTGACCATTTACCATTTTTATTATTCCCAAAGACGCTAAAGAAAGATGAGGAAACTAGGACTAAACTAGGACTAAAGCAGGACTAAACCAGGACTAAACCAGGACTAAACCAGGACTAAACCGGGACTAAACAAGGACTAAACCGGGACTAAACCGGGACTAAACCAAGACTAAACCAGGACTCAACCAGGACCAAACTAGGACTAAACCAGGACGAAACCAGGGCTAAACCAGGACTAAACCAGGACCAAACCAGGACTAAACCAGGACTAAACCTAGCACTAAACCAGGGACTGAAACCGGGACTGAAACCGGACTAAACCAGGACTAAACCGGGACTAAACCAGACTAAACCAGGACTGAACCAGGACTGAACCAGGACTAAACCGGGGCTAAACTGGGACTAAACCGGGACTAAAGTGGGACTAAACCAGGACTAAACCAGGACTGAACCAGGACTGAACCAGGGCTAAACTAGGACTAAACCAGGACTAAACCTGGAACATTTACCATTTGTCTTATTCCCTGAGACTCTGAGGGAAACTAAAGTCTGTCCTCATGACTTGAGTCCTGCTGGTGGCAGATTTGTCTTTACACTTCATACTGTTGTTGTGTTATTGGGCAACACACCTGTATTGTTTGTATAAATGTGGTGTGAGCTGTTTCCTCCTCAAAAACAGACCTGGAGTTGTGTTTTGTTTCATTCTGTAACATCTCCAAAGCTCAAAACGCTCTGTTCCACCTTGTGATGTCATGAAGTGGTAGTTTTCCACTGTTTTAACACCTCCTTTTTACCTTCAGCTCAGTAGAGAAAAGTGGCAATTCCAGAAGCTGCAATGACCCAAATGATTCTAGAAAAGCAGACGTGTGGAGTCTGAAAACACAGCGGAGCACTTCCTGTATCACCACACGATGACGTCACGAGGTGGGGAGAAGAACTCAAGTGTGAATGAAACAAAAACTCAGAGAAAAATGGTGTGTGACATGAGCCTTTTTACATAAATCACCCAGAGCAGATGAACCTCGCTGGACAAACTGCTGAATGTCGTAATGTTTGTGGTAAAATTGAAAGTGAAAGTAAAAGTCTCTCGCTCTGTTGACCTCGTGATCATTACTTGGGTCATGCATGTTCATTTTTAAAATCACACCACATCCGGAGAGTAAATATTTGCTTCCAAACCCTGGTGTGTAATCAGGACACAGGTGCCTCTGTTTTTCACGATCAATATTGATGAGGCTCCGTTTCATTCCGGGGCTGGATTATTCCCACAGTTAATGGCAGATGTAATTTTATCCCCATCAACTCCAACATTTTATTTCTCTTTCATCCTTCAGTTCCACCGGATTGTTCTCGCTCCAGGTCTTCTCACAAATGCTGAATAAATTACTCCTGAAGCTTTATAGAATTCCATTGATATTCATTGTGTTTGGTTCTGGGTTTTATTTATCCATCTTGATTTTACGTTTGGAAAATCAGAGCCTGATAATCGGAGCCTGGGCGGGTGGAGCTGGGGGGGCGGCGCCGTGTCGTGGTTGGATTCTCACCCTGTTCTGCCCCTCGAGCCCCCTCCCAATCCAATCGAGGCGTTCATCAGACAGAAGTGATAAGCTGTGGGAGACACGCGGCGGCTCGGCTCCACGTGATTGTGTTATTTTCCAGTAAAAGCCTCGTATACGTCGTCGTGCCGGTGACAAATGCTCCTGTGTTTTGTGATTCTGCCGAGCGAAGGCGGAGCACGTTTACACGGTTTTTCTGTGGAGTTGGCAAAGAACTAGAACTACACCTCTGTTCATCTTTCTGTTTCATAAAGACGTGATTTTAGGAGAAGCTTCGCCAACGTGAGCTGCTCCGAGACTCAGAGGAGACGGAGCGAAAGTAAAGTACTGTACTCAAGTACAAGTTTAGGTAACTGTACTGAAGTATATTTTACAGGGGACCAGGACTAAACCAGGTCTAAACCAGGACTAAACCAGGTCTAAACCAGGACTAAACCAGGACTAAACCTGGGCTAAACTCGGTCTAAACAAGGAGTAAACCAGGTCTAAACCTGGACCAAACCAGGTCTAAACCAGGACTAAACCAGGACTAAACCTGGACCAAACCAGGTCTAAACCAGGTCTAAACCAGGACTAAACCAGGTCTAAACCAGGTCTAAACCAAGTCTAAACCAGGACTAAACCAGGTCTAAACCAGGACTAAACCAGGACTAAACCAGGACTAAAGCAGGACTACACCAGGACTAAACCAGGTCTAAACCAGGACTAAACCAGGACTAAACCAGGACTAAATCAGGACTAAATCAGGACTAAACTAGGACTAAACTAGGACTAAACCAGGACTAAACCAGGTCTAAACCAGGTCTAAACCAGGTCTTAACCAGGACTAAACCAGGACCAGGTCTAAACCATGATTCTCACTCCCACAGATGAATCCTGTCATTGTGTCCTTGGGCAAGACACTTAACCCACGTGACGTTTGTAAATGTGTCTGTGTTACTTCCTTGATTTAAAGCTCTTTTAGATTAAGTGTAAAACAAAAACTAGCATGCTAACAGTGCAGTGTGCTAAAAACTGAGCAATGGGGAGGAGAAGAGGAGAGGAGGAGAGGCGGAGAGGAGGAGAGAGATAGAGGATAGAGAGAGAAAGATGAGCAGAGAGGGAGTGAGAGGAAGAGAGAGAGGAGGGCAGAGGGAAGGAGAGGAGGAGAGATGGAAGGAGGAGAAAGAGAAGAGGAGGAGAGAAGGTGTGAGAGGGAGGGAGGAGGAGAGAAGGGAGCAAGAAGAAGGGAGAGGAGGAGAGAGGAGAGGATGAGAGAGGAGGAGAGAGAGACAGAGGAGAGGAGGAGAGAGACAGAGGGTAGAGAGAGAAAGATGAGCAGGGAGAGGGAGTGAGAGGAGGAGAGGAGGACAGAGGGAAGGAGAGGGAGGGAGACGAGGAGGGAGGACAGAGGGAGGGAGAGGAGGAGAGGTGGAAGGAGGAGAAAGAGGAGAGGAGGAGAGAAGATGTGAGAGGGAGGGAGGAGGAGAGGTGGAGAATAGAGGAGGAGAGAGGGAGCAAGAAGGAGGGAGAGAGGAGAGGATGAGAGAGGAGGAGTTGTTCCAGTATGAAAGATGAACAAACAGGTGAGGTGTTCTGGTAGTTTTTGAAGTCGTCTCTTATAGATAAACTTCACACAGAGCCGTTCTCTTCTCTCAGACAGTGACGTAACGTTCGGGAAATGCAGAACTCGGGGCAAGTTTAGTGTTTTTTTTTTACAGAAAGTGAATCAAACAAACAAATGACGGTCGATCGGACGAGGAGCAGGGAGCGAACCAGGGTCCAGGGGCGTGACGTGAAGGGCAGAAACGAAGACGAGGAAGACGGTACCGGAGCAGGGAGGCGGGGTCAGGAGCAGAGGTGAGGGAGCTGAGCCAGTCCAGTTACACACGGACGATCTGGTACCGAGTGTCTGGTCCTGGCTCCTCTTATCCACCGGCACCAGGTGAGACAGGACTCCGCCCACCTCCAGACTCAGGCAGGAGGGGGAGGGAAGGAGCAACACACAGGGCAGGAAATACAGGACAGCGATGGACAACCCACTTTTTCATAGAGAAACAGTGACGAAAATCCAATCCATTAACGAAGGGCAGAGAAAGAGACGATCCAACGGTTTCAAAGTTGAGGCTGAAGTCTGCAGGTTCGGAGAAGAAGGCTGCTCGCACGATTTCTTTTCTGTAATTTATTGGGATACACTATTTGTTTCTGTAATAAAACTTAGACTTTAAACTGTTCTGAGACATGTTTTTTAAAGGACAAGTTTCCGTCAAGACAAAATCCAAGATATTTCTAAGTGTCGATGTGACAAACCAAGTTGAAATAAAACATGGTCACAGCTCGTGCCTTTTAAGTCCTTTTTGGAGGTACTTTTTGGAGGGTTTGTGCCTTGTTTTGATGATCCTTTGTTTGATTTTGCGCCTCAAAGACGAGGCCGAGCTCGTATCTCCCTGTAGCATCTCCGTCTGTTGTGTTCCTCGTGTTTTAACCTATCTCCACAGACCCGACATATATTAAATCAAACGGGACCTTCACACTGTGCGGGGAAAACGAATTGGCTTCAACCTTTCATTAGAGACTTTATCTAACTTCCATTGTTCTATTTATCTATCGCGGCGAGCATTCATGTGTCACTTTGCCTTATCCTCGGAGACGGAGGCGGAGACAATGGTTTCTGCGCCGCCATTTCCTCCCGTTCTGTCGCTGCTCAGCAAAACATGACGGAACAAATGAACCAATTAAGTGTGCTAGTGGCTGTGCGGTCCCAGGGGGGGCATCTGAGGAACTGAGACGCCCTGATTAGCTCCGACACCACGCCTGAGCGGAGAGGGAGCCGCTTTAAACGACTGGCAAAAGCTACCCACAATGCACCTGTGCGGATCGCCGTCCTCGGGTTGATGGGAAGTTGATTGGCGTCAAGGCTGTTTAGAAGTTGTCGGCGCACGAGCGAACAAGCGGGTTTATGGCGCCGTTATATGGACGCGCCGACGCTTCAGATGTTTGCACGATTTTGAGGCTCTGAATTTGACAAAATGACACTCGACCCGTGTCACCGGCCTCGTTTTCTCCGGTTTAAAGCCGAGACTGTCGCTTTTTATTTGATTTAACGTCACTAGAAAATGCACAATGTCATCACTTTACATTTATTTATTACTGAGCAACTTTTAAATGTTTTTTGTTCTAAAATTGTCAAGTACAGTCCACTTAAGTACAGCACTTTAGTACTTTTACTTTGTTACACTCCACCACTGTGTAAGTATGAGTTTTAGGTATCTGTAATGTACTTTTTACTTTTACTTCTTTACATCTGAGAGCTGTAGAGTTGGGATGTTTATCGTGATTAAAAGTGGACAAAAATTATTCAGATCCATAACATTTTTAAACTGTCAGCGACTTTAATCGTGATATAATCGTTCTTCTCAATTATCTCGTTATTGTCCCATGTCTAGAGAGCAGTATCTGTACTTTCTACTCCACTACATTTAAGAACAGGACTGAAAAACTGTTAAAGTATTTTTATTATTGTGTGAGAGCTGCTGAAAAAGCTGAGGGTTTATTTTTAACATGTTCAGAATTTGAACAAAACAAAAATATACAAATAAATTCAGTTAAAAACGATGGATTCAGTTGTTTCTGTTGAACAAAATCAGCTAAAATCAAATCAAAATCACCACATTTGGAGCTTTATGCGCAAAATACTTCTACTTTTTCCTCTTTTACGAGAGTATTTTTTGCTCTGGTGTCAGTACTTTTACTTAAGTAACAAAACTTAGTACTTCTTCCACTTCTGCACTTACGTCAAGACGGAGCTGTGGTTTTTCATGGACGTAACAGCAAATAACATCACAGATTTAACCTATTTCTTACTTATATTTTGCATTTTCCAGGCATTTCAAACTTCTTTTGGTCCTGTAGCAGAAAACAGTTCGAAATGACAGTGAAACGCTTTGGGATTAGACGACATCACCAGGTGGTACAGACAAACTAATTCTTCAAATTTCTCGAATGTGTGAATAGAACGAAATAACCCCATATTTGTTTCACATGAGGAGACATTATACAAACATTAAACGTTCAAAAAATGTGTTTTATATTGAAGACAAACGAGAAGATTCCACTCACCATCTGAAAATGACACTTCCACGACTGACTGTATAGGTGCGTTTGGCTTCTTCTTTAACTGTATTTCTATCGATCCGACGGGTTGCAAGGACTTCTCGATGACTTCTGCGTGACCGTAAACAAGAATGATCAGTTCATACCTGCAAATATCGATCTCCTGTGACCCTTTCATACCGAACTCTTGGTGGACAGTTCTTCATCTGTCTTATCATACTCTCGCACATTGGAGACCTGTGAACCTGGGAATGGAAAAAACGCCGCTCCGAGTCGACACGAGTGTGGGTTTCAGTGCCAAGGTCGGCCGTACTGTCCACGCACACTGTATCTGAACTGCTTAAGCTGCACATCGCTGCGACTGTCAGTGGTTTT
This sequence comes from Periophthalmus modestus, assembly GCA_019594935.1. Lineage (NCBI taxonomy): Eukaryota > Metazoa > Chordata > Actinopteri > Gobiiformes > Gobiidae > Periophthalmus > Periophthalmus modestus. Next base: position 34,799,009 of record JAIEZT010001368.1, read on the forward strand.
GTGATTTTAAAAGATTAGCCACACCCCTGCGGAGGTCATCTCTGTTGCATTTTAGCTGAGCTGCACATTGTCACGGGCAGCTTCCTTCTCTTGGCCTTTTGAGTCACATCGTGCTGAATGGGGACTGTCGTGTCACTCCTACGCTTTTGGCTATTTGCGTTTTTTTCTATCAATCCTCAGCTCTCTCCGCTCGGATGTCGGCCCTGCCTCCCCTTCACTTACCATTTTGCTTATTTGGTGACACTGTGACATTCCCCTCCCATTTCCCGCCTTTGTCATCGGGACAGGACCCGCTCGTTCGGCTCCTGTGGGAAGAGTGGAACATTCAGAACCTCTTCATCTCCAAGGCAATTTTGAGGCGTACTGTCCCTGGTGGTCAATTTGTCAGTGTGCGGACTGCCCGGAGGTGTCCTTGGGGCGCTTCCACTGGTCATTGCTCGGGCTGACGAAGGAGAGGAGAGGACGGAGAGAGGAGAAAATGGAGAGAGTGGAAGAGGAGGAGGAGAAGCGTGGAGCCGCAGAGCCATGGGAGTACGATAGGACTACTGCAGCCTGTCAGCACCTCTCATTAGTCAAAGGCTGCTCCTGACAATGTGACACTGATTACTGAAAGCCCTGATTCAGACCTTCTCTCAGCCGCTGTGCGTGGAAGCTAACACTGTCAGCTAAAGCTATGGGCACGAGTTCATGCACAGAGCCAGACAGCGCCGTGTTTTAACCCTAAACAACCCAAATGCATTTATTTTGTGGCTATGGATTCGTTTTTCAGACAAAAGCTGAAGTTTTTAGACCTGATCTGAACAAAAAATCTATTTAAATTCCTTGCCTTGGATCCAAAGCGCACATTTCTTCACTCCCCCTGTTTTCAAATTGGCGTGATTGGCAGGTGGATTAGGTTTAGGATCGGACACAGGCCTGGTTCATCCTCATCGGAAAAAATAAGGAAAAAAAAATATTGCATGGATTCTGTGTAATCCCTGAGTCTGATCCAAAGTGAAAGAAAAATTCAAATCTGTAACTGGACGAAAAGTTGTAGGAGTGAAGCCGCTTCTTCAGTTTTACTTTGGAGGATTTCTGCAGAATCAATGAGCGAAGCCTAAAATGAGCTTCAGTGTCGCTGAAATAAACAGATCTGATTGGACGATCACGTTTGACCGAGTTTGAGACGAGGACGAGATCAGTCTGGATAAAAAACACAGAGATCAGTCTGGATTTGGTAATAAAAAACATTATCAGACGACCAAATGAACTAAAGCCAGTCACACAACAGGATTTTTCAGTGTTAAACAATTTTTAAACGTGACACAAAAAGTGCAGACCACAGACACGGAGACGCAGATGAGGTTTGAACTTGATTTTATTCTGTTAAAACTTTACTTTTTTCCATTTTAGTTGAAGCTAACACCTCGTTTGTTCATTGCAGACTCCTGAAAATGTGCTGTTTCAATCAATTTTTCAGTTTTCAGACCATCTAAAAACATCTGGCTGTGCATTGTGTCACCACCTCCTGAACATTCCGCCATAGACCGACATGCAGTACACCCTCTGCATGATGTCACTGCAAAGTATTAATGATGTAGGAGAAAGCATTGTCAGAGGATTGGCGGAATACAAAAGGTTTAGCGTCACCGGTTCAGTCGATCGCGAAAGAACATTTTATTACGGCAGCTGAAGTGAGTTTGGCCGCTCATCCGAGAGGCGTCTTCAGCTCTGACAGTTCTGATACTGGTAAGTCACTGCATTATATCTGTCTGAAGGAAGGAGCTGTCAGCACTGAAGCAACACTCCACCGTTTACAGGAAGGAGGATCTGTAAGTGGCAAAACTCCAAAGACTCCTCTCGAAAGACGGTTTATATAAATGCACATAGCTAACCTGCTAGCCGCTGCGTTACAAACTAAGGCACTAATTCACTTTCTACTGAAAAACTCGCTTGTCTCTTTGTAACTGCTGCTGTCAGACTCACTCAAATTTTGACTTTTTAACATGTTCCAAATTTGAACAAAAAAAAAAAAAAACAAATAAAAACAGATAGAAAAATGATCAATTCAGTTGTTTCTGTTGAACAAAAATCAGCTAAAGTCAAATCAAAATCACCACATTTGGAGCTTTTTGCACAGAATACTTCTACTTTTTATTCTTTAAGTACATTGTTAAACAGGTACTTTAATACATTTACTTTTGCTTGAGTCAAGACGGAGCTGTGGTTTTTCATGGACGTAACAGCAAATAACATCACAGATTTAACCTATTTCTTACTTATATTTTGCATTTTCCAGGCATTTCAAACTTCTTTTGGTCGTGTTGCAGAAAAGAGTTCGAAATGACAGTGAAACGCTTTGGGATTAGACGACATCACCAGGTGGTAGAGACAAACTAATTCTTCAAATTTCTCGAATGTGTGAATAGAACTGTCCCTGCTGCTGTCAGACTCATTTTAAATGTTCGTATTAACCCTCTACATGATCCTGGGGTATTTTTTTTTTTAGTTACGTAGAGTTTTTTGGGGTTGTATTTATTTATTTATTTTTTTTTTCTTGCTATTATTTGTTTATTTTTGTTATTTTGAGGGTATTTTTTTGTTTGTTTGTTTGTTTGGGTTTTTTATTTTTTTTGTATGTCCTTTTTTGTTGTTTTTTTGTTATTTAGATTTTTTTTTTTTTTTTTTTTGTTAATTTGATTTTATTTATTTATTGTTTTGCTATTTTGAGGTTTTGGGGTTTTTTTCTGTTATTTTGAAGTGTTTTTATTTTTTGGTTATTTTGAGTTTATTTTGAGGTTTTTGTGTCTCTCTCTCTGTCCCTGCTGCTGTCAGACTCATGTTGGTCTTAAATGTTCGTATTAACCCTCTACATGATCCTGGGGTTTTTATTTCACTATTGTGTCTGTAAATCAACACATGAACATTAATAACAGACACATCAGGTCCTTCTTTCCCCGACGTCGCTCCTGTTAGCGTTAGCAACAGGTTCGATTGACAGAGTTGCTAAGCGAAAAGAGAAGCAGGAAGAGGCATTACCTTCAACATCCTCGCTCCTGATTGGCTCTTTGGTTGCTATGATACTCGTGGTCGAAATTCCAAATATGCAACTCGCTCCAAATTAGCCGATATAACAGCTCTCGCCTCGATTAGCTTAATTTGACTGGAGCCGAACTTCGAACGCTGTGGGTGGCGTCACACTCACTTAGTTCACTTCTTTACCTATAAAAAAAATAAACTTTGTTCATTTGACACAATTAAATCAAGAGTTAATTTGCAAAAAAACAGATAAGTGGAGGCTTGCAGTTTACTCTTAATATATTAACATTTCCAAAACCCAAATTTGACAGCTACCAAAACATAAATCCATCCCCTTCTTGATAAAAACTTGACATTATTGTGCACTGGTAAGATCTGTACAACATGGAGACAAAAAGAATAAAAAGGTATTGCCAAGTTTTCAAAATGGAGATCGTTTTTTGCCAACGAACTCTTCAAATTTTAATGTACGATGGACCCGACCTGGTAAACACATGGTTCAGTCGAAGTAAATCCTTCAAAAATACCATTTACATTTAACTTTTTAGGTTCACGTCTCATATGACCCATCCACTCCCAAAGGTTGAGTGAGGTGCGCCGGTTTCCACACTTCCTCAAGCATCTTCCAACTTCAAAAATCACATGATATATTATTTATTCAAATGTACATAGTTCTTGGAAAATAACAAACTCATCCTTGTTCCAACAACAGCAACAACATCACAAACGGCTTGTAAAACAAACCACAGAGGCGTAGTTAAAAGTGTGTGAATTAAAATGAACAGTGACCTCAAAGTTTATACATAATTCATCAGAATAAGGTCAGGGAAACGCTGCTAAGTATAGACACAGATGAAAAACAAAGCAGAGACATGCTATTTGGTTTGAACTGGGACAACACAGATTAACAAGTCTCTTTGTCCTCACTGAACATGCCTTCAGGGAGAGTTACATGAGCAAAAACGACATAAAAAAACAGTATATTCATTCATTTATTCTTATAACGAGATCAGGACAACATAAAGCCTCTGAGACTCTGCTACAACTCAACTTTAAAGTCGGTATTTGTGTTCTGCTACTCGCTCGACTGACAAACTCTCTCGTTTCTCCCAAGTCCTTTTTCCTGTGGGCCGTGAGAGTGCAGACAGCGGGAGGCCTGACCCCGAGAGCAGAAGAGCGCCCCCTGGCCTTCAGCAGAGACTGTGCTTAGTGGTGTGGGCAGGGATTAAAGGCAGTTTGTCCTTCCCTTCTTCTCTCTTCTAGTTTGTACCACCTGTGGTCATGCCCGGGGGAGCGTGGCCTGTGAGCGTTTGATTGATCCAAACTACATTTTGACCTAGAAGGGCTCCATAGGTTCCATTCTTTACTAGAGAGAGCCCCTGCTAACAGCCTGCAGTGTTTTTCTCCTGTGTTTTAGCCTCCCTGACATGAATGCTAAGTAATCCCTCCTTGGCCCACTTCATTTAGCAACACTTAGCTCTTTGACCGATTGACTGCTTCGCCTGTGTGTCGATGGGCTCGGTGTGTGCGCTTTACTTTTCATGTGAAGCTTTGTTCTCGCAGCTACAGCACACAGGGTCGTTTGTATCAGAACCGGTTACCACCCCGTGAGGGCCAGCGCTGCCACTTTCGATTCACTGTTGGGGGGGCGAGGGGTCAAGTTCTGTAAAATTCAGAAAAGTGACTGTGTGGGGTTTAGCGAGGCCAGAACGCAGCCAGACGGACATGTGCTGGGGCGATCCAACAGGCCTGGTGTTAAACTGTTCAACTCTTATGAGATGTGAATGTTCGTCTGCCAAGAGAGTCACAGCGTTCACCCCGAGCCTTCAGCGCTGCCACTTTCAAACCCCCAACCAATCTGGCAACGAGATTAACACAAGCAACTTCAAAATGTACGATGAAAGAGTCGTTCCATTCTATTCTCCAAAAAATGGGAGTTAAAATGTAAAACGCTGTGGACCAGTCAAATGAAGCTCGTCGAGGCTAGATCGGTTATAGCGGCGAATTCGGAGCTGAGTTTCATGTTGTGACTATCATAGCAACAAAAGAGCCAATCAGGAGCGAGGATGTTGAAGGTAACGCCCCTTCCCGCCTGCACCGCTGGTTTAGAAGGTAGCGAGCGCTTAGCAACGCTGTCAATCAAACCTGTTGCTAAGGTTGTTAAGACCAAAATGAGTCTGACAGCAGCAGGTACAGAGAGAGGGTCTCACTTCCTGTTTAGAACGCAGCGTTAGCATGTTAGCTCCACTCATTTACATACACAGTCTATGTTCATGACACGAGGTAAAGTGAGTTAAATTACTTGAACGCCGTTTCGTTGCAGACAAAATGGAGACGAGCTGCTTAAGTAAGAGCGTTTTACATCGTTCCTTCTCACCGTTGCGTAATCAAAAGGCTTTGGTCTTTACACTTTCTTGCATGTTTTGACGTTATCGTTGCTCATTATTGTAACTTACTTTGAAGCGGCTTGTGAACCTGTCGAGCCATTTAATACGAACATTTAAGACCAAAATGACGAGTCTGACAGCAGCAGGTACAGAGAGAGGGGACAGTTTTACAATAGAAAGTGAATTGGAGCCAGAATCGATGGAGCCGGAATTTGGAACATGGTGTCTAGCAGGTTAGCTACGTCCATTTATAAAAACAGTCTATGGTTTTATCGGGCTGTTTATGTCACATTAACTTTATATCATCAATCAGATATAATTTAATTTAAGTTCTTTATAGAGCGCATTTAAAACAAACTTTAACAAAAAAAACAGTCACACACTTCAATCCGTGAGTCAATGCAAATAAAAAGTAAAGAATCTCACTACTGTCGATTATGGCGTCAATACTTATTTAATATTTGTGGAACTGTGATGTTTCCCTGTGCAAAAAACAAAGTACAGTTTTTAAATCAAGACGAGAGCGACTTTTTAGATCCTTAAACGATCTTAAATCTGCTGTAACAATGTGATCAGTCGACAGATTTTTCTTTTCTTGACTAATCCATTGACAAATATCTTTTAAATAGTAGAGGGTTATATATGACACTTTTCCACCTTCAAGGAAACACTCACACATTCACACAACAGTATAAACAGACACTGGGGTGAAGGGGGTTAAGTGTCTTGCTCAAGGACACCGCCAACCTGTAGGTCACTATATCTGATCATTTTTTCCATGTCAAAAGCAGGATTCGAACCGCCAACCTTCGAATCAGTGGACAAACTCTTCAGTCTACTATAACACTGTAATCTCTGGACATCGTTCTCGAGGTTCACTGAAGAATATTAAAACACAAGGATCAAAAATCATAAAAACTTGAGTAAACTTCATGGTGTCACTCACTTAATGACGTGAAAAATCTGATTCTTACAGCTGTAGATTCTCAATAGTCGGAGTAAAACAGCCTCGGTGCTTCCAGTCCTGCCCAAAGTTTCCTTCCACACTGAAGTTACTGTCGGAGTGAGAAGAGATTGGAGTTTTTGTCGACATAAAGATGCGGCACAGGGAGCACATTTTGAAGGAAGCAGAGAATTGTGGGTGCTATTGCGACGTCGGGATTTGCCAGTTCTTTTCCCTGTCACCTCCATTTCTCTCCAAAACAGATCGTGGAAGTAGAAAACAACATTTGTCGTTGCACGTTACGTCTGGGCTGTTCTGGGCCCCACTGAAAGCCCAGTGTGTGGCTCCTTTCAACAGAAGATGGTAACAGGCCTTGTTAATTGGACTTGGCGAGGTTTTGCATGAAGCCTTATTGTCAGCATGACTGAGTGAGCAGCTACGGGCCAAACCCATCCATACACAGATCCCCCACGCACCAGGCCAAGTCTGAGGCAGGCGTCAACAGCGAGGACTTCACTTTAGAAAGAATCAAATGAACGTGGTCTGGATGTATGAAGATGAGGAAAGTTTAGCAAAGATTACGACGTTTGTGTTTGTTTCAGCTTCAATGGAAGAATAAGGCATTTTTATTATGTCAGATAACTAAGAAAATATTTAGATTTTATTAGAAAAATGCCAGTAGAAAGAAAAACAGTTAAAATGCACAGTTTAATTTGTCTGAACTTGTCAAGATCCCAGTCTGTCTGTGTTTTCTGTGCTGTTTTTTCCTGTTTGTACCTGGAGCTGGGCGGAAACACTAGCACCACCCACGACTCACCTGCTGCGGATCTGTAATCAAGCCTCCACCACAAAGAGACCAAAGATCCTCCACCAGATCGTCAGTGTAAGCGGCTGTTGTGTCCTTGGGCAAGACACTTAACTCACCTTGCCCCTGTCTGTGTACATGACATAAAGACGGGAAGAAGTGGATGTGAGCGTGAGTCTGTCTTCATCCACGGCGTTTCTCTCCAGTCAAATGAAGCTAATCGAGGCTAGCAGTTATAGCGGCTAATTTGGAGCTGACCGAGAGTATCATAGCAACCAAAGAGCCAATCAGGAGCGAGACTGTTGAACGTAACGCCCCTTACTAACTGCAGCGCTGTTTTAGCACTGTTGTTAATCAAACCTGTTGCTAACGCTAGCGGGAGTGACCTCGGGGAAAGAAGGACCTGATTTGTCTGTTATTAATGTTCATATCTTGATTTATGGACAAAATAGTGAAATAAAAACACTAGGATCATTATTACGAACCTTTTTAAGACCAAAACGAGTCAATGCATGCCCACAGCGTTCAAAGTTTGGCTGCAGTCAAATGAAGCTAATTGAGGCTAGCAGTTTTATCGGCTAATTTGGAGCGAGTTGCATATTTGGAATTTCGACCACGAGTATCATAGCAACCAAAGAGCCAATCAGGAGGATGTTGAAGGTAACACCTCTTCTTGCTAACGCTGCTGGTTTAGCAGGGACACTGTCAATCAAATCTGTTGCTAACGCTAACAGGAGCGACTTCGGGGAAAGAAGGACCTGATGTGTCTGTTATTAATGTTCATATGTTGATTTACAGACACAGACGTGAAATAAAAACCCCAGGATCATGTAGAGGGTTAATACAAACATTTATTACAGAGAGACGAGTGAGTTTTTCAATACAAAGTGAATTAGAGCCAAAGTTGATGGCGGCTAGCAGGTTAGCTTTGTCCATATATATACAGTCTATATGGAAAATCGCTGTATAAAAATTTGACTATTTGCCATTTAACACATTTTTCTGTCATTTTTCACTAACTGCATCTTCATTTAAAGCTCTAACATGTAACTCCTCTGGTGGCTGGTGCATCACGTTCGCATTATCTCTTGTTAAAACCGCACATCAGCAGTACGAGTCGACCGAACTGAACGCAGGGGCAGAAAGGTCGATCTTTTCCACAAAAGTTTTATCACTGTCAGAAGCTGCCGTCTGACTTCTGTTAAATATGTGATTGAAATGATTCTGACGCAAACCTACAAAAGAAATAATGACTTATTGAAGAAGAATGGTTGGAGCCACAATGCACGGTTGATTAGATTATATTATCCAGTTCTGAGTTACTCGTATTTAAGCACGCAGGTACACAGCCTTCTGCAATTTTCAGACCAGACCTAACCTTTCGCTCTCTAGATTTTGAAATTTTAACCCACTCATGGACTGAAATTCATTACCTCTTCATTCAATCTAGTTTTCTTGTTCTCTGATTATGACCTTTTCACCAAATAGCTACTCCTGGTGAAATAATGATAGGCTAGTGCACTAAAACAGGCACATGCACGGGACTGCGCCGCGGAGGGACTCAGAACATTGTTGTTACAGAGCGCTGGACTTTCTGTCGAACTTTGCATAACGTCCAAAGTTTCTGAACTCGAAGATTTTTTTAAGCAAATTTAAAAGTTCAGAGGTTTGGGTCAACTGAGTTAGAACAAAATGTAAAATTAACCAAATCTAACTCCCATTTGATCCTTTGACCAGTTTAGATTCTGCAGCGGAGACTTTAGACTCGTGGAAGTAGAATCAGATCTGAAGATGAACACTAGAGGGCGATGTGTTCTTTTCGGTGGCTTAAGCTCAAAATGCTAAAAAAAAAGATTTGTTCTTTTCCATTACTTCCTCAAAACTAGCCTTGCGCCACCTAACATGTGAGGACAGAAATGTGCACCACGTGATCAGTTCTGACCAATCAGAGCGATAGGTGCGAGAGCGGAGCTAGCTTAAGCTCAGAGTGCGGCTAGGCTAAATTTTACAAAGGTTTGAGCGTTTAAAAATTCAAAAATATTTACAAAATCCAACTTTTACGAGAGCTGGATGCCCTGTCAGCTGAACATGAGCAGTTTGAATTCACAAAAAGTCCATTGCGCTCTGTGGAATAATTCTTTCTGGGCCGGAACTCACAGGAGCTGCAGTACCTGGAGCAGCCACTAGTCCATCTCACCCTGGGACGGAGGGGTCGTGTCTTTTCCGGTTCTTATTAAAGAGAGTGAGGCTGTGATTACAAACATATACAGATTAGATTAGATTAGTAGATTAGCATGATAGCTCTGCTGCTAAAAGGCTATTTTCAGGACTCTTGTCTTTTGCTGTCAGCAGGGGGAGCTCTAATATGAAAAATATGAAAATTATTGCCGGAAAAAAAGGGGGAGGCCAGAAAAGTCTTTTAAAGTACTTCTCTTTTTTTTTTCCATGCTTGCATTATTTAAGTCAGGGGTGTCAAACTCATTTTCACAGAGGGCCACATCAACAAAATAGTCGCTCTCAAAGGACCAGATATAATGTAAAATAAATGCAACTACTTTTTAATTTTGTTAATTAACCGTTTCTATATTTTACAAATATGGCACCTGGATTTGCAGAGATATGAAGAAAATGGCTGTGTAACGGATGTACAGAGCTCGGCCTTCGCACTGACAACTTTTTCTTTCAAAGCATCAAAGAATGGAACAAACTTTCCTCTGACATGAAAAACTTTTCATTTAATGTTAATAATTTATTATTAGAGAATCATTAGTGTCAGCTTTAAGGTGGTAATGGGTCTGATATAGTCTTAGTGAGATTTCATTGTAAAATTTGATTATGTAATAATTGTTCACTTGTAGTGTGTGAGTGTGTGTTGATTATATTTCTTACATTTTATTTTCTATTTCTCACCTGCTCAGGGACGACAGATGGAAACGAGCTTTGGCTATAATCTGGTGTAAAGCATCTTTAATGTTTTTGCACATTGTCCCTGTCAAATAAACTAATAAAGTAAAGTAAAATAAGTATCTCCTGATAAACTGATATTTTAAGAGAGTTGTATCTTTTAATTTACTTTGTCGCGGGCCACATAAAATGACGTGGCGGGCCACATTTGGCCCATGGGCCTTGAGTTTGACACATGTGTTTTAAATTCTAAAACAAGAGATCCAAGGTTAGATTGAATTTGCATGTTCTCCCAGGTTTTCTGAACGTTCTCCGGTTTCCTCTTCCTCCAAAATCATGAGCGTTAATATCCCCCCGACAGTTTGACACTGTACCCTCTTAAGCCTTAGTTTTCATTTCTATAATCTGTTCAGATGATGGACAAAATGTCATATTGTCGTAACACACACTGAGGCGGTGTAATATTAGCCTGACTAAAGCGTACACCATCAGTGGAGCCCGTCTGCAGGTTGACAGGAGACCATTTCTACACCATCTCTCTTCTTCTCTTCCCACCATCATTAATTTCTGCAAAAGAGATGTCCCCGGGTGAGACTCATTCACATGCAGATGGCACTGTTCCTCACAAGCCTCTCTCCCTCCCTCTCACTATCTCTCCATCTCTCTGTCTCCATCAGGCCGTTTAGCGCTTCCTTCCTCGCTCTTTGGCTGTGCTCTCGTTCCTATATTAAGCAAACGGTTAGCAGTGGCAGCCGTAGGTGACAGAGCAGTCATATTTCAGCAGAGGGAGGGCGCACGGAACGCATCGAGCGGCTCCGGATACATTACAAAAGAATCTGTCTCTTTAAAAGTGTGTTGAGTCTGGGAGGGCATTTATCCATGTAGATTATTTCACGTTTTATTCCTCCATTATGCTCGAACCAAAGCCTCCTCTGTTACATCTTGTTCGGCAGGGCTTTATCTGCTTTGGCGGTGATATGCAATTGTGTTATGAAAGATTAGTGCATTTAAGCTAAAGAAAAGCCGAGAGGACAGCTCAGTGCCCTCCATTCTTCAGCTGTTTCTGTTATACAATCGCTCCCATTCAAGGCCCCTATGTAACGGTTTTAGATCAGTGCTGCGGTTTACAATGAACAGTTGTAAAAGAAGAACTCCTCTTAGGTAAAAGTGCAAATACCACAGAAAAAGACTCAAGTAAAAGTATCACATGCAACATCTACTGAAGTAAAAGTAGTAAAAGTACAGTTTAAAATGGTAAAAAGTCACATTTTTATACATTGCTTTACAGCGAGGAACCACACACCAGTGCACACAGACACTGGGGTGAGGCGGGTTAAGTGTCTTGCCCAAGGACACAATGACAGCATCGTTTATGGGAGCTGGAATCGCACCGTCAACTTATGGGTCAGTGGATCTGATCGGTAAAGTAAAAAGTAAAAGTACTTGATGCAGATTTTCAGGTTTAATAAAGCTTCAAATGTGGTGATTTTGAAGATTTGAGCTGAATTTTGTTCAACAGAAACAAATGAATTAAGATTTTTCCAGCTGTTCCTGTTTCATATTTTTATTGATGTGGGAACAAATATTGTACTGTCATTTAAACAACTAATGCATGCACATCTTTTTCATTTATATATAACAAGAACTAAAACTTCAAAAATAAATAAACAATATAAAATAATAATAATAATGATAATATTAATAATAATAATAATAATAATAATAATAATAATAATAATAATAATAATAATAATAATAATAATAATACAAAAATTAATTAATTAATTAGTCACACAAATCTCAACACACAAGAAATAATAAAAAATATTATACATCATAAATAAAATAAATAATAATAATATTTTCCAGCTATTTGTATATTTTTGTTTTGCTCAAATTATGAACGTAAAGCAGTAATAAAAAAAATACTTTTACTTTTCAGTCCAGTTCAAAAATGTAGTAGAGTAGAAAGTACAGATACTGCTCTCAAATGTACTGAAGTAAAAGTAAAAAGTACCCACTGTAAAATGTACTCAAGTAAAGTACAGATATTTTTATTTTTTTTAACTAGTACAGTACTTTACTACTTTTACTCTGTTACCTTCCACCGCTGACACTGAATAAAACATAGATTAATGTATTTGTGCTTTATCTCCACCAGAACAGACAGAATATGTGAGAAAAGCCTGAGGACAGTTGTGCCGTCGCCTCGTCTCTGCAGGAGAACGAGTCCGGACTTATTTATGACAGACCCTGTCATAACCGTCTCATTTACTGCTTAACCCCTAAACCACAGGGTTCTACAGCTCATCTTAACGAGGCTCAGTCTCTGACATTTTCCACTGGAGTAATTAGTAATTAGTGACCTGTTAAAGCTCTGGATCTGGCCATGACCCAGAGCCGCGAGTGCGATTCCTCTCTCTCCAGCTCATATCTGACCTGAGACACTTTGATGACACGGGCTTTGAAGAGCTGATCAAAGAGCCGGCCTTCTGATGAGACTCGTGTTTCTGCTGAGGAAACGCACAGGAATACCAAGTGGAGTGATGAGGGCGGAGAGGCGCAGTGCAGGGAAAGACCTTAAGGCTCATGTGCATTAGGTAAATGTGAACATCTCAAAGTCCATGACCTGTGTTACCCTGGATACTTGAAAAGACCCTAACGCCACCCCAGGGTCTCGCTATGAATGCATAAACGCACGCCCACGTAAACCAACAGGTAAAACAACAGGTAAACTGACATAAACCAACATAAACTAACAGATACACCAACATAAACCAGCATAAACCAACATAAACCAACGTAAGCCAACAGGTAAACCGACAGGTAAACCAACAAAAATCAACATAAACCAACATAAACCAGCAGGTAAACCAACATAAACCAGCATAAACCAACATAAACCAACATAAACCAACATAACCAACAGATAAACCAACATAAACCAACAGGTAAACTGACATAAACCAACATAACCAACATAAACCAACAGGTAAACCAACATAAACCAACTTAAACCAACAGAAACCAACAGGTAAACCAACATAAACCAACATAAACCAACAGAAACCAACAGGTAAACCAACATAAACCAACAGAAACCAACAGAAACCAACAGAAACCAACAGAAACCAACAGAAACCAAGAGGTAAACCAACATAAACCAACAGAAACCAACAGAAACCAACAGAAACCAACAGAAACCAAGAGGTAAACCAACATAAACCAACAGAAACCAACAGAAACTAACAGAAACCAACAGAAACCAAGAGGTAAACCAACATAAACCAACAGAAAGCAACAGAAACCAACAGAAACCAACAGGTAAACCAACATAAACCAACATAAACCGACAGGTAGATTAAAATAAACCAACATAAACCGATAGTTAAACTAGCATAAACCAACATAAACAGGTAAACGAACATTTAAATCAACATAAACCAACATAAACCAACATAAACCGATAGTTAAACTAGCATAAACCAACATAAACAGGTAAACGAACATTTAAATCAACATAAACCAACATAAACCAACATAAACCGATAGTTAAACTAGCATAAACCAACATAAACAGGTAAACGAACATTTAAATCAACATAAACCAACATAAACCAACATAAACCGATAGTTAAACTAGCATAAACCAACATAAACAGGTAAACGAACATTTAAATCAACATAAACCAACATAAACCAACATAAACCGATAGTTAAACTAGCATAAACCGATATAAACAGCTAAACGAACATGTCAAACCAGTGCATTAACCTAAAATCCATCAAAAACCATTCACCAAAACTTTATTACCAGCATCTCAACTGCAGGTTTTTCCTCTTTGTTTGTTGAACTTTGTCAATCTGCCGTCTCTAAGATCTCAAACCAAACCCAAAAAGAACAAACATGGAAATAAAACGACGCCGGGATGTAACCGACGACAACACGAGGTCAAACAGGTAGAAAATCAATTATCACGTCGTGTCCAGACAAACAGGCGAAGCATCTCCACCCGCCCACCCGCCCACCTCTCCACCTGTCAGGGCCCGTCATCAGATTTTTACTTCCTCGTTTCCCCGTTTGTTGCTTTGTGTGTTCGTGTTTTTGTGTGTGTGTGGGCCAAACGTGAGCGAACACAAGCGAACTGGGCATCTGTATTCAGGTGTGCTAATGGAATCAGTGAGGCTAAAATGGCAGGAGGTGAAAGGTGAGAAGAGGAGACAGTTCCACACCAGCGCTGCCCTGTCGCTCCACCAAACCACTGGAGTGTGTGAGATGTGCGAGATACTGCGTGTGTGGGTGTGCGGCAGGGAGTCATCACAATGTGGGGACTGAAACCTGTACACACGCCGCTTCATGGACACTCGCCTCATGTGGGGACAAAAATCAGCTCCCTGTGGTGTAATGATGCTTTATTTTTATTACACATCGACTGATATGGGATTTTTTTTTCATGGCTGATGCTGATTCTGATCTGGATCTGACAAATGATGTTTATGTCGAGAGCGGGACTCGAACCGGCAACCTTTGGATTAGTAGACAAACACTGAAACACACAGAAAAGAGCTGGAAAACTTACTTATAGTACAGATTTGTGTGACCTACTTTCATAGCATTTTAAGAATATATCCTAACAATACTGTATGTATGTTGAAAGGACAAAAAAAAAACAGAAACATACAAAATGAATAAATAAAAAATAAATAAATGCATATGTACATTAATAAACAAATAAATAAATACATAAAAAAAATGCATACATACATTAATAAACAAATAAATAATAAATACATAAAAAATAAATAGATGCGTACATACATTAATAAACAAATAAATAAATACATACATAAAAAATAAATAAATGCATACATACATTAATAAACAAATACATAAATACATAAATAAAAAATAAATAAATACACACACAAATAAACAAATAAATGAATACATAAACTATTAAATAAATAAACACATACATACATACATACATAAATAAATAAATAAATAAATAAACAAAGAAATAAATACATAAACATATAAATACATAAATAAATAAATCAATACACACATAAATAAACAAATAAATACATAAACATATAAATACATAAATAAATAAATCAATACACACATAAATAAACAAATAAATACATAAACTATTAAATAAATAAACAAAGGCATAAAACAAACACATAAATAAATAAACAAATAAATAAAATACATAAATAAGTAAATAACCAAAGAAATACATATACTTACTACTACTTAATACTACTTCAGTGTTTCATTATTTCAGTGCCTTCTCTGTATCTAAAAACAGCTTTAACACGAGGGCGGGTCGTCTGTGATCTGCTGGTTCATGTAAACTGCAGATGTTTTCCTGAAGTGGTTCGGAGTTTTGTGTTTTAAACATTCATCGTCTTTTTACAGAGATGTTCTGGAGTTAAAGATGTTATTTATGTACGTGTGGGGACTTCTTACAAAATTGCTATTGACATTTATGAGAATATAGAGCTATTTTGTGTTATCTAACTGTGTGTTTAGGGCTGGCGCAGATCTGAAGATTAGACACTTAAGTAAAATGTTTGCGTTATAATTCACACAACAGTTGGAGCTGTCACCGCGTTCTCGCTGTAAAGTTTGCCCAAGAACATAATTATTATGAAACCATAACAATGCCTTGGACTTATGTAACAGTAATAATAATACAATCATGTGGTCTTCTGCTGATTTATTTCAATAGATGAAGACGTTGGACTGCAGATGGCGCTGTCCTCCTGCCTCCACCTGACAGAAGACAACGCCAAAACCTGTTTAAACCAGCTGAACAGATACATCACGTGACCACACTGAGGCGCTAGTGAGCAGTTCAAACTGTCAGAGTTTGGACTGCTCACTCGCGCTGTGGGTTGTTGTCCAGTTGTTGGGGCAGATTGTTGTCTGGTTGTTGGTGCAGCAGATTGTTGTCTGGTTGTTGGGGCAGGTTGTTTGTCCGGTTGTTGGGGCTGGAGGTTGTTGTCTGGTTGTTGGAGCAGAATGTTGTCCGGTTGTTGGAGCAGATTGTTGTCTGGTTATTGGGGCTGGAGGTTGTTGTCTGGTTGTTGGGGCAGATTGTTGTCTGGTTGTTGGGGCAGCAGATTGTTGTCCGGTTGTTGAGGCAGATTGTTGTCTGCATTTTGGGGCAGGTTGTTGTTGTCCGGTTGTTGGAACAGATTGTTGTCTGGTTGTTGGGGCAGATTGTTGTCCGGTTGTTGGGGCAGCAGATTGTTGTCTGGTTGTTGGGGCAGATTGTTGTCTGGTTGTTGGGGCAGCAGATTGTTGTCTGGTTGTTGGGGCAGATTGTTGTCCGGTTGTTTTGGCAGATTGTTGTCTCCGGTTGTTGGGGCAGATTGTTGTCCGGTTGTTGGGGCAGATTGTTGTCTGGTTGTTGAGGCAGATTGTTGTCCGATTGTTGGTGCAGCAGATTGTTGTCCGGTTGTTGGGACAGGTTGTTGTCGTCCGGTTGTTGGGGGACCAAGTAAATATAGGACAACACACTCACATCGGATTTGATTATCAGCTTTTTCAAACAGTGCAGAGCTAAAATCAGATTTTGTAAAAGATAATGTGCTACAGTTTAATTTGGACAATCTTCAGGGGACTCCAGAACCAGCACGCTCCAAAAATCAATCCCTGAATATTCAAACGGCACCGGAGAGACGGATGGCAGGAGAATGAGTTGTACCAATTAGGCGCAGACAGGACCGGAGGAGGCCCGGCGTCGCACTGAGCCGCTTCAAAACCATTTGGAAAACTGCAAAGCCAGGCCTACTACGCAATAAAACTTAGGTCACTATCGGTCTCTTCACAGCTGAGGAAATCACAGGGAAAATAAAAGAACCAAAACTCTCTCGTTTATCTTGGTTAGGCGCCTTCGAGCTTCACTGGTCAGAATAATAAACAAAGACTTGCGCAGTGAGGGGTGAGCGGGCAGAGTTTGCCACTAGGACGCCACGGGAACCAGAACTGAGCAATTATGCCTCTGTGATATTTGGTGTGGACCGGCTTATTCTGGTTTTTAGGCAGTAGCTGTACCGTGGTCACGCTGACAGCACACAGGACCACAGAGGATGTTTAAATAGACTTTTTAGTATTTTAATCTGACATTTTTATATACTCAGATCATAATTCTACATTTTTGAAAGCGTGATTTCTATTTAACCTCCCGCTCTTGAACCTTGTGTCGAGTACTGTGCGTTTCAGACATGGACATGAACTTATTTCTCAGGAAGAATGCTACACAGACTCGTTTTAAGATGTCTTCACTGAAACCAGCTCCTTCAGTTTCAAGCCGCAGCTCCTTTTACCTGTGACAAAAGGCCTTCGTAACCCATCTTTCTGTGACATTTTCTACCTCCCTGTAAGAACACTTCATAACCTTTTTATGGACAGTATGTAAAATGAGTTTAAGTTCATGAACATTCAGCGTTCAATAGATAGTACTTTTCTCCATGTATAAGTACAGGAAAAAGGCTCTTTTCTAATATAATGCATGTTCCGCTGTCTGGACCTTCACTCTTCTGATATCACATAAAAAAAAACCTTACTTTCCTTCACAATTACAGTTTCGTTCATTGTAAACCTCCATTTTGAACAGGTCTATTGACTCCCTGTTCAAAACCTCGCCTCTTCATAGCGGCCATCTAATTATAAAGCCATTTTATTGATCTCAAACCTGGAAGTAAAGCTAGCATGTTGTTAGCAGGCTAGTTGTTGTTGTTAGCACGTCAAAACTCCTCTTTACCCCCGACATGAAACGTTTCCTTATCAAAAACATGTCTGAAGAGGTTTTAGATGTTAGCGATTTAGCAGCAATTCTCCATAAATACACAAAACCATGATCCAAAACTGTACAACAACTTCACAAACCTGGTGATTTCATTTCATGGATGCATGTGCTGCAAATACATATTCTGAATGCTAATTTCGAGTAACTATTCCGTTACAGTTCTCCTAGCGGTGATCTAATTATAAAGATGTTTTATTGCAAACCTGGAAGTAGAGCTAGCATGCTGTTAGCAGGCTAGTTGTTGTTAGCGGTGCCATGATTTCCAAACTTTTTGCCCTTTGACACATGCAAAGAATGAATTAAGAACCAGTGTCGTGTGTGAGGTTCATGAGGCACTGATGAGTCACAATCAGATTTACAAACATAAACCAGGTGTAGAGTAAATCTGGACCCGGGACAATGTCTCTCCCAGTGATTTGGACAAGAATAAAAATTAATTTCAAAATAAAAGTTCCGAAGTCTGTATGAAATAGCTCTAATAGTGTGAAATAAAAAGCTGGTTTTGTATTGGTTTTTATCCTTTTCTGGTTCCCCAATTTCCAATGGATTGAATCATTAAATTTCTTACCATTTTGTACGTCTCTGTTTGAAAAGTCGAGTCTTTGTCCCGTCGTCTGGAGCAAACCCTTTAGCTCCTTTAGCGTTGGTCCTTTAATTCTAACCTCCTGCTTCGACCCAAAGTCCAGTTTAGAAAACTGAGCTTTAATATGTATCTTCCTCCATTTCAAAAGTAGAACAGACAAGAAGAAAAAAGTGAATTGCTAAAGTTGACTTGCTAACTCTAAATTGTAGTTTGCTGCCCCTATTCTGCGGGAGTTGAAAGAATCCCTGGGCTCACGAGCGCCCCCTAACATGAGGCAGGGTAACTGCGTGCCTCACCCGACGCCTTTTCACAGGTGCTATAATGTGCTCAGCCCTTAAAGAGTTAAAATAGCAGCTTAGCTACAGCTCAGTCAGAACATGTGAGGCACGAACGGCCTGTGCCTCACCACACGTCTCTTCAGTATTTCAACGGTAAAGGTAAAAAAAAAAGGAGTAAATAGCAAAGTTAAATAGAAAATAACTTTATAGTACAAATCATTGGATAAATATAACCATTTCATAATTTTTTTTCTCTATGATGACTCCCCTGACTGCACATCACTATCAAAGGTTGGCAGTTTGAATCCCGGGCTCAACATAAACATCATTGGTCTGATCTGCTGACCCACAGGTTGTCGGTGCAATTCCAGCTCCCACATATGAATGCTGTCGTTTCCCAATTCATCCGTTTCACACTTCGACCGCTGCATTTGAAAGACACTTACGTCACTTCCAATGCAACAAGATTTTCCTGTGCCCAGTATTTCCAGCGTTTCCATGGAGATTGGCCGTGAACGAAGTGTGCATCCGAGCAGACTTCACTTTCTTCTATATCCCATCATGCACTGCCCGTCACTTCTTTTACAGGAGAAACATGATATATTTTCTTAAAGTTATGTAATACTTGCTACAATTCCTTACTTCATTCAATCTAAAAAGAAATAAACAGCTGCGACGACGACACCTCGACTCTTCTTCTATGAAATAATAAAGAATTAAAAGTAAAACTGTAATAATTTCTGAGTCATTTTAGACATTTAGCTCTGTGGCGTAGGCCTGTCCCATTCCAGCCTTCGTCGGCCTCTGAACGGTACTTCGAAGTGTGCAGCCGTTGAATTGGGACACGGCAGTTGGGTCCTTGGGCAAGACACTTAACCCGCCTCGCCCCAGGTGTGAGCGAACACTGGTGAATGAATGAATGGGGAAAGCACTATATAAAAATGTGACTATTTACCATTTTAAAAGTTGCTGAGACTTCGGTTACAGCCCCGTTAGCCTCCATTAATACATTCTGTTTGCGTTAATGGCGTTATCCTACAGTCCCTGGCACGAGGTGTGATGTAAAGTGGGTCTATATGGTTTATATGTGCCGCCTGATCCGGTCATAAAGTGAGAATATCTGAGGACACGATGATAAAACTGTCGTATAGCTGGATTCTGCCTGACTCCTTATCCTCAGGCTTATTTTCAACTACAGCCATATCTCTCCATGTCGATCCCTGCTCTGTCAGACTTGGATTATGATTTACAGACAGCTGCCACCGTGTAGCTTAGAAAAACCACAGTCTGATGTACAATATTGAGGAGCAAAAGACTGGCCAGAGACTTGACAGGCAGCACACTCCTCATGCGGCGGGATAAAGGCTCAACGAGTATCTGAGCGGCCAGATGTGGATCCACTTTTATTCTGACAGTTGACATTTGCAGTCAACATGAAGATTTTGACTGAAAACAAAATGGTGGAGCGTTCACGAGGCGGACTATAGCTCTGAATGAGTCAGTTAAAGGGGAGGTCTTATGATATGTTCTGATCTATGTTATAAAGTCGTTTCCTCATCACAAACAGACCTGGAGTTGTGTTTTTGTGTTTTATTCACATGTTTAACACACAAACCTGCAGATTTACGAAAAGTTCTTCTCTCAAACAGAAAACACGCTGTTCCACCTTGTGATGTCATCATGTGGGAATACAGGAAGTGCTTCATAGTGTTTTTAAATTTTGTACATCTCCACTAGAATCATTTGGATAACAGCCCGTCTCTACTGAACTCAAAGTAAAAGGTAACAGGTAGTTGGTAACTCAAAAACTATCACTTCATGACATCACAAGGTGAAACTGAGCGTTTTGAGACAGACTAATAATAAAGTGTTACTCGAACATGTGTGAATGTATTTTCCGGACTATAAGTCACACTTCTTTTCATAGTTTGGGGGTGCGACTTATACTCAGATGTGATTTATACAGTGTGACCCAAAAGTCACTGACAGTTGAAAAAACCTCCTAACTCTTTTGTTTCTAAATATTTTTCTTTTATTTTTTCAGAGCATTTAGAACGACTCTTCCCACATTAATCTGAGCAAATCCAGTACCGAGGAACGAACCCTCATTGTACAGTGGGACTTTGAGTCACATGGGTCAAACTCACAAACCCAGCAGTGTTACCGTCGACATTTTAATACCAGAGATGCCCCGAGAGTAAATGCCATTAAAGGAATAATAAATGTTTTTCACAGACAGGGGGCAGTATGTGATCTCCACAGACCTGACTCGTCCTGATTTCTTCCTGTGGGTCTATCTTAAAGAAAAGGTGTTTGTGAATAAACCTCAGACAATAAACCACTTCAAACGAGGATCAAATAAAAGCCATTAGGTCGTTTTTACTTCCTCTAGTTTAAGTCGTGATAAGTTCAAGTGTAAGTGAACAATTATAACCGTATATACTTCCAAAAATCTGGGAGGGTTCAGTTTATCTCCTGCTAAAAATTGGTGAGTATAACTTAAGAATTAAAGGAGCTACTGAAGATTTAAAAGTGTCACTGACTTTTGGGCCACCGTGTATGTGAAATATGTTTTTTTCTTCATTATTCTGCATTTTTTGGCTGGTGCGACTTACACTCCAGTAAATACGTCTGTTTTTGAGGAGGTGACAGGATTATTCCGCAGATTAAAGCTCACAAACTTAATACAGATGGTTTAAACTCTCTGGTCTTGTCCGTTGTGTGGTTTGACTGTGGTGCAGCGTAACTGTCCTTGAGCTCATCCTTATTCGACACCACAGCTGCAGACGTGTTACTCCGGTTTTGTTTTCAGAAGATTTGGAGATTTTAACCAATCTCTGTCAGATCTGTTATTATGAAGTGAAGACGTTTTTATGATACGATTCAATCCAGGCTTTTTCCAGCGTCTCCGAGCACGTCTCGGGTTTTCAGTTCTGTAAAACATGTTTGTCTTTCCCGCTCACATGTGGAGACTTTTGGACTTAAAGTGGAGGTGTTCAGCAAAATCGATTTTTATTTTTCACCTTTCTCCCATGTTCTAACGCTGTTCCTCATGAAAAACACGCCTCAACATGTTTCAGATTCAGATTCAGTCATTCATGCATGTTTGAGTAATATAGCGATCTCTCTCGGACCCTGTGGTTAGCTATAAATTCTGTACGAGGCTCCGCCCACAAGCCGACATCACCCATGCTCCACGTGACAATTGATAAAAAGTGATAAAAAGTGATAAAAAATACCAAAATACCTCCTCTTTAATACCCCACAGAAGTACATACCTCCTCTTTAATACCCCATAGAGGTAAATACCTCCTCTTTAATACCCCACAGAAGTAAATACCTCCTCTTTAATACCCCACAGAAGTAAATACCTCCTCTTTAATACCCCAGAGAAGTAAATACCTCCTCTTTAATACCCCATAGAGGTAAATACCTCCTCTTTAATACCCCACAAAAGTAAATACCTCCTCTTTAATACCCCACAGAAGTAAATACCTCCTCTTTAATACCCCACAGAAGTAAATACCTCCTCTTTAATACCCCACAGAAGTACATACCTCCTCTTTAATACCCCATAGAAGTATATACCTCCTCTTTAATACCCCACAGTAGTAATACCTCCTCTTTAATACCCCACAGAAGTAAATACCTCCTCTTTTTAATACCCCACAGAAGTAAATACCTCTCTCTTAATACCCCACAGAAGTACATACCTCTCTTTAATACCCCATAGAAGTATATACCTCCTCTTTAATACCCCACAGAAGTAAATACCTCCTCTTTAATACCCCACAGAAGTAAAAACACCTTTAGAGTAATTAAATAACTCTAGAACTTCAATGTTTATGTTTATTTGGGTCAAAATTGCCGCAACACAGAATAAAACCAACATCTTGGCGTTTTTAGTTTTCACTTTACTTTGTTTTTTGTGTAAATTAGCTTCTTTCGTTTTGTGGATTCATACAATAAATAAAAATCAAACTTTTGGTTTTGTGTCAAACAGTGAACACGACATGATCTTTATGTCAGTCATTAATCAATATCGCTTCATAATAATTTCTTTATAATCGATCAGCCCGGCGGCTCTTCTGAAATCACTGTTGTCATGGCAACGTTAAAGAAATATCACTGAACTGTAAAATAGTTGTTCTAAGGTCGTAATCGTTTAGACAGGCTCATCGTGACTGAACAAAGTGAAACTATAAATAGAGCCGTGTGTGTCCAGAGAAATGTCCCAAGAGTCTGTAAGTGCAGCACATGACCTCGAGATGACCTCCACACGACATCTCCACACGACCTCCACACGACCTCCACACGACCTCCACACGACCTCCACCATATAAAACCCACGATTACACAACAGCGGTGTCTGAATGTCCACACTATCACCTACAGGGGGCAATATTTAGAGGTGATTTTAGTGGTGTCCCATGACCAAGGACTGAAAAAATAGCTCACTCAACATTTCCCACAATGCACCTTGAAAAGCAGTGGGTATCAGTGGTCACTAGAGCGGTCAATACGGACCACAATGCACTGGGAGAGTTAGAGAAACCCCAGTGGACAGAGACAGGTCTTTAACTGGACACAACACGACTGAATGAAGCAGAAGCTCTGGTTTATCTCTGTGGATCTGATTATGAAGAAAACTCTGAATTAAACTGTCGATGTGTAAAGTTGTTTGAGTTCGCCTCGTACCTGAGCTTGAGATGTTAAAAGATGTTAAAGAGCAACAATTTCCACATCTCAGACTAACATTTTTTAATCCATCAGTCCGTTTACGTTAGATCCAGTTTGATATAAACTTGTCTGATTATTATTAGTCCATAAAAACTTGTGTCAGTCCAACCTGAACAATATTTATGACACAAATCAACTTTTATCAGAGTTTAGGCTTTAAACTTTTTTCACCCAGATCCAGAGTCACAAAAGTAGTGAGCCTAGAGTTCAAATCTCTCTGTGAACGAGGCTCTGTAGCACATGTGTCAAACTCAAGGCCCACGGACCAAATGTGGCACTCCACGTCACTTTATGTGGCCCTCGACAGGGTACATTTAAAGGTCTGATGGTCTTAAAATGTCATTTTTTCCATATTTTTAGCCATATTTTTACATCTAGGGTTAGGGTTAGGCTATTTGTAACTTGAATAAGTAATAAATACAGAAACAGTTGATTAAAAAGTTGAAAAAATAGTTAGATTTATTTACATCTGGCCATTTGAGCGCTGCCATTTTACTGATGTGGGTGAAAATGTGTTTGACGCCCCTGATCTATAGAGTCTGATAAAAAGTGTAGAGCTGGAGGAACATTCAGACACAGACATAATTATATTTTTATCAACATTTGAAACATTTTGATTTCAAACTCTCATTGTCGATAGTCTCACTGAAGAGCTGTGAGTTTTCATGTCTGACTTTACGGGAGACAACTGGAGTCAAAGCTGTTAGCGCCATTTCATTTCATTTGTCTTTTTTAATTAACCAAGCCACTTTATTGTGACGTTGCCAGGGAGAGAACCTAATGTCTCGCCATTTTCCTTTCCTTTGGTCACATTTTTACGTAGCGCTTTTCCACTTTCAAGTCACTTAAAGCTCTTTACATCAAGGAACCACTCACACATTCACACACCAGGGTACACTGACATTAAGGGCGAGGTGGGTTAAGTGTCTTGCCCAAGGACACAACAGTGGGAGCTGGAATCGCACCGTCAACCTGTGGGTCAATAGCTCCGACTGCTCTACCAACAATGTTCATGTCAAGAGCGGGATTCGAACCACCAACCTTCAGCTCAGAGGACAAACGATCCACCAAGTATTTAGCACAATCCGTGATTTCTGTCGGAGTTGAACCTTTGTTGAAAAGACGTTGAACTGAAAAGGAAAAACGGAGCAGCCACGTCAGCCTCAAACTTCACTTTTGTTATAACGATTAAACCTCTGATTCAGTGAATAGGTTTGAGTTTGATGTTTTGTTCAAAGGGCTGAGGAGGTTTGGCCTTTGCTCATATCGACTCGGAGAAGAACGGCTCATTTCTGACGATTCTAATTACGGTTTCACCAACTGTTAGAGAATAGTTTTACATCATGACTCATTTGGAGTTTTTAAACCCTGAATGTTCTCAGTTTAGGGACATTTGGACACAGTGTAATTATGACTTTAATGACATATTTTTGCAGAGCTGAAGCAGTGACCGGGCTTCAGGAGTCAGTGAGGAGGAACTCAGGAGGAAGAAGAAAAACGTCTGTGCGAGACTGGGGGATTTGGGGCGAAAATGGACTTTTAAAACAAAAATGAAACTGGAGACATTTTGAGTAAGTTTGATGATGATAAGGGACTATCAAGGACACATGAGGGACTACAAAGGACACATGAGGGACTATCAAGGATGTATGAGGGACTACCAAGGATGCATGAGGGACTATCAAGGACACATGAGGGACTACAAAGGACACATGAGGGACTATCAAGGATGTATGAGGGACTACCAAGGATGCATGAGGGACTATCAAGTACACATGAGAGACTACCAAGAACACATAGGGGACTACCAAGGATGCACAAGGGACTATCAAAGACGCATGAGGGACTATCAAGGACACATGAGGGACTATCAAGGACGCATGAGGGACTATCAAGGACGCATGAGGGACTATCAAGTACACATGAGGGACTATGAAGGACGCATGAGGGACTATCAAGGACGCATGAGGGATGATCAAGGACACATGAGGGACTATGAAGGACATATGAGGAACTATCAAGGACGCATGACGGACTACAAAGGATATAAGGACATATAAGGGACTACCAAAGACACACGAGGGACTACCAAGGATGTACTGCCAAGGACACAGGAGGGTCTTTCAAGGACATATGAGGGACTACCAAGGACATATGATGGACTATGATGGACATAAGGACATATGAGGGACTACCAAGGACACATGAGGGACTACCAAGGACACATGAGGGACTACCAAGGACAGATGAGGGAGTACCAAGGACACATGAGGAGCTACCAAGGACACATGAGGGTCTATCTAGGACACATGAGGTTCTATCAAGGACACAGGAGGGACTACCAAGGACACAGGAAGGACGAGGGACTACCAAGAATACATGCAGGACTACCAAGGACACGCACACACACACTATACAAACACACACAGAGCAGAGGACACACACACTATACAGACACACATTATACAAAGAGACACTATACAAACACATACGCAGAGCAGAGGACACACACTATACAAACACACACAAACTATACAAACACACACAGAGCAGAGGCAGAGGACACACACACACTATACAAACACACACACACTATACAAAGACACACACACTACACAAACACACACACAGAGACACACACTATACTTTAACTGACCTCGAGGTGGAAGAAATACTCAGCTTTGTTATTTAAGTAAAAGTACAGATACCAGGAAAAAATAAGTATCACATGAAAAAAAAATCAGCTTAATTAAAAGTATTAAAGTATAAAAAGTAAAAGTATTTCACACAGATCTTGAGATTTAATAAAACTTCAGATGTGGTGATTTTGATAAAGATTTGAGCTGATTTTTATAAAGACACATGTTAACAGCAGTGATGAAACTCAAATACTCAGAAACACAGGATTATAAAACGTCTTCGGTACAAGTCTGGACTTTTTACATGAAAATTGAAGTTGAGAAAGTGTAAGAGACATTTTGAAGACGTGTTGGGTCCAAGAATGTGCCTGTCCCGGCTCTCGTGTGAGCGTCTGAACACGAGGATGCTTCAGAGCGGCTCCGAGGATCCGGCGCTGGCTGAGAGGAAGCGGGTCACGCCACAGGGGAGGCATGTCACTGCGTCTTCAGACAGGGGGAGCTGCAGCGGCCAGGAACGAGCCGCACACGAAGGAGAGAAGAAAACAACATGTAAATAAAACATAGGGAATTCTACTTTTGTGGTGTAATTGACAACGGAGGAACGAGGTGAAAGAAAGTACGAGTATTTCATGTTCAAATTCAACTTTACATTCACTGAAATGTATAAAAAGGAAAATAAATCAGCTGTAGAATATTTAAAAAAAACTGATTTCGTGAATAATAATAATAATAATAATAATAATAATAATAATAATAATAATAATAATAATAATAATAATGAAAATACATTGATAATATTGGTGATAGTAATAATAATGTTAATATAATTTAAAAAAAATAATAATAATGTTAATAATATTTAAAAATAATAATAATTCCTGTATCACCACATGATGACATCACAAGGTGGAACAGCGTGTTTTCAGCCTAAATCTGCAGGGTTTGTGTGTTAAACGTGTGTGATTTTAACAAAGCACAATCATTTGGATGATTTTATCTCCTGAAATTGCCCATCTCTACTGAATAAAATGAGCTGTTAATTTGAAAACTACCACTTTATGACATCACAAGGTGGAACAGACTAATAATAGTGTTACTCAAACATAAAACACAACTCCAGGTCTGTTTTTTGAGGAAATAACAACATTATAACATGATTTAAACCTCAGAAGAGTCAATTTTATGTAATATCTGACCTTTAAACTGTGTTAATGACAGGATCTGACAGGCAGAGGGCGCTGTCCCAGGCCTGGAAAACTCGATAACTCGCTGCATTAAACATAAAATATTTGCCCAACAACTGGAAGAAATTGAATGATTTAAAATCTTACCAAACCTACGAAAACACCTGCGAGTTTAAACTTTTAATGCCTCGAACAGGAAACTGAAATCGCTCATCTCGTTTTCGTACGGCCGAGTTTCCAGAGTTTAAGTGAACAGCTCCTTTAACCTTTAGTTCAGCAGAAGATGGACAATTCCAGAGCTGAAATGAACCAAATTATTGCAGAAATGAAGTTTACAAACACAGTGGAGCACTTCCTGTATCACCACATGATGACATCACAAGGTGGAACAGAGTGTTTTCTGTTTGACAAAAGTGCTGGTCTTTTAGTCCTGGTTCAGTCCTGGTTTAGTCCTGGTTTAGTCCTGGTTTAGTCCTGGTTAAGTCCCGGTTTAGTCCTGGTTTAGTCCTGGTTTAGTCCTGGTTTAGTCCTGGTTTAGTCCTGGTTCAGTCCTGGTTTAGTCCTGGTTTAGTCCCAGTTTAGTCCCAGTTTAGTCCTGGTTTAGTCCTGGTTCAGTCCTGGTTTAGACCTGGTTTGGTCCCGGTTTAGTGGAGTTTAAAAACACTTCCTGTATCACCACATGATGACATCACGAGGTGGAACAGAGTGTTTTCAGTCTGAGAGAAGAAGAACTCAGCCTAAATCTGCAGGGTGGTTATCTGTGGTCAAAAACAGACCTGGAGTTGTGTTTTGTTTCATTCACATGTTTGAGTCACACTTTATTATTAGTCTGTAACATCTCCAAAGCTCAAAATGCTCTGTTCCACCTTGTGATGTCATGAAGTGGTAGTTTTCAACCATTTTAACAGCTCCTCCTTTTACCTTTAGTACAAAATTGGCAATTCCAGAGGTGAAACAATCCAAATGATTATAGAAATGAAGGTGTGTGGAGTTTAAAAACACAGTGGAGCACTTCCTGTATCACCACATGATGACATCACAAGGTGGAACAGCGCGTTTTCAGCCTAAATTCCTGCATTTCAACATGTGCGAATGAAACAAAACACAACTCCAGCTCTAAATATATGACTGGGTTTTGAGTTTTAGTCTAAATTCTTACAAAACGACCACCTCAGACGTATTTATACTTTCATAAATCCCCGAATAACCACAACCGTCTCGTTTAATCGAGCGTTTTTACATTCGCTCTATTTTTACTCTAAACGCAGAGGGACAAAGACGCTGATCTCCGGCTGTGCGTCTCTTCAAACTCAGCCTAAACGCGGCACTTGTCCTGACAGCGCCTGAAACAAAAGCCACAGGGGCGTCCAAAACTGCACTTAATTACAACCGAGGAAGTAACAAGGGCTGGAAAATTAAATAACCAATATATAATTTATTTAGAGGCGGACGGGACGAGTCAGCAGCTTCGCCGTTATGAGCCTGGTCACAGAGGAGTCACACTTATGAACCAAGAGCAGCTCCACTCCAGATATTGGCCCCAGAAGCTGTTTTCGTGGAGGAGGTGGAGGTTTTTGGTTTTTTGTGAGCGTCTTTCTCTTCTGTTTCCATCTCGTAAATATTTCAGCCGCAGATACAACAGCAGATGTGTATGTTCTGTAGATAAAGGTCACGGCGATCTGAAGATACACGGGACGAGGTTTGTCGGATGGATTTTTCGCTGAAGAGGTTGGAAGGATGGATCGTAAAAAAAGACACACACCGAAGCACATTTTGGATCCAAACATGGTCGTGTTTATTTGAGTTTATAACCAAAAGTTTGAGGCGTAGTTTTACTTCTGACGTGTTGAGAATTGAGAAACTGCACAAAGTGTTCAAAACTTAAAACTTCAAACTGAACTTGAAAGATTTTTGTGTTCAACTTTAGAGCAAATTACAAAATGTTTTAAAGGAACCAGCGAAACATTCACATCCACACGGACGCTGGAGGTGTGCCCGTCCTGATTGGCTAAAAGACTGTAGACCATTGTGTTCTGCGTCCTGATTGGCTGAGGGACTGTAGACCATTGTGTTCTGCGTCCTGATTGGCTGAGGGACTGTAGACCATTGTGTTCTGTGTCCTGATTGGCTGAGGGACTGTAGACCATTGTCCATCAGTCTCCTCCGTGTCTCCTGTACAGTACAGAATGTGTCAGACAAATTTACATAAATGTTGGATCAGTGTGACTCTGAAGTGCTGTATGTTTGCAAGTTTTCTCCCGACAAAACCCACAATGTCGATGAAACGTTCTGCACCGACAAAGGCACCGACGAAGGTTTGAACTTTGTGTTTAAACGAGAGAGAAATGTGAGAAAATGTTAATGCCTGTGTGAGAAAAGTGTATAAAGTGTGTGGTGAGGGGTTTTACAGACAAGAAACAGAGAGAATAATGTAAAAAATAAAGCTGATACTTACCGCCAACCTTCAGATCAGTGGGAAACACTTGACTGAGCCACTGTTTCCTTTTTTTCCAACAAGAGACAGTAGTGTGGTCAGAACAAAGGCGATTTCACCAAAATGATCTGGAATCAAACCTGTTGGTAACACTAACAGGAGCGACGTCGGGGAAAGAAGGACCTGATGTGTCTGTTATTAATGTTCATATGTTGATTTACAGACACAGACGTGAAATAAAAACCCCAGGATCATGTAGAGGGTTAATACGAACATTTAAGACCAAAATGAGTCTGACAGCAACAGGGACAGAGAGAGAGGAGAGCGTTTTTTTTTTTTTTTTTTTTTTTCCAAAAAACTAAACTAAAATAAAAATATAGCTTAAAAAAAAACTAAAACAAAAAAACTAATTCAAAATAACAAAAATTATTAAACCCAAGATAACAAAAGATTAAAATAAACTCAAAATTACTAAAAAAAAAAAAAAAAAAACAAAAAAAAACAACTAAAACTCAACAAAATTTCAATATGAACTCAAAAAAAAAAAAAAAAAAAAAAAAAAAAAAAGATGAAAATAGACCAAAAAAAATCATGAATAAACTCAAAAAAAAAAAAAAAAAAAAAAGAAGAAGAACCTAGGATCATGTAGAGGATTAATACAAACATTTAAGACCAAAATGAGTCTGACAGCAGCAGGTACAGAGAGAGAGGACACAGTTTTTCAATAGAAAGTGAATTGAAGCCAGAGTCGATGGAGACAGAAGTGTGCACATGATCACTTCCTGTTCGGCAGAGGCTAGCAGGTTAGCATGTCTATTACTGAACCAAAATAATGCAAACAGCACAAGTATAAGTTTTATTTTGACACAATCCAGCTCCGTCTGATCCAAACACAAGCAGCTCATTCTGAAGTTCTCTCCAAAACTAAACCCGCCGACACCAGCAAAAAACAGTCAAACCATCTTTGTCTGAAAGTGCAGATCTTTATTCTGTTGTGTGAGAAACATTTGGTCTTAAACAAAGCTGTATTCTCTCCTCGTGGCCGCACAGGTGGTCCCGCGCTCGCCTCGTACTGTATCCACGTCTTAATGAGAGTTTTCAAAGCCGCACCATAAACTATTACAACTGCGCTTGTTAAAAGATTATTATTTCACCTGCTGCAACACAACAGGCGCTTGTAACTCTCCAACTACTGAAACTACTATAAATGATTCCCTTTCAGGCAGTAAATTAGCAGGACAAAGCTGCATTGTAAAGCAGCTGACTCCACGTGCTCCCATTACCGCGCCCAGACCTTTCCTTCACTTTTTATCCAACTCCAGCCTCTTCGTCGGCCATTTTGTTTCCTCGCTCGCACAAACACGCCGGGCGGATCCCTGGTGGCTGCAGTCGGGAGCATTACTTTCCTTCCCTGTGAGGCGGAGCTGTGGATCGGACGAGCCTGAGGGGAGAGAGGCCAATTTAACCTCCACGCACCAGTCCTCCAGTCCTCCGCTCCCCCCTCTGTCTCCACCTCCACTCTCTCCATCTCTGTCTCCACCTCGGGTCCCTCTCTTCGTCTCGTGTCCCCGCTGACGTGTTTGTCCCCCTCGTGTTCATTTCTCCTCCCTCCGTCCATGTTTGGTGCAGAGTCCAAGGCTGTTATATCATTTATATCAAACCTCTGCCTTTCTGCCCCCGTCTCTCCCTCTCTTTCACTTTCTCTTTCTCTCTATCCTTCTCTCCCTCTCCTTCTCTAGCTCTGTCTCTCTTTCTCCCTCTCTTTCTCCCTCTCTTTCTCTCTCTCTCTCTATCCTTCTCTCCCTCTCCTTCTCTAGCTCTGTCTCTCTTTCTCCCTCTCTTTCACCCTCTCTCTCCCCCTGTCTGTGCATCCTTCTCTCCCTCCCTCTTTCTCCTTCCCCCCTCCCTCCATCTATGCATCTCTCTCTCTTTGTCTCTCTTTCCCTGTCTGTGCATCCTTCCCTCACTATCTCCCTCTCTGTGTCTGCACCCCCCTCTCTCCCACTCTCTCTCCCCTCCTCCCCCTTTGTACATCCCTCTCTCCCTCCTCCATCTCTCTTCCTCTGTATGTACATCCCTCTCTCCCTCTGTCTGTGCATCCCTGTCTCCCTCTCTCTCCTTCCCTCCATTTCCTCTGTCTGTGCATCCCACTCCGTCTCTCTTTCCCTCTCTCCTTCTGTGCATCCCTCTCTCCCTCTCTCCTTCTCTTTGTCTATGCATCTCACTTGCTCCCCCTCCCTCTCTCTCTCTCTGCCTGTGCATCCCTCTCTCCCTCTCTCTCCTTCACTCCCTTCCTCTATCCATCTTTCTGTGCATCCCTCCCTCTCTCTGTCAGTGCATCTCTCCCTCCCTTCCTCTCTCTCTCCCTCTGTCTGTGCATCCCTCTCTCTCCTTCTCTCCCTTCCTCTTTCCTTCTTTCTATGCATCCCTCCCTCTCTCTCCCTCTGTCAGTGCATCCCTCTCTCACTTGCTCTCTCCCTATCTCTCCCTCTGTCTGTGCATCCATCTCTCCCTCTCTCTCCCTCTCTCTCCTTCTCTCCCTTCCTCTTTCCTTCTTTCTATGCATCCCTCCCCCTCTCTCCCTCTGTCAGCGCATCCCTCTCTCACTCCCTCTCCCTCTGACTCTGCATCCATCCCTCTCTCTCTCTCCTCTGTCTGTCCATTCCTCTCTCCCCCTCTTTCTACTCTCTCCCTCTCCCTCTTCTCTCTCTCCATCCCTCCCTCCTCCCTCTCTCTTTCTCCTCTCTCCTTCTCTCTCCCTCTCCCTCTTCTCTCTCCATCCCTCCCTCCTCCCTCTCTTTCTACTCTCTCCCTCTCCTTCTCTCTCCCTCCCTCCCTCCTCCCTTTCTCTTTCTCCTCTCTCCTTCTCTCTCCCTCTCCCTCTTCTCTCTCCATCCCTCCCTCCTCCCTCTCTCTTTCTCCTCTCTTTAATTGGACGCCACTTCCCGCCCCTGTCATCGGCGGCGTAGCTTTGAGCTCAGCAGGAGACAGGAAAAGTGTGTCTCCCTCCCTCTGCTCCTCTCACATCGTCCAAACCTCTGTTTTACCACAATCATGATTCTGGTGGTTTATTTAGAGCGTGGCCCTTCACATCGGGCTTAAAGACGCTCTAAAGACGCTCTATAGATGCTCTAAAGACGCTCTAAAGACGCTCTAAAGGCGCTCTAAAGACGCTGTATAGATGCTCTAAAGATGCTCTAAAGACGCTCTAAAGACGCTCTAAAGACGCTCTAAAGACGCTCTAAAGTCGCTCTAAAGACGCTCTAAAGACGCTCTAAAGACGCTCTAAAGATGCTCTAAAGACGCTCTAAAGACGCTCTAAAGACGCTCTAAAGACGCTCTTAAAGACGGTCTAAAGACGCTCTAAAGACGCTCTAAAGACGCTCTTAAAGTCGCTCTTAAAGTCGCTCTTAAAGATGCTCTAAAGTCGCCCTAAAGTCGACCTAAAGACGCTCTAAAGACGCTCTAAGGACTCTCTAAAGACGCTCTAAGGACGCTCTAAAGTCACTCTAAAGACGCTCTAAGGACGCTCTAAAGTCGCTCTAAAGACACTCTAAAGTCGCTCTAAAGACGCTCTAAGAACGCTCTAAAGTCACTCTAAAGTCACTCTAAAGACGCTCTAAGGACGCTCTAAAGACGCTCTAAAGACGCTCTTAAAGTCGCTCTTAAAGTCGCTCTTAAAGACGCTCAGATAAACATGGCGTCCATCATGAAGAAAGCCTCAGATTCACACACGACACATGTTACAGACACTTTAACTCTGCAGGAGAGATTCTGTGACACTTTTCAGACATTTACCTTCCTCCTCGTCGCATGTTTGAAGTATTTTTCTCCCAGGAGCAGCATTAAGCTTTGAAAAATACAAATATTAAATAAAACAGCCTTGCCAACAGATTTTTGTGTAGGAAATAAAATAAACTTCTGTTGAGTCCAGATCTTGCACGAATTTATAGATATAAAACCTCAAAAACATGAACCCCAGGATCATGTAAAGCGGGTTAATATGGACATTTAAGACTAAAATGACACAGTTTTTCAATAGAAAGTGAAGTGGAGCCGATGGAGCTGGAAGCTCGGCCATGATCACTTCCTGTTTGGAATGCGGCGGCTAACTACAAGTCTATGATTAAAAGACAGAAATAACTAAACATTTGAGACATTTATAAACGGAGAACAAACTTTACAGATTCACAGGCGACACATTTCAGTTTGTATCTGTCACGTGTGTGTGTCCGTAACGACGAGGAGCTGTGCATTAAAGCTGCAGAATGCACGGCTCCTTGATGTTAAACACATTTTAAATGTTGGGGTGAGCTGGATCAGAGGCTGCAGGCCACGAATAGTCCAAGGAGCAAAATCACAAGGATAACGAATGAACCGGAGCATGACATGAGGCTGACTTGTGGAAATACCGGAAGATGTCTGGCCTCGAGAGTCGGATCCTCAGTCCTTTTAGTGGATGAGTTGCAGGTGTGTGTGGGAGGAGCCAGAATCTCCGCCCAGCTCCAGGCTCAAACACAGAAAAGAGGGGAAAAACAGCACAGAGGGGCCACAGTTTTTCAATAGAAACTGAATTGGAGCCAGAGTCGATGGAGCAGGAAGCGCGAACATGCTCACTTCCTGTTTGGAATGGCTAGCAGGTTAGCTATGTCCATTTATATAACCAGAATATCTCCCACCGTTGTACATTAGCATTAGCCGTGTGCATTAGCTCCAGTATCATCCTTCCAGGGTCAAAGCTAACCTGTTGCCAGTCGTTGTCTGGCTGCACCTTGTTGAAAAAGCCGAGTGTCTTTAGTTATTAATGACTCGATGCGTTAGCCCTGCCGCTGTCGCTCTGTTTGTGTTTCCAGCTTCACTTAAACGCTCCACAAACCCAGAACAACTCCGACAATCTGCCAGAAACAAAGTGTAAAAGTCATACATATTCATACGAACGCGGAATCTCTTTTAACTTTGACAAAGGAGCTGGAGAAATGCTGTTTTATGAAATCCTCTGTAAACGCCACGTAATGTGTTAATATAATCGTGTAGAAGACTTTGTTCTGTGATGTTCTGTGTTACCCACGAAATCACCGCGGGACGAGCAGCTGCGTTTGGGGAAGCTCAGAGGTCAAAAGTTTAGTTGTAGCTGCTCTTAGCTTCAAACACGGTGTAATTTTGCGTCCTTTATATTGGAACTTTATCAGGTTAAGCATTAGGCCGATATTTCCACTGTCGTTTGGCTAAAGACTCACTGTGGATCTTACACTGGGGATGTGATTATCCACCGATGTTTATTTTAAGTTATTTTAAGATTTTAAATGTATTTATGTAAGAATTCAACATGGAGGAGTGGCGCATTGTGCAGTTTTAATGCTCCGTTGCCATGGATACAAATTGAAATCTGTAAAGTCTGTTCTCCGTCTGTAAATGTCTCGAGTATTTAGTTTAATCATAGACTGTTTAAATAAATGGGCGTAGCTAACCTGCTAGCCGCTGCGTTCCAAACAGGAAGTGATCATGGGCGTACTTCCAGCTCCATTGAATCTGGCTCCAATTCACTTTCGATTGAACTATGGTCTTAAATATTTGTATTAACCCTCTACATGATCCTGGGGTTTTTATTTCACTATTTTGTCTGTAAATCAACATATGAACATTAATAACAGACAAATCAGGCGACTTCTTTTCCCCGAGGTCGCTCCCGCTAGCGTTAGCAACAGGTTTGATTGACAGCGTTGCTAAGTACCTCTCCCTGTTAAACCAGCAGTGTGGGCGGGAAGGGGCGTTACCTTCAACCACCTCGCTCCTGATTGGCTCTTTGGTTGCTATGATACTCCTGGTCAGAATTCCTAATATGTAACTCTGCTCCAAATTAGCCGCTATAACTGCTAGCATCGATGAGCTTCATTTGGACGTCAAGCTCACCCAGTTTATGGCTTTAAATGAAGCTGGTCCCTTCGTTCTACTCAGACCAGTTCTTTACCGTTGTTATGGTGATGGCGATGGCCGCAGAGAACGTGATTTAACTACTTCGGCGTTGTACAGAGCTAACACGCGACAGTTAGCCGTTGAAATTCTCTCTGACTGTGGTATAATCTTCTTTAAGTGACGATGTTTCTTAATGTCCTTAAAGTCACTTCTTCCCAAAAACAGTGAGATTTGTGCCTTTTTCAAGCATGACCCAAAAGAAATATTATATAAAATCAACTTTTCTGAGCTTTTCACCACGTTACAACAGTATTCCCTCACCACATGTTTACCCACGATGCATTTCCATTGATTCATACATGTATTAAAGGCTTGAGCGCTCACAAAACTTCAGTTTTCACCTCCCCCATATCTCCACTCCTCCGCCCGAGTTTACTTGTTTAAAAGAGAACATCAGCAGACACTTTTCTAATAATAAACTGTTATAAATATCTGTGTAATCCCTGAGTCGTCCAGGTCCAAAGCCGACAGGTGAGAGCCTCAGGGGCCGATTATATAAAATAAAACTCAGGCACAGTGCTCACTTAGTGCAGCTCATTAAACTGAGCCAACAAACAGAAACTCTAAACAAACAGGTGTGTTAGCTTCAGTGTCGTTAGCGCCTCCTTCAGACAGATATGAGGAGTGTCCAGCAGGAATCTGACCAGAACTGAAGAAACGTCTTCACTCTGAAACATTTGTCCAGTTACAGAATAGAGTTTTTCTTTTCTTTTTCGTTTTAAATAGTAACAGCTGCCCAACAGTTTGGTTCTGCTGATTTATACCAGAGAGTTTAACAGAAAAACTCTGTGATCATGTTTAAACTGTGAGAACAAACTGTCAGTAAACCTCACTGCGGCTCATGGTTGAAGAGCTCGAGCACATGGACTTTTTAAACAAACGTTTATCTGGAGTTGAACAAAATTAATGAGCTTCATTAACACCAATTGATTCCTTCACTTTTCATCTCGTGTTTGTGCTTCCAAACGACTCAGGATCACAGACTCAAGGCCTTGGAGATTATAATGACAGAGGATCACAGACTCAAGGCCTTGGAGATTATGACAATGGGATCACAGACTCAAGGCCTTTTGCCCTGCGTTTCTGTGGCGAGAATTTAGCGTTGACAAGGAGCGTCTTGACCGCTCATCTGTTGGACGCTCTGTTCACTTTGGTCCAAAGCATCAGGTGCCAGAGTTGAAAAAGCTGAACTTCTGGCGCCGCACCAACCAGAGACTACATTCCAGTGATGTAGTGACGTCATTATACAGAAAAAGAAGAAACACATCAGCTACAAACTAGCGGCGACTAAATTATGCTGGTCGCCCCGGATAGAACGCCGCCGCTGAGCCGATCTCCTCCATTTATGAGTTTTAAGTGATAAATACACTAAAGCCCCTCTCTCCACCTGGTCAGCAGCTTCACAAAGACACAGGGAAAACAAAACATCCAAAGGCACTCGTGGACCGCAATGGACGCCATGGACACACGTCAAGTACTTTCTCTGACATGCATCCAAGGCGTTTGCCCTCAAAAGGCGTCCAACTAGAGGCGTCCAACTAGAGGCGTCCAACTAGAGACATTAACTAGAGACATTTAACTAGAGACATTTAACTAGAGGTGTCCAACCAGAGACCTCCAACCAGAGACGTCCAACCAGAGACCTCCAACCAAAGGCGTCCAACCAGAGACATTTAACTAGAGGTGTCCAACCAGAGGCCTCCAACCAGAGACCTCCAACCAGAGACCTCCAACCAGAGGTGTCCAACCAGGGGCGTCCAACCAGGGGCGTCCAACCAGGGGCGTCCAACCAGAGGCGTCCAACCAGAGGCCTCCAACCAGAGACGTCCAACCAGAAGTGTCCAACTAGGGGCATCAAACGTGATTTTGACGCCGTGGTTTGACGCAGCCTTATCGACTTTATCGCGACAGAGGATCACAAACTCACGGCCTGAGTTTAAATTAAACAGTTTTGAAAATAGCCATAGACACTAATTGTGCGTTAAAAAAACCTCTTCTCACAACCCCCTAGGCTTCGTTTGTTAATTAGCCTCGTTAGCCGGCTTAAAAGTGGAGTCTCCCCAAAGCCTTACGTAGATTTATCAGCAGTAATTGAAAGGTAATTCAGACTCCTGCAGGTGGAAACTTGGCCAGCAACAGAAAATGAAAGTTAAAGACGTGGGGCATGTGAGGAGAGGAGCTGGAGCTGGTCTTTGAGGCGCAGAAAGACGTTGTACCTCCTGTCTCCTTCTCTCACTCCTCTCTCACTCTCTACGCCGCCTATTCCCACATGCGAGGCCATTCTCACCAGCTCGTTTAGCACCTCCTCTTCTCCCTATGCCCTCCCTGGGTTGGACTTAATAATTCATCTCGGCTGTTGCTAAAGAGAAAGTCTGGCTCCTGGTGAAGGTTCCTACAGTTCCCTCGCAGCTGGGACCAGGTCAGTGTCTCTTGTAAAGTGGAGTTTGGAGTTGGGTCCCTCTTAATCTGACCCTGCGTGTGATAAAACGTCTGAATGATGCATCAGCCGCTGGTAGAACGATGGTTAACCTCAGAACTTTAAGTGTAGAAGATTTACATGTTGGTGCTTTAAGTTTGTAAAGGAAAAACAGACGAAAAATCCATCAGGACAGAGACTAAGGCCCAGAACTTACTTAAAAACATGGTCCTGGTTTAGTCCCGGTTCAGTCCTCGTTTAGTCCTGGTTTAGTCCTGGTTTAGTCCTGGTTTAGTCGTGTTTTAGTCCTGGTTTAGTCCTGGTTTAGACCCGGTTCAGTCCTGGTTTAGTCCTGGTTTAGTCTTGTTTTAGTCCTGGTTTAGTCCTGGTTTAGTCCTGGTTTAGTCCTGGTTTAGTCCCGGTTTAGACCCGGTTCAGTCCTGGTTTAGTCCTGGTTTAGTCTTGTTTTAGTCCTGGTTTAGTCCTGGTTTAGACCTGGTTTAGACCTGGTTTAGTCCTGGTTTAGTCCCGGTTTAGACCCGGTTCAGTCCTGGTTTAGTCCTGGTTTAGTCTTGTTTTAGTCCTGGTTTAGTCCTGGTTTAGTCCTGGTTTAGTCCTGGTTAAGACATGATTTAGACTCAGTTTAATCCTGGTTTAATCAATATTTATTCCTGGTTTAGTCTTGTTTTAGTCGTGGTTTAGTTCTGGTTTAATCCTGGTTTAGTCCTGGTTTAGTCCTAGTTAAGACTTGATTTAGACTCAGTTCAATCCTGATTTAATTCATGTTTATTCCTGGTTTAGTCCTGGTTTAGTCCTGGTTTAGTCCTGGTTTAGACCTGGTTTAGTTCTGGTTTTGTCCTGGTTTAGTCCTGGTTTAGTCCTGGTAGTCCTGGTTTAGTCCTGGTTTAGACCTGGTTTAGTTCTGGTTTTGTCCTGGTTTAGTCCTGGTTTAGTCCTGGTTTAGTCCTGGTTTAGACCTGGTTTAGTCCTGGTTTAGACCTGGTTTAGTTCTGGTTTTGTCCTGGTTTAGTCCTGGTTTAGTCCTGGTTTCGTCCTAGTTTAGTCCCAGTTAAGACTTGATTTAGACCTAGTTCAATCCTGGTTTAATCCATGTTTAGTCCTGGTTTAGTCCTGCTTTAGACCTGGTTTGGTCCTGGTTTAGACCTGGTTTAGTCCTGGTTTAGACCTGGTTTGGTCCTGGTTTAGACCTGGTTTAGACCTGGTTTAGTCCTGGTTTAGACCTGGTTTGGTCCTGGTTTAGACCTGGTTTAGACCTGGTTTAGTCCTGATTTAGTCCTGGTTTAGTCCTGGTTTAGTCCTGGTTTAGTCCTCGTTTAGTCCTCGTTTAGTCCTCGTTTAGTCCTGGTTCAGACCTTCTGCGTGTATCTCTTCTTCACTGTGTTTCTCCTCGAGTTTTGGGTTTTTGTGAGTTTTTCCTGCAGGATGAGGGTCTGAGGACAGGGGGCGCTCTGCAGAAAAGTTACACAGTGAAGCTTTAAGGAGATGCACCATAAAACTGAACCATAATCTCCAATTTTAGCAGAAAAAAACTGAAAAACGAATAAAATAATGTACTTAAAACATAACTGAAGTGATTTCCAGGGTTTGGGGCGGCGCTCTCCTGCTCTCCTCCACTCGTCTCTC
Source organism: Periophthalmus modestus (assembly GCA_019594935.1). Lineage (NCBI taxonomy): Eukaryota > Metazoa > Chordata > Actinopteri > Gobiiformes > Gobiidae > Periophthalmus > Periophthalmus modestus. The sequence goes on from JAIEZT010001368.1 coordinate 34,838,783, forward strand.
TCTCCCTCTCTCCCTCTCTCCTCTGTCTTCTCCTTCTTCCACATTATTTTCTACCCCGGAGCATGCCCAAGAAGCCCCCAGCTGTGAGGAAATGTCAGACGTTTACCACCCACCATCCTGCTCGCCAAATATGCACAGACGCTCACGCAGAAACACACACGAGCCACGAGGGCAGAGCCAGCTCACACATCCACAAATTATTTCAGTTAGCGGCTGCGTGCCATTGATTTTTGCCATGGTCTACGGTGAGATCTGGTTTGGCGCCGGTTTTGGCTCACACAACACCACCGCTATGACTTAAGCCGATTACATTTTTGGGAGAGAAACCTTAAGAAGTAAAAACGGGAGTAGTTTTGTTCGCGCCGGCTTCATTTGGACGTCTCTGCTGGTTTATTCATGGGCTCCTGGGGTTGATCCTCCGTGGGGTTATTGTTGCATTCATTGACTCGAGCTGGAAATGATTTCAAATGCAGTGGATTACATTGTGAATATTGAGAATGGGGCCAAATGACTAAATGGTTGGTGGGTCATAGAAAAGGGAAAAAAACGACACAATGGCTCCGGAAACTCGGCCGTACGAAAACGCGATGAGTGATTTCAGCTTCCTGTTCGAGGCGTTAAAAGTTTAAACTCGCAGGTGTTTTCGTAGCTTTGTTAAGATTTAAATTATTCTATTTCTTCCAGTTGTTGGGCAGATGTTTTATGTTTAATGCAGCGAGTTATCGAGTTATCCAGGCCTGGGACAGCGCCCTCTGCCTGTCAGATCCGTCATTAACACAGTTTAAAGGTCAGATATTACATAAAATTGACTCTTCTGAGGTTTAAACCGTGTTATAATGTTGTTATTTCCTCAAAAACAGACCTGGAGTTGTGTTTTATGTTTGAGTAACACTATTATTAGTCTGTTCCACCTTGTGATGTCATCATGTGGCAATACAGGAAGTGCTCCACTGTGTTTTTAAACTCCACTACACCAGGACTAAACAGGGACTAAACCAGGATCAAACCAGGACTAGATCAGGACTAAACCAGGTCCAAACCAGGACTAAACCAGGACTAGACCAGGACTAAACCAGGACTAAACCAGGACTAAACCGGGACTAAACCAGGACGAAACAGGGACTAAACCAGGTCCAAACCAGGACTAAACCAGGACTACAGGATCAGGACTAAACCAGGTCTAAACCAGGACCAAACCAGGATTAAAGGACCAGGACTAAACAAGGACTGAAGCAGGACTTCTCTCAAACTGAAAACACTCTGTTCCACCTTGTGATGTCATCATGTGGCAATACTGGAAGTGCTCCACTGTGTTTTTAAACTCCACTAAACCAGGACTAAACAGGGACTAAACGAGGTCCAAACCAGGACTAAACCAGGTCTAAACCAGGACGAAACCAGGTCTAAACCAGGACTAAACCAGGACTAAACCAGGACTAAACCAGGACTAAACCAGGACTAAACCAGGTCTAAACCAGGTCTAAACCAGGACTAAACCAGGACTAAACTAGGACTAAACCAGGACTTAACCAGGACTAAAGGACCAGGACTAAACCAGGACTAAACCAGGACTAAACCAGGTCTAAACCAGGACTAAACCAGGACTAAACCAGGACTAAAGGACGGGACTAAACCAGGTCTAAACCAGGACTAAACCAGGACTAAACCAGGTCTAAACCAGGACTAAACCAGGACTAAACTAGGACTAAACCAGGACTAAACCAGGACTAAACCAGGACTAAACTAGGACTAAACCAGGACTAAAGGACCAGGACTAAACTAGGACTGAACCAGGGCTAAAGGACCAGGACTTCTCTCAAACAGAAAACACTCTGTTCCACCTTGTGATGTCATCATGTGGTGATACAGGAAGTGCTCTGCTGTGTTTTTAAACTCCACACAGCTTCATTTCTAGAATTATTTGGATCATTTCAGCTAATTTCTACACCTCAAAAGGTAAAAGAAGGAGCTGTTCACTTGAAAACTGCCACTTCATGACATCACAAGGTGGAACAGAGCATTTTGAGCTTTGGAGATGTTACAGACTAATAATAAACTGTTACTCAAACATAAAACACAACTCCAGGTCTGTTTTTGAGGAGAGAACAGCGTCAGAACATGGATTAAACCTCACGAGAGTCAGTTTTGCGTAATATAAGACCTTTAAATCACTGAAATGTGTGGAAAACTCCTCCTCCGATGTAAAAATGAAACGGTGAGAGCTGCAGCCTAAATGCTTCTGTGGTTGTCTGGTCATTTCATGCTCGTGTCCACTGGCAGATGGCGTGATGGTGCCCAGCATATGTGAGGCGGGCTGGGACAGAGCGGAGGTCTCGGAGCTCCCCCCTCGTCCCTGCTCCAATCCTCATTACCGCCCGCTCATAATTGTGTTTTTCTATTTTTTCATCGCATATTCTAACGGCCGCTGTTGCATGTAATTATACAGCAATTATCTGGTTCCTTGCCCCAAACTGGTGGAAACATTCACATTGTTTGGTGTTTGTGGAGCTCGTTCTGGAGGTTTGGGTTAGTGTCTGTTCTGTCTCGTGTTTTATAGTTATTGCAGGGTTGTGTTTATAGTTTGTGTAGTTATGCATAGCGAGGCATTATGTTTTATTCAACGATGTTCTTATGTTTGTTTCTGTTATGGGAGAATGTGTCTGTGGCCGATGGACTGGACATCGGACTGTGAGGAAATGAGAAATATTAACCTCCAATATGACACAAAATGGACTTTTATGAGATTTAAACCATGTTATAATAGTGTTACCTTCTCAAAAACAGACCTGGAGTTGTTTTTCATTCATTTTTCATTGAGTAACACTTAGTTATTATTAGTCTGTAACATCTCCAAAGCTCAAAACGCTCTGTTCCACCTCGTGATGTCATGAAGTGCTAGTTTTCAAGGAGTTAACAGCTCCTTTTACCTTTAGTTCAGTAGTAGATTGGCATTTCCAGAAGCTGAAATGAGCCAAATGATTCTAGAAATGAAGGTGTGTGGAGTTTAAAAACACAGCGGAGCACTTCCTGTATTATCACATGATGACATCACAAGGTGGAACAGACTGTTTTCAGTTCAAGAGAAGATCATCAGCCTAAATCTGCAGGTTTGTTTTTGTGTTAAACATGTGTGAATGAAACAAAACACAACTCCAGGTCTGATTGTGACGAGGAAACATTAGAACAGATCAGAAAACTGCTTAATATGGGCTTCAATTCACTTTCTATTGAAAAACGCATGTCTCCTCTCTCTGTACCTTCTGCTGTCAGACTCATTTTGGTCTTAAATGTTTGTATTAACCCTCTACATGATCCTGGGGTTCTTTTTTTTATTTTTTTTATAATTATTTATAGTCTTTTTTTTGTTGTTGTTTTCTTGTTTTTAGGGTTTTTTTGTTTTTTTGTTTGTTTGATTGTTTTTATTTTGTATTTTATTTAAGTTGCTTTTTTTTTTTTTTTTTTTTTTTTTTTGAATCACTATGAGCTTATTAATTTTTTTTGTTTATTTTGTTCATTTTATTATTATTTTTATTTATTTATTTATTTATTTATTTATTTATTTACTTATTTACTTATTTGTTTTTTTAAACTCTCCTCTCTCTGTACATGCTGCTGTCAGACTAATTTTGGTCTCAAAAGTTCATATTAACCCTCTACATGATCCTTTTTTTTTTTTTTTTTTTTTTTTTTTTTTTTTTTTTTTATTTTTTTTTTTTTTGATTGTTTTTTTTTGTATTTTTTTTATTTGTATTTTATTTTAAGTTTTTTTTTTTTTTTTTTTTTTTTTTTTACAAAATACTAACAATATTAACAGACGGATTAGGTCCTTTTTTCCTGAGGTCGCTCCTGCTAGCGTTAGCGACAGGTTTGATTGACAGCGTTGCTAAGCGCCCGCTCCCTGTTAAACCAGTGGTGTGGGCGGGAAGGGGCGTTACCTTCAACATCCTTGCTCCTGATTGGCTCTTTGGTTCCTGTGATACTCACAGTGGCCGTTCCTAATATGAAACTCTGCTCCAGATTAGCCGCTATAACTGTTAGCCTCACACTCGCTCCGTCCACTTCTTTAGACAGTTAAACTCATACATCTGTGTCATGACTCTGCAAACACATGAACAGAATTATAATAAAACAAACACAGACGATTATTCAACAGGATTTATCACATTTCGACAAAACTCTCTTCATAAATATGACAAAGTGCAGCTTTAGCTCCGTCTGTGCGTCTGAGCACACAGCAGCTGGAGCGTTCGGTCTTTACCTTAAGTCCCCCTGGCTCCACTGTCTCCTGCAGGTTGTTTTACATTCTCCAGTTCATCTGCGGCGATGTCCGGCCTCTTCTCTTCCGCACAAACATAATTAGTCTGCGATCTCACACCCAAGAACCATTGATATGTATTTTTCTTCCTCCATTTTTCTCCCCTCGAGTCAAGTTGATTCTTTGAAGTTGGGGCGTGTATAAAATCACTTGATCTTTATTTCTTTAAGTTCATTACTTATTTTCTGGTTGTGTGCATGTCATGCATTTTTAAGCAGGCCTTTGAGTTGACTTTGTGATGTTGTAACGGCACACTTCAAAGGCTTGTGCCGCTCCCCGTTCTGTGCGTTTCATCTCTTCTTCTTTCCTCTCCAGTCGGCAGCAGGCGCCCGCGAGGACCACAAAGACCAGGACGGGATTGTCACTATTGTTTTCTTAAAGTCGCTCCCTTTACTCTCATTCGCAGTATTAAATATGGGTTCTTTGCCCGGATAAGATAATAAACTCCCCCATCGCTCCTGGAGACGGGCTCCTCACAAAATATATTTCGTCTCTCAAAGTCACGGGGACGGGAGGCTTCGTTTTTCTCACGCCGTTGTCACGGTTCAGGCTTTTGAGGCGGCGTTTTATTGGTTTTAAAGCTCTGATTTAAATTGCAATATTTTGTAATGTTTGTGCAAATCCCAAATATGTAAACAGTAAACATCCACCTCAAACGTAATAAGAAAAAATCGATTTCTGTCAAAAGTTTCAGAGTGAAGACGTTTGGCTGCTGGACAGATTACTGCTTGGACACTGACTTCGATCTGTGTGAAAGAGCCTTAAATCTGAGCAGAACTGAAGAACTTTGTGTCCAGTTTGACAGATTTGAACTTTTCTTGGACTGTGGATCACAGCTGGACGACACGATTAAACGTCTGTATCAAACATCAGGAAACACTCCGCGGTTCTGCAGCTCTGGGCTCGTTTCATAATCAGACACTTTTACATCAGACTCTTATTATGACAAACACGATATTAACAATGAAGCATGAGGCAGTTTATGTAGGTCAAAATGTGGATTTCTTGAAAACTGAGCATCATATTCCAGTCTCTCTCATTCCTGCACAATGATTTGGAATCAGTTTTTTATCAGTTTTTTCAGGCTCATAACTGGCTTTTAAGTTTGAAACTTACTCCCTGTTTATATAAATGGACGTAGCTAACCCGCTAGCCGCCATGTTCCAAACAGGAAGTGAACGTGAGCGCACTTCCTGCTCCATCAACTCGACAGTTTACATTAGAAAACTGTGTCTCTCTGTCCCCGCTGCAGTCAGACTCGTCATTAAATGTTGTATTAACCCCCCACATGATAATTTTTGATCATTTTCATGATCTTTTTTTTTTTTTATTTTATTTATTTTTATTTATTTTGAGCTTCTTTATTAATTTTTTAGTTTTTTTTTTCCTTTTTTTTTTTTTGTTATTTTTTTTTTTTCTATTTTTTTGAGTAATTTTCAGTTTTTTTGTTTTTTTTTTTTTTTCCTTTTTTTTTTTTTTTTTTTTTTTTTTTTTTTTATTTTTTTATTTTTTTAATTTTTTTTTTTACTTATTTTGAGTTTATTTTATTTAATTTTTTGTTATCTAGAGTTTATTTATTCATTTTTTGTTATTTTGAGGTTTTATTTGTTGTTGTTTTTTTGTTATTTTTTTGTTTGCTGGAGTTTTTGTTTTTTTTTTTTTTCAGTTTATAATTTATTTTTATTTTATTTTATTTTATTTTTAAACTCTCTGTCCCTGCTGCTGTCAGACTCATTTTGGTCTTAAATGTTCGTATTAACCCTCTACATGATCCTGGGGGTTTTTATTTCACTCTTGTGTCTGTAAATCAACATATGAACATTAAAAACAGACACATCAGGCGTTTACCTTTCGTTGCTACACCTGCTCCAGCCTCGATGATCTTCGTTTGGCGACGCTGTGGTGACGTCTCACTCGCTCAGTCACGTTTTCCTCCGTCTATGGACTAAACTTAAACTACAAAAATCTGTTATAAAAAATGATTTTCTGTGGAATAAACCTGCGTCTGATTTTGCTGGGTTGTGTTTTCGCTCACACACACTCACACACACACACACACACACACACACACACACACACTCTCCATCTGCGCCGGGCCCTTGGGTGCCCGGCGGGTCCCGTGGGAGTGGTCGGCCCCGGGACACTGGAGGGGCCCCTGTGCCTCTGGGCTCACACTGCACCCAGCTGCGGTGTGCATGCTCCCTGCCCCGGGCCACCAAGCTGTGTGTGTTCCTGCCTTTGATTCTCGCTCCTCACTCACGGCGATGAATTTTTAGTGCCTCGTGTTCAGTCACATACAGAAAAAACAGAGAAGAAGAAGAGCTGGGTATGAAATATTACTATAGACGAACAATATATATGTGTACGTGAAAAAAACACATATTTATATTATTTTAGCACAGTTGTATGAATACTAAAAGGCTGTTTACAGAGCACACTCCCAAACTGTGCACTCTGGTTTTGTCCTGATACGAACATCTGGCAAATAATGAAACACTTTAGACAATAAACTGTGATTTTCCACATTAAATGATCATATTTTATGTTCTGATTTCATGAGTTATATCTGTGTATGTCTTATACTTGTGAAACATACAGAGACACATCATTATGAAGATATTTAGGCTCATTTCTGTCCAGTGAACAGGGCCGGTTCAGTCTATAAGCAGATTAGGCAGCTGCTTAGGGTCCCGAGGCCACCAGAGGGCCCCCAAGAGCGCACACATTTATATTTAAAATAACATAATATACCAAGTTTTATTGGACACGGGGCTTGTGTGTTTATAGCAGCTTAAATATCCCTCTGTTTTTATATCTAAAGTAGTAAAATTTCTGCTGCTGTTGTTTTGTTTTTGAGTCGGGCAGAGTGAGGGCACCAGAAAACAAAGAAAAAAACGTCTAGAATTCAACAAATTTTGAGGCCCCTCCTTATATATTTGTGCTCTGTCTTGTGACTGTGGTATCTGTGACATTCTGGATGTTTTCAGTCTGATGTTGGTCTTAAAAACACAAATAAAACTGGTCAAAGTGATGAGAGCAGAGTCAGAATGTGTCAGATGTGAATCAAAAATAGCTGAGACAGGAGGGGGCCCCAGAGACAAACTCAGGTTAGGGCCCCCTGAAAGCTAGAACCGACCCTGCCAGTGAATGTGACGTTTTTAGTATCGATACCAGCGCAAACGAGTATCTAGTTTCAATCAGAGCCTGTGTAAAGACGTGGAGTGAGTGTGACGTCATCCACAGCTTCAGCTCCAAATGAAGCTCATTAATATGAACATTTAAGACCAAATTAGTCTGACAGCAGCAGAGACAGAGAGAGAGGACACGGTTTTACAAAAGACAAAAAATAACCTTAAAATAAATAACTAAAAAAGGTGGGAAAAAAATGAACTCAAAATAAAAAAAAAAACAAAAAAAAAACACATGAAAACTCAAAATAACTAAAAGAAAAACAACACAAAAAAAACCCAACAAAACAAAATAAGAAAAGTGATAAAATAAATTAAATTATGTATGAAAAATAAAAAATAACTTAAAAAAAAACCAAACACTCAATAACAAAAAATAAATAGATCAATAAATAAACCCCCTCAAAAAAATAAAATACAATAAATAAAAATAAATAAATAAAGCTAAAAACCCAAAATATTAAAATAAAATAAAACAATAATAAATAATAATAAAGAAACAAAAAAACAAAAAGCAATCCCAGGATCATGTAGAGGGTTAATACGAACATTTAAGACCAACATGATGAGTCTCACAGCAGCAGGTACAGAGAGTTTGGAGGTTAGCTCTATGGTCTATGGTTTCGATACTAGTTTTAATATCATTTAGTATCATATTTCCGATGCTTCTGGCAGCTCTAGTGCATCGCGGTGGCCTGTTTACAGTGTGATGCAGTCCTGAATCATTGGGGTGTCAGTCCTGTGCGTCAGACTTCTGTTCTCTGGTCTTTTTATCGGGTTCTTTACTGCAGACTTGTCCTGTACAATGATGACAAAGGCTCACACTATACCGAGCTGTACAGTTCCACGGGAGTCCATCAGAGTGAACTTTAAAAGACTCTAGACTGGAGCCGCGCTGGTGTTTGGCTCACAGTTGTTGAGTTATGGCCTTTTCTCGTCTGAACAATTTGCCTCACTCTCGGATTCCTCACCCACATAACGCTCCCCGCTGCAGCCAAAGCTATAATCAACTTAGTAAGCAATTTCCTCCACGCTCATTGTGAAGGATGTGAATGTCGGAAAAAGGTAAAGCTCCTCGAGGCTTCACCCAGGCTCGTTTTGTTCTGACGTTCTACACTTTGGTTTTAAAACATTTACATTTTCTACAATTTATTCGTGAACTGATGCTGTTATAATGGAAACCAGGGCCCTAAAGTGTGAAATTTGAACATTTCACAACCAGGAGTAACAAATAATCACGATTTTGGTTGAAGAAATGAACCGGTCATTTTGTAGGTAAATGAGGACACACAGAGCGCAGACGGAGGACACATAGAGCGTAGACGGAGGACACATAGAGCGTAGACAGAGGACACATAGAGCGCAGACGGAGAGCACATAGACGACAGAGACACATAGAGCACAGACAGAGGACACATAGAGCGAGGACACAGAGACGAAGGACACAGAGAGCGCAGACGAAGGACACATAGGGCGCAGACGAAGGACACATAGAGCGCAGACGAAGGACACATAGAGCGCAGACGGAGGACACATAGAGCGCAGACGGAGGACACATATAGCACACAGACAGAGGACACATAGAGCACAGACGGAGGACACATAGAGCGCAGACGAGGGACACATAGAGCGCAGACAGAGGACACATAGAGCGCAGACAGAGGACACATAGAGCGCAGACGGAGGACACATAGACACAGAGCACAGACAGAGGACACATAGAGCGAGCACAGACGGAGGACACATAGAGCGCAGACGGAGGACACATAGAGCGCAGACAGAGACACATAGGACACATAGAGCGCAGACAGAGGACTCATAGAGCGCGCAGACACATAGAGGAGGACACATAGAGAGCAGACGGAGGACACATAGAGCGCAGACAGCAGACGCAGGAGGACACATAGAGGACGGAGGACACAGAGCGCACGGAGGACACATAAAGCGCAGACGGAGGACACATAGAGCGCAGACGGAGGACACATAGAGCAGACAGACACATAGAGTGGAGGAGGACACATAGAGCGCACAGACAGAGGAGACACATAGAGCGCATAGAGCGCAGACAGAGGACACAGAGAGCGCAGATGGAGGACACATAGGGCGCAGACGAAGGACACATAGAGCGCAGACGAAGGACACATAGAGGGCAGACAGAGGACACATAAAGCACAGACAAAGGACACATAGAGTGCAGACAGAGGACACATAGAGCGCAGACGGAGGACACATAGAGTGCAGACAGAGGACACATAGAGAGCGCAGACAGAGGACACATAGAGCGCAGACGGAGGACACATAAAGCGCAGACTGAGGACACATAGAGCGCAGACGGAGGACACATAGAGAGCGCAGACGGAGGACACATAGAGCACAGACAGAGGACACATAGAGCACAGACAGAGCGCGCAGACAGAGGACACAGAGAGCGCAGATGGAGGACACATAGGGCGCAGACGAAGGACACATAGAGCGCAGACGAAGGACACATAGAGGGCAGACAGAGGACACATAAAGCACAGACAAAGGACACATAGAGTGCAGACAGAGGACACATAGAGCGCAGACGGAGGACACATAGAGTGCAGACAGAGGACACATAGAGCGCAGACAGAGGACACATAGAGCGCAGACAGAGGACACATAGAGTCACACATTTAAACACAATCAAGAGCATTTTGACTTGACCCGATATGAAACAGGAGCCAGAGAAAGGGCCTGATGTGTCTCGTGTCTTAGTTTTTGTCTCAGACGAGAGGACCACAGACAAAGAATCACAATAATCCAAACACCACTTTACAAAGGCGTAAACATTACATATTTAAAGGTTAACTACTGTACGTCACATTTCTGTTGGTGAGTCATCCACCTGACATTATTAAAATGTTTCACACTCTGCATGATTCTCAAATGCTTTATTTTTAGCAAGAATAACACAACATGGACACGTTTAATGCCATACTGGGACATTGTAGGCAAAGCAGTAACATCTCCATGGAGACAAGCCGCGATGCGAATGCTGCACCAGAAAAATATACACAGTGAAAAGAAAAGAAATGACATATCTTTGAGTCTGGCAGATTTTATAATTCACAGACACACACGCGCCTTAGTAAGTGCAGTTACTCACAGAGAACCACATTTGGGAGCCTGTTTTTCTGTTGCACTTTCGGTTCCACCATTGCCCAAACTCGTCTTCTCTCATTTCCATATCCACAGTGCCAAACCCCAGAACATGCCCAGTGTCCACTGATTTTCCCTCGTTGAAAACAGCACAGCGAGCCCGAGCAGCTGTTGCTATAGTGACAGAGTATAGGCAGAAGTTAGCCTGTGATCCCCGCTGCGCAGTGACGGTGGTCTTGTGTTTCCTTTAGCCTTTTGTTCCCCGTGTGCATATTTAAACACTCATAACAGCGCGCCCCGAGCTCTCCCTAAGGTGCTGCTCTTAAGTGAACACGGCCCCAGACTTTAGTCCTTTACTCCTCTTCTGTTGGACTAAAGTTTGGACTAAACGCACTGACACACCAACATTCAGTCGCATTTGAATATGTTGAACTTCCTGAGGACTATTCACTGTTCACTCTTCAAAACTCACTCAAAAGTGGAAACTGAATGCAGCTGAAGTTGGTCATGTTAACACAAACTCTGAAGTTACATAAGTTGGTACCATTGACTATATGTATATAAATAGACAGAGCTAACGCGCTAAACAGCGTCGTTCCAAATAGGAAGTGATAATGGAAGTTTTACTCTTAAATGTTGTATTAACCCTCTACATGATCCTGGGGTTTTATTTCACGTCTGTGTCTGTAAATCAACATATGAACATTAATAACAGACACATCAGGTCCTTCTTTCCCCGAGGTCGCTCCTGTTAGCGTTAGCAACAGGCTTGATTGACAGCGTTGCTAAGGACTCTAAGCTAGATGTTTGTGTCTCAATGCTAATGCTAATTTTGAGGCATAATAAATATTAAAACAAAGACACACACACAAAAAATAAAAAAAATAAATAATTAAAATAAAATAAAAATAAAAATAATAATACAAAAAACTGGGTAATTTTTTATGTTTTATTATTGTTATTATTATTATTATTATTATTTATTTATTTATTTATTTATAGCTCTCTTTTTCATGCGAGCCCTGTTTAAAATACAATACAAGCTGAAAAAAAACCAAAAAAAAAACAATCAAGTATACAAGTCAATTTAAAACATTAAAAACAGGAACATGTGTGTCTAAAAGTTCGTTACCAGTTTATAAAATTGCGATTGTGTCACTAGTGCATCTAGTTTTGCTTTTTCCTTGGATTTTGTTCCATTTTTGTGAAGTAAAACCGCTAAAAAACAGCTCTTTCCCGTCTCAGTTTTTTGATGCAGCTCCTCCTCTTCAGCTTTACGCAGTCACATGACCTGGGATTAAATGTTCCGGTATCGATGAATAAATAATAAAAGTCAGCACGAGCTTGGAGACACGGCGAGCTAGCATGTGCACAGAGCTAATTGATATTATTGACACGGCGCACATGTGTAGACGCTCCTGTTTCTCCTGGACTCTCTCATCTGTCTTTACATTTTCCTTTGACCTCCAGAAGAAAAAATTCCATTTCATTTCATTTCTTTCACAGCGTCTCTGTCTCGTCTTGTATTTCCAGGCGAATGTAACAGTTTCTTGTAGAGAACAGAGCCGCAGTGACTTATAAAATAGAGAAAACAACTCAGGAGAGGGCACTAGGGGAAGTTTGCAATTACCACTCTGAACTCATTTTTACTGGGAGACTGTAAACCACTTCAGCAGCAGCGAGAGCGATATAAGCGACTTCGACAGACAAGACACCAAAGATTTAGAATTGTCCAAAAATGTGCCGGTCCAAAATCCATTTTGAATCGAAAAACGCGACGAGGACAAAGGCAAAGTGCGACTAAAATACACAAATATGGAGTTAAACCGTCACATTTTTATAGACACTCAAAGCGTTTTTACATGGAAGAACATACAAACATTCACACAGACTATGGAAGCGAGTGAGTTAAGTGTCTTGCCCAAGGACACAACTACAGCGTTCACCTGTGGGAGCTGGAATCGCACCATCAACCTGTGGATCAGTGGATTGTCCTGCTCAACCGATGATGTGTATGTCGAGAGCGGGATTTGAACCGGCAACCTTTGGATCAGTGGACAAACGAAGGTCTTGTATTTCATGTGAACTTATTTATTGTGAGTTTTTTTTTTTTTTGTATGTCAGATTAGAAAAGATACGAGGAAAGTGTCTTGTCCAAAGAAAGTTTTGTTTTTTTATGTATCAACGTCGATCTCGCTGGTTTCTCGCTAAAAAAAAGCTCCGTTCCACCTTGTGATGTCATGAAGTGGTCGTTTTCCACATTAACATCTACGTTTTTACCTTTAGTTCTGTACAGATTTGCAATTCCAGCTTTGAAATGATCCAAATGATTCTACAAATGAAGGTGTGTGGAGTTTAAAAACACAGCGGAGCACTTCCTGTATCACCACACGATGACATCACGAGGTGGAACAGAGTGTTTTCTTTCTGTTTGAGAGAAGAACTCAGCCTAAATCTGCAGGGCGCTAATCTGTAGTCAAAAACAGACCTGGAGCTGTGTTTTGTTTCATTTATTATTAGTCTGTCACATCTCCAAAGCTCAAAATGCTCTGTTCCACCTTGTGATGTCATCAAGTGGTAATACAGGAAGTGCTCCACTGTTTTTTTAAACTCCACACATCTTCATTTTGGAATCATTTGGATCATTTCTGCTCAGGAATTTCCAATTTCTACTAAAACTAAATGTAAAAGGAGCTGTTAAAATGGTTGAAAACTACCACTTCATGACATCACAAGGTGGACACAGAGCGTTTTGAGCTTTGTAGATGTTACAGACAATAATAAATGAAAACAAAACACAACTCCAGGTCTGTTTTTGAGGAAATAACAACATTATAACATGATTTAAACCTCATGAGGAACAATTTTGTGTAATTTAGGACCCTAAAAAACAGTTTTTTCGTCATGTATTCTGCACTAACACAGAGCAAAGCATCATGGTCTATGTAGTTCCCTCATTGACAATGTCCACTTTATGACATCACGAGGTGGAACAGAGCATTTTGAGCATTTTTAATAATAAAGTGTTACTGAAACATGTGTGAATGAAACAAAACTCAACTCCAGGTCTGTTTTTGAGGTTGTACGTCTCTTTAATGTTCACGTCTGTGTCTTTTGGGTCATTTCACACATTTTAAACATTTCTATCTGAAGCTGGAGTGGACACAGTTCATCCTCCTGCTGCTCACGGCTTTTACTTCCCGGTTGGGGATAAAATACATTATAATTTGAAGCAGACGGCAGCGATCTGGTTTTGTCGCTGCTTTTACAACACCTCAGCGTTTTAAGTAGCTGTGAAACTTCAACCACTTTCATAACGATCCCGGAGTAAACGGTAAACGCTCGGAAAACGACATTTTACACAGCGTTCCTCCACCTTCAAGGCTCCGACGCTTCACATCAGCGCTCACCCACTCGTTAAGTGTCTTGCCTAAAGACACATCAGCAGTGTTCATCTGTAGGAGCTGGAGTCGCACCGCCAACCTGAGATCTTTACGTTGAGAGCGGGAGGAGCCTTCGACCCAGAGCAGAGGAGTAAATGAAGCTCATCGAGGGTAAAAAGCTGCTGCAGGATTTTCTGGGCCATAAGTCGCACTTTTTTTCATAGTTTGGCTGGAGGTGCGACTTTTTCTCAGATGAGATTCAAACGTGATTTTGTTTTTTTCTTATTATTATGGATTTTTGTCTGGTGCGACTTATACTCAGATTCCATTTAGATGTGAAATATGTTTTTTTTGTGTTTGTTATTTTTTACATTTTTGTCTGGTTCCGACTTATTCTCCAGTGCGAACTTATTCTCAGATGAACTTTATATGTGAAATATATGTTTATTTTTTAAATTATTATTATGGATTTTGGCTGGTGTGTGACTTATACTCAGATGCAATTCATATGTGAAATATATGTTTATTTGTTTTTTTTTGATTATTATGGATTTTTGGCTTTTACTCAGATGCAAATTTAAATGTGAAATGTATTTTTTTTTCTTTTTAAATTAACATTATGCATTTTTCTGCTTAGTACGACTTATGCTCAGATTTATATGTGAACAATATATGGGTTTTTTTAAATTATTATTATTATGGATTTTTGGCTGTTTGATTTATACTCAGATGCAATTTATATATGAAATATATGTTGTTTTTTTTTTATTATTATTATTATGGATTTTTTGGGCTGGTATGACTCTGGTGTAACCTTTGGTCAGATGTGATTTATATGTGATTTTCTTTTTGTCTTCATTATAAACATAAACATTTGGCTGGTGCAACTTATACTCTGGTGTGACTTACACTCAGATGTGATTTAAATCTGAAATATGTTTTTTTTTTTCTTATTATTCTTATGCATTTTTTGGCTGGTGCGACTTTGACCACGAGTCTCATAGCAACCAAAGAGCCAATCCAGACTGAGGTTTAGCAACGCTGTCAATCAAACCTGTTGCTAACGCTAACGAGCGACCTCAGGGTAAAAAGGCGCCTGATTTGTCTGTTATTAATGTTCATATGTTGATTTACAGACACAGACATGAAAAAAACCCCAGGATCATGTAGAGGGTTAATACGAACATTTAAGACCAACATGAGTCTGACAGCAGCAGGGATGGAGAGAGACACAGTTTTACAAAAGACAAAAAATAACCTTAAAATAAATAACTAAAAAAGGTGGAAAAATGAACTCAAATAAAAATAAAAAGACTCAAAATAACTAAAAGAAAAAACAAACAAAACAAAATAACAAAAATAATAAAAAATAAAAAATTATGTATAAAAAAAAAAAAAATCTCAAAATAACTAAAAATAAAACCCTCAATAACAAAAAATAAATAGATAAATAATAAACCCCCTCAAAAAAAATAAAAAAAATAATAAAAAAAAAAATAATAAAGCTAAAAACCCAAATATTAAAAATCTAATAACATAATAATAATAATAATAATAATAATAATAATAATAATAATAATGATAAGAATAATAGTAAATAATAATAGTAATAATAATAATAATAATAATATAATACTAATAATAATAAAGAAACAAAAAAAACAAAACAATCCCAGAATCATGTAGAGGGTTCATACGAACATTTAAGACCAAAATGAGTCTGACAACAGCAGTACAGAGAGAGAGACAGTTTTTCAATAGAAAGTGAAATTGGAGCCAGAGTCGAGGGAGCCGGAAGCGCGCAATTGATCACTTCCTGTTTGGGAACGCTTCGGCTAGCAGGTTAGCAGGTTAGCATCCCCATTTATACATACAGTCTATGGCTAAAAGGGAGAAAAACAGCTGCACAAAACACAGTACTTGCACCAAAGCTTGAGAAGCACTCATAGCACAATCCTGTTCTAAATTTACCCTTTTCTCCAAAACAGCTTTGGTGAAAGGAAAAAGCCTGAAAGCTGCAGTAGTGTCGGACTAAAGTAGGGCACTGTGTACAACTGGGAGTAAATGTTTCTTAGCCTGGCCCACTCTGAAGTTGTATTGAGCAAAAGAAGTGGAAGAGAGAAGGGTTTCTATCACAAAACACTCAGGCGCGTCCATCGCCCAGGCAACGCGAAACTGCAGATCCCACATCCACCAAACAAAGACACGCTCCCTCTGGCAGCGCGAGGCGTTTGGAACAAAAAGATAAACGATAAATGTAAATAAATCAGAGCGAGATGGTAAGACTAAACTAAGATCGTAACAGTAATTAAGAAAATCTCATTAGACTCTTGGATTTCACATTTGTTAGAAGAATGGCTGCTAATACAGCCCTGGAGGAGTCTCCAAGTGTAGAAAAACGGCGAATAAAAATGATCCATGCGTTTTTTTTTATGACAAGTAATTTCACAAAAGACATTGAGCGGAGGAACAAAGTTGAGAGATTGCGAAGTTAGACGTATGTGTGAATATCTCAAATCGAATCATGGTATTTTCTCAAATTTTTGGGCTGATTTTTTAGGGAGGTGCTTCCAGAGGTGCTCCAATTTCACACTATCAAATTAAAGTGTCTGTGTCTCTGCGCGGGATGGATGAGCGGTATTCCTGGGAGGTGCTGGGTGCTTCGACGTTCCCATGAATAATTTGAGCGAGGCGCAGTGGGCGGTCCCTCAGAAGGAGATTGTGCGCGGCGGGGGGCGGGTAAGGGTGATAGACAGAGCTGTTTTCCCTTTCACTCGTGACTTACATGGGGTTAAAGAAGGTCTGAACAGCTTGTGGCCCGTCTATACTTTTCTTCCTAAATTGTCAAAAATTGATTTCTTTTCATATTAAATGTTCGTATTTCATCTCTCCCTGCTTATAATTCCATCACGCGTCAGAACATACAGAGGGAGCGTGTTCAAAAAGTGCTGCTTCGTGTGAAACTCGTCGTGGATTTGATGGAGCCTTAAAAACTGTTTTTAAAATGTGACCAAACAGAACTAGTTTATTTTATTTTGCATATTTACAAAAGAGAAAAAGAACATTATATCATAGACTGTTTATATAATGGACAAACCTGTGAGCTCAGACAACAACTACGGCCCAGGGGCCCACACACGGCCCTTTAGGCTTATTAATCCCGGCCGGACGTGACGGAATTATATTCAAATATTTCAGAGTAAACCGTGTTCAAAGTTTTTCTGCTTAGTTGATTTAACTGAAATTTAATAGATTCATGATTTATTAATTAAAGCATTTGGAAGCCACTTTGTACAATGAGCCTTGTAGCTTCAGGCTTTGCTTCATGTTACAGACAAATCTCTGATGTAATTGTTACGACGCAGCTCAGCTAAAGAAAAAAGTAACAAACACAAAAAGGAGGCGGGTCCTTTTAAAGGGGGGCGGGTCCTTTTAAAGGGGGCGGGTCCTTTTAAAAGGGGGCGGGTCCTTTTAAAGTGGCGCTGCCTCAGGTGGAAGGTCACGATTGGCCAGACTCTTGATTTGTTGCTCCAGTCACACACAGGGCCCTTCAGTCCTGCTCCCGCAGAGGAGGAGCAGGAGGAGCAGGAGGAGTCCAGAGGGAGAGGATATATAAATATATATATATATATATTTTATTTTTTTTTTTTATTTATTCATTTATTTATATTATATATATATATATTATATAATATATTATATATATATATATATATATATATATATATATATATATATATATATATATATATATATATCTATATATATTTTTTTTAAACTTATTTTGAGGCTGTTTGCTTCAGTTTATTTTCTTTATTTTTTGAGTAATTTTGTTTATTTTGAGTTTATTCTGTTTGAGTCTTTTTTGAGTCTTTCTTTAGTTGTTTGTATTATAATATTGTTTTTTTTTGTTTTTTTTTTGAGTAATTTTTGAAAATCTGTGTCTCTCTCTCTGTCCCTGCTGCTGTCAGGCTCATGTTGGTCTTAAATGTTCGTATTAACCCTCTACATGATCCTGGGTTTTTTATTTTTTTTCTGTGTCTGTAAATCAACATATGAACATTAATAACAGACACATCAGGTCCTTTTACCTTGAGGTCGCTCCCGCGTTAGCGTTAGCAACAGGTTTGATTGACAGCGTTGCTTTAACAGCTTGGCTCCTGATTGGTCTTTGGTTGCTATGACACTCGCCGTTATAACAGCTCCAGCCTCATTTGTGGCTGAAATCTGTCACTTCTTCACACTGTGGTTGTTATAAAACACTAAACATTATTCTTTTTCTTTGTTTTCCTCTCTTTCCTGTGATGCTGTGACAATCATTCTCTGATAAAACACAGAACAGAGAGAAAAAAGGGAGATTTTTTTTTGCAGATCTGTGGAGCGGTGTTTACTGTACTCTGCCTCAGAACGTGTCCGTCTCTCTTCGTTTTATCTCTAAACGCTCGTCTTTTCATATCATCACTTATTATGTTCTTTCTGTAGACCAGCTTTGTCACGCCGGGTGGGAGAAGGTAGAAGGAACGAGGGAACTGAGGGAGGTGAAGCTCGACTCCCACACAGATCACAGCGTGTCTGAGGCGTCTGAGGGGGTGGCAGCTCTTTGACAGGGCTAAGAAGGAGCCTGTCGCCGAGCACCTGAGCAGGAGGAACGAGACGCCAGCAGCAGCGTCGCACTTAAGGGAAACGCACGAGAGGAAGTGTCACCTGGGAATAAAACGGGACGGGATGAGAGAGCCGCCATGTTGGATTATGGGAGAAGGTGGTGTTTTCCATCATTCACACACCGCTCATTTGTGCTAAAGTACGTTCTGTGTTCTGCTCTGAACCTGAACGCACCGTGACGTCTGTAATGAGTCGCAAACAGGTAACGTCGCCATGGTTACAGGTTACAGTCTGATCTGTGGAGAGTCAGACTGGCTCACACTAAGAGAACAGATGTGTTTTTAGGTGTGACATAAAAGTACCTGCAACCCACCGACACGAGTTTAATGTGTCTTTTTAGCAAGTCGAGCGGTGGTGGACTCGCTGCCAGAAAAGTTTCCACAGTGCATCTTTAATGTTCATGTGACTGGACTGTGGGGCAGATGAGTAAAGTAAAAACGTGTCTGTTATTTGAAACATCTGAGCAGCTCTGGTGGATTCGACTGTTTCTTCTCTCCGCTGCTCTCTCTCTCCCCCTCTCTCTCTGCTGTCTCTTCTGCTGCCTCCTCCTTTTCTCTCTCTCTCTCCTCCCTCTTTTCTCTTTCTCGCTCTCTCTCACACCCTGCTCTCTCTCCCTCTCCCTATTCCCGCTTCTTTCCCCCTCTTCCCTCTCCCCTCCCGTTCCCTGCTCTCTCCCCCTCTCTTTCACTCTCCTTTATTCCTATCCCTGCTTTCACTCTTGTTCCCTGTACTCACCCTCTCTTCTGTCCTCTCTCTCTCTCCCACAACCATCTTCCTGCTCTCTCCCCCTCTCTTTCCCTCTCTCTTTATCCCATTCTCTCTGCTCTCTCTGTTCCCTGTACTCACCCTCTTCTACCTACTCTCTCTCCTCTGTTCCTGCTCTCCTCCCCTCTCGTTCACCTCTCTCTCCTGTTCCCTCTCTCACTCCCTGCTCTCTCTTTTGTTCCCTGCCCCCCCTCTTGCTCTCCTACGTCCCTCTCTCCCCACTCCTCCCCCCGTTCCCTGCTCTCCCCTCTATCTCTCCTGCACCCTCTCTCCTCTCCTCTCCTCCCCGTCCCTGCTCTCTCTCTCTCCTCTCCATATCCCCCCGTTCCCTGCTCCCGTTCCTGCGCTCTCTATCCATCTCCTCTCTCTCTCTCTCTCCTGAATCCCTCTCTCCTCTCCTCCCCCATTCCCTGTTCTCTCTCCTCTCCCTGCTCCCTCTCCTCCCCCGTTCCCTGCTCCCCCCCTCTCCTCCCCCGGGGAACTCTCTCTCTCCCCCTGCTCTGTCGTCTCCTCTCTTTCTCTCTCTCTTATTCCCTGCTACCTCTCTCTCTCCTGTTCCCTCTCTCTCCTCTCCCTGCTCCCTCTCTCTCTCTCCCTCTCTCCTCTTCTCTCCTCCCTCCCTCTCGCCTCTCTCCTCTCCCTGCTCTCGCTCTCTCTCTCTTATCTCCTTCTGCTCTCCACCCCCGTTCCTGCTCTCTTCTCGTTTCCCTGCCTCCCTCCTCCTCGCTCCCTCGTTCCCTGCTCCTTCTCTCGCTTCTCCTCTCCTCTCTCCCCTCTCCCCCTCTCTCCTCCCTCGTTCCCTGCTCCCTCTCTCCTCTCTCCCTCTCCCTTCCTCCTCTCCCCCTCTCCTCCCTCTCCCTCGCTTCCCCGGGGCCCCTGAGCTGATGTGTGCCTGATGGACAGCGGCGGAGGACCAGCAGGGTTTAGACACACGGGCTCTGGGGAGGCCACCAGGCAAAAGGAGCTGATGACAGTGGATCCAATCAAAAAGAAGGAGCCGAAGCCTGGACGGAAGGAGAGAAAAGAAAAGAAAAAAGAGCGAGAGAGGAGAGAGCCGAACCGAGAGCCGAGAGCGACGCCTGGACGGAAGAGAGAAAAGAGAGAAAAAAAAGAGAGATTAAGAGAGCCGAACCGAGAGCCGAGAGCCGACGTCCTGGACGGAAGAGAGAAAAGAGAGAAAAAGACGAGAGAGGAGAGAGCCGAACCGAGAGCTGAGAGCCGACTCCTGGACGACGAGAAGAGAGAAGAAAGAGAAAAGAGAGGACGAGAGAGAGAGAGAGCCGAACCGAGAGCTGAGAAGCTAAGAGCAGACGCCTGGACAGAAGAGCGAAGAAAAAGACAAGAGAGGAGACGAGAGGATAGAGCCAAACCGAGAGTCGAAAGCCGAGAGCCGAGAGTCCAGAGCCCAGAGCCGGGAGTCGGGAGCCAGGAGCCGAGCGAGCGCACACACCTGGACGGAAGAGAAGAAAAGAGAGAAGAAAAAGACGAGAGGAGAGAGCCGAACCGAGAGCCGAGAGCCGAGAGCCGAGAGCAATGCTTGGACAGAAGAGAGAGAAGAGAGAGAAGAAAAGACGGAGGAGACAGCCAAACTGAGAGCCGAGAGCCGGGAATTCGAGAGCCCGAGAAACCGAGAGCCGGGCCGAGAGCCGAAAGCCAAGAGCCGAAAGCCGAGAGCCGACGCCTGGACGAGAAGAGAGAGAAAAGAGAGAAGAAAAAGACGAGAGAGGAGACTGGGAGAGGAGAGAGCCCACCGAACCATCCACCCAAAGAACAGATCGACTGCATCCTCCACCCAAAGACAGGTCTTGTTGCAATCCACCCAAGCACCGCCTCCTTTCAGACCCGCCTCCCAGCGTTTCAGCGGCTCTGTGGATGTGAAACCACGGTGGAGATGATGCAGGTGAATCTTTCTTCAGAGGAAATTTAAACATCAGTTTTCATTTATTTTTCAATGAAAAAAGCCGTTTGTGCAGAAGTAGTGACGGAGCCTGATGGAGGACGCTGTTTTAAACTCCACCATATTGCTCCACCTTATCCTCGGAGTTCTGTATCTGTATTTGAAGCAGTCATCTCTGCCAAAGGAGAGATGACAAGTTTTAGATACAGTATTTAAAACCAAACATAAATGTACAAAATGATTTAAAAGAACGCTCATGTGCAACAGCAAACAACACGACCAGATGTTTGAAAGTTTTCAACCTAATGCACAAAGGTCCCCGAAAAAAAAAATCAACTCAAAATAACAACAAAAACTCAAAATAACTAAAAAAAAAAAGAAGAAAGAAACAACAAAAAAAGGAGGAGAATCAGTTTTTCAATAGAAAGTGAAAACTGGAATCAGAGTCGATGGAGCTGAAAGCGCGCTCACGATCACTTCCTGTTATAGAAACGTGGCGTGGCGGCGGCGGCGGCGGGTGGCTAACAGATTAGCTATGTTCATTATATAAACACGTTTCTGCTTTAAACGCAGCCAAAGAATCGCAGCTTCTAAAACGGGTTTCTGTTCGTTAAGCTCTTAATTAATCATAAACACAAAAGTGGAGCCAGGACGGTCCCAAATGGTGCGAGGCTTAAAACAGCAAATTACCCAGAATGCCAGCACTACAAAAATTTTAACATAGTTTCGGTGCTGGTTTTTGGTGCCAAATGGTTGTTTTGGTCATTAATTATTAACTGTTTAGGAAAAACACGGGGACAGAGTTTTATTCTCAGTGTGGATTTTCGGAGCTTTTGCTGAGAACTTCCTAAAGTGCACGAAAAAAAAAGTAGACTGTTTAATTACAAAAACAAATAAGAATAACTATTTAGCCACAGGGAGGAAAAGCGCCGACAAGGACAGAGGGGGTTATTTGAGGTGAAGCCGCACAAACTTGTGTGAGAAATAATAGAGAAATGACCACTACACAAGGTGATTTTTCTCCCACACAGTGGGCTCTAAATGCTCCGTGTCTGTTGTGAAAGCAAACAGCTTGATGGACTCGGATGTGGGGACCTTCACTTTGTAACAATGTCAGACTAGTAAAGCAGAAATCGGGGTCCAAATAATGATTATGTTTAGGTTCAGCTCCTGAGCACATTTACTCTTTTATTCTTATGGCCTGAGAAACAGTGAAGTGGAGCGAGAGATGATAAAGTGAAGGTCTTGCTCCACCTCATGTGAATCAGATCCAAAAACGGTACACATTTCTTCAATATTTATAAAAGGATGTGA